>JAWNKV010000178.1:0-192084 GCA_035041805.1 Amiota mariae | reverse complement strand
TGTGTGTGTGTGTGTGTGTGTGTGTGTGTGTGTGTGTGTGTGTGTGTATGTGTGTATGTGTGTATGTGTGTGTGTGTGTTCGTGTTGTTATGTAACTGTATCTATGTGAAACAATTTAAAAACAACAACAACACACAAAATAACAACAAAATAAACCATGTTTGACTTTACGGGGATGATAGATGGAGTAAGGGGGAGTTATTGCTTTCGAGAAGTTTAATTCTCTTTACCCCGTCCACCTCTTCCCAATCAGTATTTCATACATGTATCTATGCATCTAAGTATCTATGTAGTATGTTTATATACATTCGTTCATACGTTTACGTAACGCGTTGCGTTACAAAAGATAGGATTCACGTTTGTTGGTTTGGTTTGGATTGGTTTAGTGTAGTATGATGTGGTTTGGATTGGTATGCTTTGGATCGTGCATGCACGTATTCAATTCGATTCAATGAAATGATTCAATTCAGTTACATCCTGGCAACAACACAACAGGGACAACAACAGCGACAATAATAAATAAAAACAACAATTCTAAGAACACAAATAACACGCACAACACCATTGCACTGACATGTGCACAACAAAAAAAAAAAGATAAATAACATAGTATTTAGTGTATAGAGATATTAGATATTGTAGATAGATACTTTAAATGGATAAATAATGAAGAATGACAAACCAAAGCAAAACAACAGATAGTGCGTGCTTTAGTTAACTCCTTCCTCTTATCCTTCACATATACTCGTATTTATTCATTTCTGCTTTATTTTGCCTTCATTCGTCTTCTGTTCTGTTGTATTCGTCTTCTGTTAAGTTGTATTTACTTTACTTTCCTTATGTTTGCACCTAATCTCATTGCCTTTTAGTTGACCCATGCTAATTTTTTTTTTTCTAACAAATTCTTAACGTTCATTTGACTTTTTCAAACAATAACAACACAACACAACATCAAATGACTGAAACAAAAAACTTCAATTAACTATACTTTTGGTCAATAATCTTCTGTTTTTCAAACATAATCTTGTCATAATATACTCGTATGTGTACTTTATACTTTTATCTGTCATTTGAAATCAATTTTAATTGTCAATGGTAAATTTGTCTATCACTTTCAGTAATTGAATTATATATATTATGTCTATTAAATTTTAACTAAAAAAAGATTATCTCCGTCCAGCTTATCACTTCCTTAGACTGTATATTTAATGGGGTTAGAGACCCCATTAATAATAAGAATGATAAAAATAACAGAGCAAATTCATTTCAAAAATCATAAATCATTTTTCGTAAAATCGACACATTAATTTTTAAATTTAATTAGAAAACGTCAATCAAAATTTTATTGAATAAAATAAAATTGAAAAATTCAAAATGTATCTCAAAAACAAGAAATTAATTTCCTGTTTTATCGCAAATTAAATACCCTTATATGTTAAATGTCAATGATCCATATCATCAATGATATCAATCAAAAAAATGTATTGTGATTTTGAGATTATTGCAAATTTTTTAAACGAAGGAATGAATATAAATTCTTAACACAATATCTTAAATTAAATACAGTTCAAATACATATACTATATATACACATATTATAAAACAAACTTCCCCGTGGCATCTGTCTTTCTGTCCTGTCTGTCTGAACGCAAAGAACTTAAAAACTACCGAACGGTTTTCACCTCATCAGGTCAGCCAATCAGTGTCCAAACATTTTTTGGGAAGGAGAGATGAGACAACGTCTGCCCGGGTATCTAGTAAATAAATAATTCAAATAAAAGTACTAGAAATTATACCCATTGTATGGAATACTCTCTGGTCTGTTAAGAATAATTGCATTCATAAAGACTTTTAAGGACCATGAAAGCTTAAAGTAAAACTAATGAGTTTTAAAATTAAATATTAATTTAAATTATTAACAAAATTATGTAAATCATGGCTATAAATGATCTTTTAAATTTAAAAGACATTTATATACAAATATATATTTATTTACTATGTTACATGAATTATTAAATAAAATACCAAATGTTATTAGAATACTAGCATATCACATGATATTGAAGATGTGAAGTTATCGATCAATAAGTTCAGTAAAATTATGCTTGCAATACCAAAATACCATAAAAATATAGATAAAACATTGTAAAAGATGAAAAAATTAAATTTCATGTCAGCTGACTGTAAAGACTTTAATTGCATACTGTTGATTAAAATTTTGATAGTTTGTCATCTTCTTATACAAATCCATCCAATGTAAGCACAGTGGTCGAAAATGTCGTTTTTTTTTTGCATAAATTCGGAAAAGACAGGTAATATTATTAATAAAAAATGTTAAAAATTTGAGACTCGTGAGACTCCACCACCGCTCACCGATAACCACTCACCTAAAGCACGTTAATACATTTGTGATTTTATAACAAACATTAAAGGGCTGTCAAAAACTATGGCTGCACCATGTGTACAATTGTTTTAACGGGAAAATACTAAAATCATAAAAATATTTTCAAAAATTTTGAAATTGATGCCAAAACCAGAAAAGAAGGCTAACTTTGGCTATGTCGAAGTTGTAATACTCTTCACGCCCCTTCTAGGGTCCGAGGAGGGGTTCATGGTTGGTGGACAGACATACGGTCCGACCGACGGACATTCGTTGCGCTGATCAAGAATATATATATTTTATGAGGTCTCCGATTGCACCATCTTTGTGTTACAAACTTATATTATAATACTATTCACAGCGTGAAGAGTATAAAAACGACATTTCCGACTATAGTACAATGGAGGGGAATTTAACAGCTAACGAATAAAAAAGTGAACGTTTTATAATAAGAAAGAATTAATAAATACAATTTTTTCCTATTGTATTATAGTATTCAACTCGTTTCATACTTTCATCAGTTCATGTTTTGTCAACGGTCTTAGTCGATGAAAGTAGATGAAAATTCGGCGATGTATTTTGTTGTTGGAGATGAACATTTTTTTTCATCTTGATCTTTTACGAGATTTCCTATCACGTCGTGAATACCCTATTTGAAATCTCGAGCACAACATAAACACATTCACTTCGTTAGCTTTATGGTTTTTATCCTCGCTTAGTTTAGCCAATATCTTTGACTTTTGATAGAAAAGCACACAATTTTACCAATATAAATGTTATTCAAAAATTCAATAAAAAAATTTATTTTATTTTTTTAAACTTACTAAATGATAGTAAGATGGATGATGATCGATCTGAAGAAAGATTTGTTTTTTTATTGGGTTTATGAAAGATATCTTGACTCCTGATAGTTGTATGACTTTACAATAAATCAAAATTGTACAACCAAGACTTATTTCATATGTTTTACATTCTCCTTTAACATTTTACAAATCTTATTACAAACTTAATTAATATATTCAGTTAAAGTTTTTTATTACAAAAAGAAAACAAATTTTCGTTTGATATAATCTAAAACTAAATGAATAAACAACAAAAAAATTGAGATAAATTAAGAAAATAAGAAAAAAAGTAAGAATGTTTGCAGCAGCATATTAAAAAAAATAGATTTATTCTATTCAATACGAGTATAAGCAAAAAAATTTATAATAGTAATAATTATAAAACAAAAATTATATAAAATTTAAATTTAAAAAAAAATGTATATGTTAAAGCAATGAAATAAAAATTACTACTATTAAATGTCGTTAAGGTTTCTGGTTTCTCTGTTGGCAGCTACTGTCTCCTTCTTTCAAAAATCACCACGCCTCCCTGCCTGACAATATACCCTACAGTCACATGTATATACATATATTATATACATATGTACTATATATAGTATAACAAACACTTGACTTTATTTTTTTACTTTACTACGAAGTTAACTTCTTTACATGTTTGTTTGTTTGTTTGTTTGTTCGTGGTTGGTTGTTGAACACAATAAAAATGAATCTTTTACTAGTTTTAACCTGTTTGTAGTGCAACAGTAACAAAAACAACAACATTAAATTGAAAATGCAAAATGTCTGCCAAAAACAAAAAACAAGAACAAAAAAAAAAAAATGTATAAAAAATTAAAATAACTGTAAGCTCACTCACTCAGTCACTCATTTAATCACTTCTTCATGCATTCATCCATTCATTTGTAGATTTACTTTTTGTATGTGCTCAACAAGTTATCAAGTAACAACAACAACATAACAATAATTATAAGATCATTTTTTTTGTTTGTTTTGTTTTGTTCACTTCACTTTGGGTATCTTTATTTTATTTTTTTTTTGTGGCTTTGTTGGTTGTATGCCACTTGCAAAAGTTAATTAAATGGTTAAAACCATCAACGGGGACTAATGAGATATAAGAACAAAAAACAAAAACAAAAGAGAAATTAAAGGAAAAAAACAATAAAAACATTTTAAGTCGAAATGAAATTACTACAGGATGTGTCATCTAGTACTATTTGTCGAAACTTGGAACTCAAGAGAGGAAAGAATAAAAATTCGAAAAATTCATATGGTAATTGAAAGTTTCTTTTGATAAATCGATAAACTCCAAAAATAAGTAATGATGTTGTTCTAATTGTCTAATTTCACTGTTCGACACGAAATATTCCTTGGAATCACAAATATGATGAATATGAGGTTCAATGTGCTGAATACAAACAACCCTTGTTTTATTTTTCACATCACGTTCCAATATTTTTTAGTTCAAGTTTAAAAAGCGAAAATTTGAGAAAAAGGGACATTTGCAAAGCGGAATATAATGCGAAAATGATATGTATTAGAAGAAAAGAAGAATGCAGTTATATTTTTTTAGTGTTTATAATATGACAACATTTGGGGTCCCCGAAAGAATTTTTACATTATCTTTACACTTGCGTCGTTAAATGCTGTGAGTTGGGTAGTGAATAGCGAAAAATATTGTTCCAGAGGCGATACGCTGATAACAAAAGTTTAAAAAACGCTGGCCTAAGTAAAGATACATACGATTAAGGCATTTTTCTATGATTCTTCTCAATATATCGTAATTTATAGCGATTTTGGTCATTACGTTGTGTTTGAGTTGTGGATATTAACTTTAGATTTGGAATAACCGCATAATGTTCCTTTCAAAATCCATAATATGGGTCAATTAGGCAACAATCTATTCAGAAAAGTAAAGTAGTTTCCTCTAGCTATGTGACCCAAATCAGCGACATGCAGTTCATCCAGCCTGCAGTGTGATCAGGAGTCCCGTAGGCAGCGAATGATGATGATATTAATCGATGTTGGCGATATCTCGGGCGAGAGAACGTGATAGAATTTATTATATGACGTGCATAAAACTCGGAAAGGTTCGTGTAGGGTATAGTTAGTAGTGCACCTATTCAATGCTAAAGGGACAAAATTTCTGGTAGGACGACTAGGGACACAAAAGTGTAACTGATTCAATAGCTCAGGAGAATCAATTTCCCCAGCTATGAGCTTATGAAGAAAACTAGTCCCAAGAGCTATCCTACGATGCACCAAAGATGGAAGACTGACAAGAAGGAGCCTATCAGAGTAAGGTGGCAACCTTAAATTAGGATTCCAGTTTAAGCCATGAAGGGATAAGATTGCGCAGAGTGGCCATTCACACTAAATTAAAAGAAATTGACAGCACCAACTTTTACATGTAATTTAACACTTTCACATACGAAATTGACTCGACGACTTAACTTTTTTTTGTGTGCATTTAGTTTAATATTAACCATTTAACATGGATACGACGCTTAACACTTTGCATGAACACCACTAATAATTCCATTCAATAACAAGTTTTTTTTGTTATTTTTCGCAGCGACGTTGCTGTTGTAGCTTTATCTTGATAAAGTCGGTTGTAGTCGAATTAATTTTCTTTCAATTATGCTTATAACTTTTATAACTGATTTTTAAAATTAAAATAGAAATTTTTAAATTCATTTCCACTAGTTCGGAAACAAGGGATTAATTTATTGCAGTATGTCTCGTTATTTTGGAATGTTGAAAAAATGTGTCTATAACATAATAGGGTCTCCTATACTAGAGAGACAGATTAAGATGAAGAGATAGATAGAGAGAGAGAGAGAGAGAGAGAGAGACAAAGGTGAAAATGAAGTTAAACGTGAGTATAAAACCCCACTAAAAAGCAACTTACTGACAAAAATAAGTTATATATGAATTTCTGGTGATGCACCTACAAATGGGCAAAGTTTTTATTAATTTCTAGAATCGCGTGGTTATTTGATCCAGAATTTTTAAGCTAAGCAATCTATGCCACTTTACAGGGTACACTTTTTATTTAAATCTTTATACATTTTGTTTAAAAATTGATTTAATAAGACAAACTAATATAATTTAAGTAGTTATTCAAATTAGTGAAATTTTTTATTTAAATCTAAGTATTTATTCAATTTTGTCAGTTTATCGCCACTTAATCAATTCTTTTCATTTAATAATTTAAATATATCAAATTCTACAAATACCGCTATGTGTTATAAGTAGTCTCTTAAAAGATCTTCGTTTTCCTTCCATTTCATACTGCTATTTTTGTTTTATCATTTAAATTTTTGATTTCTTATGAAAGAAATATTATATTTTAATTCAAATTATCTGAACTACTATTAAGATAGGTCAAAGAAGAATATACATATTATAAAGAATGATTGATTGATGGGTTTATAGATGAATGAATGTTTATAAAAAAACGATCAGATTGAATATGTTAAAAATGAAAGGATTTGTTTGTAGTTTGTCCAAAAATTAATTACGAGATAAGCAAAAGTTGTTCTAATCAATGAAACGACCCAATCGACCGACATATGTAAATTGAGTACGTGTATTTTTTGCTTAAAAGTATTTTTCATTTGGTACATAACCATACTCATGCATCATTACAATGTAATTAAACTGAATTCCTAGAAAAATATAATTAAATAAATTCCTTTTTCTTTTTTATCTTTTACATTACAGTTGCCGACTTAGAGAATTGAAGTGTTGAAGTCATTGAGAGTTTTGAATTGAAATCAATTGCATCGCATCGAATCTCTAGCTCGGACGACTGAAAACGTTTGAAGAACGATTGAAACAGCAGTCACTCATTCAGTGAATCAGTGAGACAGTCAGTCTACCAGTCCCAATATGAAACTCATAAAATTAATGCAACAAAATAGCAGAATTAGAAGTGTTGGCTACGTGTTATTGTTTTTGTTATTGCTAATATTAATGACTCTGAGTACAGTTGTCGCTTTACCTATAACCTCGAAACCCATAGAGGGTAATGCACAACGTCTTGCCTGGGATGAATGGCTGCGCCTTCCTCAGGAGCAAAAAACGCTGGAAAAAGAGAAAAAAGTGACAGCAAAATCAATTTTTACTCTACCATTTCGGCAATGTCCACCTGGTCATAAATTATACAATGAACGATGTATACCACTGGTGAATTTGGATCCAACCGAATTGCTTACACAAGAGATTCTTGGTCTTGTCAATGGAGGTCTTGGTGGTGGGGGTGGTGGTTCTGGCATTGCACCAGGCATCGATCATTATGATTATGATGAAGATGATGAATCAGCAATTATTTATGATGAATCATTGCCAGCGTTGCCAATGCTACCAGAGAAGATGGATAATATAGAGACATTACCAATGGAACAATTACCACCAAGTGATGATGCCCCACTAAAATTTAATATATTTGAAAAGAAATATCCAACTGATTATAGTGAAATGGAGTCACCACTACCACCACCACCATCAGAACTCAATGAGGAATTTATGAAAGGAAATAATGGAACAACAACACCTGAAAACCAGTTTAATGGAACAAGAACAACAGCAAATACTACTAAAGTTAATAACAAAAACATTACTCAAAGTAATGATTTAGTGGCATTAAGCACAAATATTGCCTCATCATCAACTCAAAAAATTGAGAAAACTATAAAAAAGGGCAATAATATGCCTTCATTTGGTTTTAAAGATATTGAAGCTATTTTATTACCAGCTGGCGGTGATGCCTCTGGTATTAACCTTAAATCTTCCTTGACCAAGGGCAATGGCAACTTCAGTAATAGTGATGGTGGTGATGTTCAATTGGTTACTAGTAATATTAATGCCAATGCTGATGCTGATACCATTACCACCTTGTTGCCAACAGATCTTACGCAATTGCTTAAGGATGATGCCTTGATGTTGCCAACATATAGTAATAGTCGTGTTACGCCTATGTTAACTGTATATGAGCAAGATGAGAAAGAAAAGGCAACTAGTGATGATACAGCAACTGATAGAGTGCCGCATGATCATCATTATGATGATAATAATGATTGGTTGCCAACAACAATAATGCCACAAAACGGCGTGGATATTGAGGAGTCCGGAGGCAGGATTACTATTGATCTCTTTAAAGGCGCCACATCAATTGCAGAAACAGCACAACCACAAACCAAAGAAGAATTTACACGAAGCGTGAATAAGGAATCAGAGATCATAGTAACAACTAAAATGAAAAGTGCTACACAAACAACTGCAACAACCAGAACACCTGAAAGGCAATTATCATCATTACCATCGTCATCATCACCATCGTCATTATCATTGCTATTGCCTTGGAATGATCCTGTAATTGAGACCACCCTAATTGCTAGTGATCAAAATATGATGATGACGATGCCATCGCCTTCTCCACTTCCCATAACTGGTGATGAAGATGACAAGAAACATAAAAAACCATTAACAAAGATACAACAGCAACAAATGCATCCGGATCATGAAACCAACTTGCAATTGGCACAAGCAAATCATCATGAACAGCAACAACTTCATGAAAAAGTTGAATTGAAAAAATCGAAAGTAGAACCGGTTGCTGTTGGTATTACTAGCTCAATATCTTTGGCATCTCCGGTTCATTTGAGCAGCGACTCATCATCATCAATAACATCAACAACAACAAAAACATTATCAACAACAACATCAAGTGTTGATTCTGCTACCTTTGCCAAAGATGATGACCGGTTTTATTATCAACATTTGGGCTCACTTAATCATGATCAACGCCATCATAATGACAACGATAGTGATGATGTTGCTGCACATGGTGGTAGGCGTAAAGGAGCAATATTAACAACAACAACAACAACAACGACAACAACAATTGGTAAAGAAATACAAGCACACGATCATATTATGTTGAATACCATAGGTGGAAGCTATGATATTGACGACCGTGTTAAAGAACATCATCATCAGAATCTCCATCACCATCATGATGATAATGTGAATATTGATCGTAATGAAAATGATAAAGATAACAATAACGATGGTTATGATGATATTATTACAGACGAAGAAGTTCAAAAAGACAATGTATATAATGATGAAGAAGGTGATGATGATAAAAATGAAGATGAAAAAGAAGGATCAGCAACCAGTGAATTGAATTTTGAAGAAGAATTACGTATTATTAATGAATTGGTCAAGGAAACACAACAACGACAAAATAAGTTGCCACAAAACTTATCAACAACAACTGAGAAAAATATCTCACCATCATCATCGTTATTACCGACGTCAATGAGTGATAATAATGAATCAACAAAAGAAACAACTTCATGTATTTCTGATGATAGTTCAACATTAGCAACACCAATATCAGAATTGTCTAAAGCAACAACAGATGTAACAACAAAGATGTCTAGTCTTAATTTATCAACAACACCATCATCATCACCATCACTATCAACAACAACAATTAACCCAACAACGACGACAACTTGGTCAAAATTTATGCCGGTTTCGGGTTTAGTAGGCAACAATGCAAATGATACAACAACAGGAGCAACAACAGGGTCAACAGTTGCAACAGGAGCAACAGTAGAAACAACCGGAATATCAGCAATAAAACGAACAACATCAAAAGCAAAAACATTAAGTATTATTACAAATCGTAGCAATAGAAATAGTAAAATAATTAGAATTAATAATTTTATTGAAATGCCAAGGCAATTTCCATTATCAACAATACAAACAACAACTGTTAGTAGTTCAACGACAACCACACCACGCACAACGACAACAACAACAACAAATGCTCCTACAACTTCAACAACCGAAAGTAGTAGCTATGAACCATTTTGGTGGCTACCTCTAGGCTGGCGTCTCGATCGTACAGTCGATAAAAATGGTGATGATCGCTCATTGTTATTACGTTTTTTTACTGATTTTCATTCACCAACAACAACAACAACAAGAGCAACAACATCAATAGATTCTAAATCAAGTAAAACTTAAAAATTTTCTTTAATATCGGCAAAATACAATGAAAATAAAATAATTTAGTTTAAGATTTCTAGATTTTTTTTATAAAAAAATAATAAACAATTCCCAGAATTTCGTAGTCATTGTCGTATTGTTTTTGCCCCCCATCATCAAAGATATACTCAAATATTTTTATTTCTATTTCCATTTTTTTTTTTTTTAGGCTAGTAAATTATTATAAATTTTATTATACTTTATTAATCTGAAATAAGTTTATTTTTTCACTGCTTGGTTTCTGGTTTTGTTTGTATAATTTGTGTGGTTTGTGTTGTTTTAGTTGTTGTAGGCGACTGTTGTCACTTCCGTTCGATTGATTGTGTTGTTTTGTCGTCATTTTCGCATTCTAAGTTAAATTTTAATTTTTATTGTTTTTCTGTAAATGTGTTTTGATTTGAAATACTTTTTATCAGCAAAATTTCATGATTATTACTACAATGTATTTTTTTTTTTTTTTAAATCTTAAAAAAAAAATCAGCCAAGTGTGAGTCGGACTCGCACACGGAGGGTTCCGTACCATCGTTGAAGATTTTTTGATTAAAATATTAAATTATGTGAATATTTAACAGCAGGTTAAATTAAAGACCAATGCTTCTAAAAATGTGTATTTTTATTATTTGTCGTTCTACACCCAAGTGAATTACACACTCTGTGAAAATTTCAACTCTGTACCTATTACGGTTCATGAGATAGAGCAGGAGACGGACGGACATCGTAATCTTAGTAATAGGGTCCCGTTAGCTCCATATGGGTACGGAACTCTAAAAACAACTCAATCAATTCCTTCACTTTCTTTGTCTTTGTCCGTGTCTCTGCAGTTGTGTTTCTCGTTGTTGGTTTCATTAAATTTCTCATTAATTTGATAACTTTTGCATTAATTCTAACACTCTTTCTTCTTTGCCGTTCATACAAGAAAATTAAATTAAAATTGCTTAAAATTCTTGAACAAAAACCATAAAATCCAATGAAAGAAAATGTCTATATTTAAGGCGTAAATAGTTTTTTTTACAGGGTTATTGAAGGAAACTGAATTTTATCCGTTATTGTCATTGGAGAATTGTCAAAATATTTATGTTTTAATTTAAAAATATTAAATAAATGGATAAATATTTAGCAACCCGATGCGATAACAACAACAACAACAATTCGTCTAATAATTTTTAACTATGATTTTTTATTAAATAACATTTTTAAAAACATTTCAATTATAAATGTTTTTTTATTTGTTTTTGTCATAAATAAATTTATTTGTTAATAACACAAATAGGAAATTTAAATAGAAAAAAAAAAAAAATAAATAAATAAATATATAATTAAAATTATGTTTTCTAAATTATTTATCAAGAGTAAATTCTGTTCGATAATGACTTATTTTAATTTAATTTGTTAAATCGATAAATTTTAGGTTTTGAAGTACAATTAATGTGGCCATTTCTCTAAATTTTGGTTTATTTGTAAATGTTTTAAGGCTTCTTTTAACTTCTATATTTTTATTTAATATTTTGTATGTTTTTGTGAATCTTATTGTTATTTTGAATATAAAATTTTGAATTTTATATAAAACAATTTTATTTTTAGGCTAAACTCTCTCTCACACACACACACACACACACACACACACACACACACACACACACACACACACACACACACACACACACACACACACACACACACACACACACACACACACACACACACACACACACACACACACACACACACACACACACACACACACACACACACACACACACACACACACACACACACACACACAATACATAAAATAAATATTTATATAAATTAATTTATTTGATAATCAGAAACCAGTAGATGATTTTTGTATATTAAAATCTTGTGATTTATAAATCTAATTAATAATAAAATAAATTTAAAAACAAAATATATTTTGTAATATGTAATAATTAATATAATTTAATGCAATCTGTTTTGTTAATAATGTTGCTATTTTATTTATGTTTTTCTTTGTAAATAAAATTAAAAAATCCAAACAATAATAATAAAATATTTAGATATAAGATTTTTTAAATTATGCTTTTGAATGTAAATTTCTTGTAAATATTTGTAATAAAAAGAAAGAAAAAAAAAAAAACAAAATTTATTAAAAAATATAAAAATTTATATATAAAAAGAAATCAATAATTATATTTAATTTTTTTTTTTTTAATAAAATTAAAAAAAAATTTTTTTACAAAAAAAAATTATTATATTAAGTATTAAATTTGATGTTGCTTTACAAAAATTAAAAAATGTACTAATTTTGTATTTATGTAATTATGTTAATAAAATAAATTAAATATTGAAAAGGAAGAGAAGAAAAATAATAGAGAAAATTAATTAAAGAAAATGTCTGAAAATAAAACAAAGACAATTTTAAATGTGAAAGGAATCTCTACCTGTTTTATATTCATTAAAACATATCTACATACATAAATGTTAAAAAATATCCCTATAAAATATTTGGAAATGTGTAACACATTACAAAGTAAAATATAATGTTATGAGTTTAAATTTTATGAAATCTGGTGCCAATATTATAAAGTATAACATATGATATACATAAAATATAATCTTTTCATTATTTCATTTATGTGCTCCTTTCATTCTGGATTTCTCTCAACGTCTTATTCATACTTTAAATCTCCCCTTCCTAGTATTTTGTTTAAAAACTTCAATTAGTAAACTGGAATCAAATCACCCACCAAAACAAAAATTAATATACGAGTACTACTTCAAAAAATCGTATTAAATCAAATGAAAAGAAAAAGAAAAAAACCTTTTTAATTGAATTTTCAATGATTGTAAGGCACACAGCAAAGAGTACATTTTTGTTGTTTTATGACGACAATGATAACATTGAATCCAATTTAACTGTTATTTAAAAAGATTATTTTAACCTTGATTTCGCTATAAATCTAATTCGACTAAGATCTGATTCCGCTAAAATAATTTCCATAGTTTTTTGATCGAAAAATTCCCACTATTGCAAATAATATAATAGCAAATTAAGGAACCTTGATTTTTTTAGGGACTTGTTCAGCCTACTTCCGTTGTATTTTATATTGTCTTTGATGGAACTTCATCATATTTTGATTTTTTTAAATTTCAATTCGATGCAAATTTGATTTCCTTTTTATTTTCTAATATAAATTTATAAAAAATAAATATTTCCTTCAAGCCATCAATAAACCATATTATCATATTAAATAACAATACTAACTATACTTAGAAATTTTTATAAATTTCACACATAAATACTTTTTTGTAAAAAAAAAAAAAATAATAATAAAAACAAAAACAAAAAAAAAAAATGTGAATATTAAAACAATAAGAATTTTTAATAAACAAATTACTCAATTTGTTTTAAGATTATGTTATCCACAATATTATAATTAAATTTCTGTTTTTTTTTTGTGTTTTAAAAGTTTATTATTTATATTATACATAACAGAACATACTTAAAGTAAAAAAGATAAAATGTTACAACATCAAATACAATCAATCAACCAACAAACAAACAAAGAAACAAAATCAATTAAAGCTTAGAATAAATATTAATTTTAAATTAAATATAAAATAAAGCTTATAATGATATTCATTACAAGCGTGCAGAATTTTTAGTATATATAAATTTAAATTGTAAAATAATAATATACAATAAAACTAAAACAAAAATAATATTTTATTTTATTTATTTAATTACAAATAATAAATTGTCATCTTTCAAAAAATTATAGAGTCATTAAATGAAGTAACTACTTATTTTTTCATACGATTTTTTGACTCAGTTTTTCGATAGTTTTTTTTAGGAATCTACTCAACCATAAATATGGTTTATCAGAGTTGTTGTGAGGTTGTGCGTTCTGCAAATGTACATCTTCACATGATGAATCGTATTATACTATTACATAAGTATTGGAAACCAAAAATTTAAAGTTTGAAAATTATCGAACAAACAATTTGGTTGATATTTATTGGAGATGTTCGGAAACACATATTATATTACCCAGTGGTAAGTGAATATGTAATATCATAATCTGTAGTTTCTTGTTATGTTCAGAGGTGTGTTTCCTTTGTGGTGATTGATACTGATAATCTTTCTGATTAATGAAAATTAATTTTTTGATTTGACAAACTGCGGAAATCAAATAAAACCTTGGAAATTTAACAGCTGCAAATTTGACTAGGAAATTGATTTTTGTAAATGTTTTATGGAAATCTGATAGCGATCTTGTGTCTTCTATTTTGTTCATGATATTTGTGTTACGCCCGCCGGATGTACCATTATTCGATGTTTTGTAAAATAAAATCACACTGAATAAAGAAAATCGTAACAATATGTTTTTGTACCATGAAAATATTTTAATTGATCGTACTCACATATATCACACATTAATGGTTATTAATAAGCATACATTATAAAACGACACAATGTTTCATAAGTTAATTTTGGGCATATAATCGAAACTCTTTAAAAAAGAAATACATATTAACACATAATATACACTGCTATTAATCTTCAGATTGTGATGATAAGACACAAAATCGATAGTGCAGTATGAGTTAAAGCTCAACGACGTATTAGATTTTAGGAGGCATATCCGCTGTCCCAAAATGAGTCACTCTTTAGACTTATCAAGAAGATCCACTAAATAGCAGATAGATCTCTTGAATGTTAGTCCCACAGCTGTTGATTTATTAACACCAATATAGTGTAATTTGTTTGTATTTAATTTATTTACTTAAACTCTTTTTAGGACTGATTTTAAAACCTAACAGTCTATGGATTCTACAATTTTAATTTCTTAAGCTAAAAATAATATAATTCCTCAAATGAAATGAATCTTTTTCCTTCTTCTGAGAAGGATATTTAGATATATTAGAATTTTTTATTTTTTTGTGTTTACTTTTTGAATTTAAATTTAAATTTGCATTTGTTTTGTTTTCTTCCCTTTTTTTGTCATTATTTTTCAATTGAGATAAATGTCTTTTACTGTCTACTCTTCATATGACACTTCAATTCAATAAAAAATTTACCATAGAGAAAGAGAAGAATGGAGTAAACATTTGAGAATGTATTGTATACAAAGCTATAAGTATAAAAGAAAAAAAAAGAACAATATATTAAGTTTTTAATAAATACTTCAGAATGTCGTCCGCTAAAACTTCAACCTGACAGAGTCAGGAAATACAAATAAAGCACACGTCATGAATGAAAAATAATATAATATAAAGACAATGCATCAGTTCTAAAGAAACTTATATCCCCTTGTATATCTGTCTCAACAAGTCAGAGTAGCTTATGTCGAAAATCGTTGTTTTGAGATATTGCCCATTTTGTGTAAAGTATTACAATAACAATATTATTGTTTACTCATATATATTATATGAATGATATATACAAAAATTGTTTTAGGCTATAGTTCCGATTTTATTCATGTCTTTCTGTAAATAACATTGTCTGATTGACATATAAGAAAGTTAAACGAGATACAGTACAAGAACAATATACAATATAATTTTCAATATTCTTATTAATATTATTTTTTTCTATTATACAAAAACTGAAAAAGTTTCACATAACATACTATATTGTATTGTAGAAGGATTCATTTACTTAGATCAATTTTGAAAAATATTTTCCAACGCTGGGTTTCTAAACCCACCTACCTACTACAATTTAAATATTCGAAGAAATTATGACTAAATAATACGTTATTTTGAGTTTAATATTTGGTACAAAAAATAAGGGCAGACTTTATATGATCGGATTAAATTCAGATTAGAGTTTCTTAATCCTTTTCGGTTTCGAAGCACTTTTAAAATTGAAAAAAATATTTTGAAATATAAGGGGAGCACAGATCAAAAAATTTACACAAATATACTCAAGGGGTCTTCGGAGATGTTTGTTTCATACATCATAACACATTGACAATGCACACTATACGTGAAAGGTACAAATATTCTAATAATATTACAAATGAATGAATGAATACAGAAAGTAAAAAAATGAGCAAAAGAATATGTGAAGCCAACAAAAAGCATTAAAAAAGTATTAATGTAGTACAACATGTTGTTCGTTTGTTTAGTTGTTGTTTTTATATCATTAAACACACAGATATACACCCCACACACATGAATGAAATTATGCCTTCTAAGAGAAAGCAAAAATTGTGCTGATGACGATGGCGGAGGCAGCGGTGGTGGTGGTGTTGGTTAAGGAGCAGATTGAAAATTCAGAAGAGAAATGAAAGTTGGAATCAGGACAAACATAAAGAAGTGAAAACAGGCTTCACAAGCATGAATAAGTATGTGTGTAGGTATCTTATGTATCTGAGTACCTGTGTATGTGTTTCGAAAGACAAAAACCATAGGAAGTTAAAGCTTAAATAAAAAAGTGAAAATATTCTTTTTTCTCTTGCTTTAAGTCAGCAGTTTATAAGGAGTAATAAGATGAGCAGCCTCTTCGCTTTCTATAATAAAAGACAATGTAAATTTACGTAAAGGTAACAAGTTACTAACAACTATAGATCTCTAGATTATTTGGTCGCTTCGTTGGTTTTTGGGTTGTTGAAGATTGAAGGAATTTATGAATAGATTAATGAATAGACGCATAAACAAGGAAAAACGTGGGAAAAACCAAATGTACAAATGTCTAAAGAAAAGAAGATTAGAAGAAAGCGTACAACTAAAGTCAATGTAGCAAACCTAGCCTCTTTCTTTGTTTTGGCAAGGGTGTGAGTTTAGCCTAAGTACATTTTTAGCACAAAATTTGCAAAGCGGAAGTTAATGGGCAAATAATAATGATACAAAGAACGAAGGCTAAGAACCTTAAGTACACAGCAAAGGCGCCATATGTGTACACACATATACGAAAATGTATAAACCTTTGTACAGTGTAACTCAAAAGTATTTGTTGCAAACAACAAATAATATTTAACTAGTCCTATACTTTCTTTTTCAAAATCGGAAGTTTTATACTAAGTACATAATATCCGTGAGATTTTTAATGAAGACACTATTTAGTTACTGAATACTCTTCTTATCTACTGTATGTGAATGTCTTGAATTACATTAGGAAAATTCAAGTAAAGTGCGTGTTCCTTTAAAAGGTATCAAAGGTAGCCAGACACGTCAGAGGCACGAAAAGAAATTCAGAATCATTGATTCGAGGAAACATATGCATGCAGCATGTTAGAAACGCGAATAAAATACGCAAATAGTTAAATGAAACTGAGAAAGGTAGACGATAATGATGAGAACAAAAACAAAAAGTTGAAGAAAGTGAGAAATTCAAAGAAATTTACAAATAGATTACATCGGAAAAAACTGTTCATATTTTCGCAAAAATGGGACTACCATAAATGTCTGATTGTCTGATTGACTGACTAACTGAGTGCTAATAAAGAAACAGAGCTGATAGCTTAAGACACTTTCTTTCTTTCTTTTCTATGTATGAGAAAGTTGCCAAATTTACTTTTAAAGAAAACATTGCATGAAAGTCAATTGTCACCATATCTGCATTTCGCGTTAAACTACTTTACATATATAACATAAGCATGTGCTGGTGCTTAAGGTGTATCCCAAGAGTATCCGACTTGCGTTCAATGACTCCTCAAGAATTTCCGCGTTCCATACAATAATCTGCGTTTTAGCCGATCTTCGAGCACAATAATACCTGGAAATATTGATCATGCACAACTTGCAATCAAAAAAAGATAGTCTTTTTTGACTGTGCGTGAACTAGAAAGTGATCTTAAAATTCCGAAAACTTGTATTAAAATATATCTAAAAGTCCTGCAACATTTAGCTGTCAAAAAAAAAAAAAAAAATGGAAAATCGGTTATTTCCAAAACTGTTTCAGAATATCGAAGCGTCGATGGAAGCTTGTCGATCAGTCAATTGTGAATTACTTCGTTGGATGCAACGAGTCGGATAAATTGTGAACACACTTCGTTCCTATGTGTATTAAAGTAAATATATGTAATATTATTTTGTTCCCGTATGTATAAATTGTATTTGCCTAACGAGCTGCAATAGGCATCGTTGAAACCACAAATAGTCAACATTTGGTAAGTTGATGAAGCTCCCTTTTCCTTGATTGCAACAACACAATGCGATGCATCTGTTCATAAATGATGTTCTTATATGTACTTCTTTCTGTACTTTGAAGTACTATGAACAAGGATATTTCAGCAAATGTTGAAAATTTTCACTAACAAGCTCACTGATTCCCTTTATCCTTTTTTGCACTTTATTTGTATTAGTTTCAATTATATAAGTACAAAACATAAAGAAGAAAGAACCAATTATCCCTTTCACATGCATAGTGGAAAAGATACACAAATCGAACTATTGAGTTGCATTGAGCTGATTACGCAATATTGTCGTGGCCAATGTGCAATGATGATGATGTTGATGATGACCAGAAGTGGTCAGAAGGAGAAGTCAAGTGTAGATACATGGTACAATAGAACAAACCCAGGCAACATACTGATATTAAAACAAAGAGGATCGACAAAATTTCCTATATTTTAATTCCTTTCATCATTCCAATCATTTGTTCATTCACTTCTTTGTTTGTTAGTCGGTCTGTCTGTTGGTCTTTTTGACTTTTGTTTGTGTTTGTTCACTTAGTTCACTTAACAAATTTGATCAAGCGCTGTTTACCTTATAATGCTAATAGTTCTTATTCAACGTCGACTGTAATTCAATTCTACGGAAGTGTTCCTTATATAAACACACATATGTACAATATATACTTTATATATTTGTATATTCTTTCATTCATATACACATACACACACACACAAATGTAAGATTACGAAAGGAAATAAGTACATCAGGTGGCGTCAAGTCAGGGCTACGTGGGGGCCAAGGGATATCACCTCTTTTGGAAATTAGTCTTGCAGGAAACATCTGTCTCACAACCGCCATAGAAGTCGGACTCTTTTAATTCCTGTGTTAACTGGAGCTTATAAGGATGCAGTTTAAGATCCAACTTCAAAATTCGCCCCCGCGAAAAAAGATGACGCAATGTGCACGTTCTATTGCGCCACCCTGTATAATATATATTTTTATATATTATATAAAAAAATATTAGAAGGAGCTTGAAATCTAAATTTATTGCGTTGATTATGTGTGTGAAGTACAATACTACATCTAAGATTTTGTAAGACCAAGGTATTTATTTTTGTGAGAGTTGATTTTTTGTTGTAATGAACAAATTTCCCATTTAAATGATTTTAGTTTGTTTATGGCGCCATCTTTGGTTTACACGTAACCATTACCATCACCACCTCCTCCACCATCGCCATTGCCGCAACAATTATCATTGTCATAGATTCTTCTTGTTCTTGTTATTCTAGTTGTTGTTATAAGCGTAATTTGCATAAGTTTTACATTAATTAAGTTTACTTATGAAGCCAAATCCAAATAGTTGCGTGTATAAAGCAAACTTTAAGGGTGCTGCAGACGCACAGCAAGTGACGACGCCATCAACCAAGATTCAAAAATTGACGCATAAATTGCATAAATAAATGAATGAATGTCTTAGCAAAAAGAAACAATTAAATGAGTGAATGTGTGTAAGAGAAGAGAAGTATAAAATTATGTAGTTTAAGCAAATCAACAATAAAAGATTTCAATACAATTTCATCAAGGAATTTATACCCTCCCAAATAAGATATTGGTTGATTTAAGCTCAATAGATAAGTACATGAAATATATTAAAACAGAATTTTCCAAGTTTCAATTTTAATAGATTCGAATTTAACTAAAACTGAAATTGAAATAATCATGTTTTCTGTTGGTTATAGTACTTAATAAAATAGATTAAACTTCTCGCATTCACTCATCTTAAACAAAATTACAAATATATTTCAATTCTGGCCTTATATGATAGCTCAATAAATGAACCAATTTTCATAAAGGAGGCTATTTATTTGCGTTAGGATTATGTACACAGCGATTATTGTGATATCTCAGTTTTGTGTTTCTGTGAGATCTACACTTCACACATGAACTCTACACGCATTGGAAGTATAGAGATAAGGAGTTTCGTTTTCATTTAGATTGTATTGTCGGAATTATCTGAACCTCATATACATCAAAGCTTTATATTCTGTTATCGGGTGAAGTGAGGTTTCATAATTTTCCCTGCTGAATCTGCAACTACTTAGAATCTTAGTTTATTGAACTGAGTCTGGAATATGTCAGTGAGGCTTCTCAAGTTATAGCTTGAAAGGTAGAAATAATCAAAGTACTATATTCAAATATTGATGGTGATTTTCAAGATTCCTTTGGCAGTTACAAACTTTAGATTTAAATTAATGTACCCTAACACAGTATAAGAAGGAATATGATAGAAAAGAAAGGAAAATTACAAAAAAATTTAAGTTAACCGTAGGTACGATTCATTGCCATATTGGTAATGTCTATTTACTAAACCCACCCCCTGCAGAACGTCAGCCTCTATCCACACATAACTATTGTCAAATGTAATTTCGCGGGGTGGCTAGCAACCTTGCTCTCTTCTACAACGTTCATGCGGGCAGTCTACTGGAACAGGAAACCGTGGGAAATGAAAAACGACGTGCTCTGCGTCCTCAGGTTCGTCACATCTTGGGCACCGTGGTGTGTTGCCGTGCCCAAACCTGTTCAGGTTCCACCAGTAACCGCCGTGCCCAGACAAGAACTGGGTTAACTGAAAGTTTGCTACGCCGTTCTTCCTGTTCAACCATTCAGAAATGTCCAGTATAAGCCTATACGTCCATCTGCCATTATCAGCGTTCAGCCATCTCTGTTGCCAAAGCGAGGTTGAGTGTTCATAAGTCTCGTAGATTCTTTGCATTTCGCCAGTCAAGTTGTCAATGGAAATCATTTCCGCCAATACCAAAGTCGCATCATCAGAGATGGTCTATATGTTGTCGACAGAATTTTTGAGCATATAGCGATTCGGCCCAAATGGGAACAGCGTATACCATAATGAAAATCACAACTCTTGATAAAAACCGACGTTTGTCAGTGTTAGGTCCTAAGACGTTTGGGAGCATCCAGGATAAAGCATTATGGACCCTCGCAGCCTTATCCTTAACGTATAGCAGGTGCTCTTTATACTATAACTTGTTGTCCAGCATTACACCTAGGTACTTTACAGCTTTGACCGTACCTCATGATCGCCAACTCGTACGGAGCAGAATTCCATGTGCTTTCTACTGGTGACCAAAACCACCTCCGTCTTCCGCTCTGCCAAGGACAATTTCGAAGACCTAAGCCATATTGTAACCTCACTAATGGCTGTATTTGCGGTTTGCTCGATGTCCCTTATCTCCTTACTAGTTACTATTAGACATAGGTCGTCTACAAAGCATACCGAAGTACAATTCCCGGGTAGCTGTAACTGCAAGACCTGATCATACATAAGGTTTCACAAAATTGGGATGCTATTTGTGTGTGTGTGTGAGACAGAGAGTTATATTTGATATCATTAAGATTATTGCGAAAAGGCGTAATAATAATAAATACACAACTATAACAACAAAAACGGAATAAAAGTGCTGAAAATCAAACAGAGTGAAAGAATGAGGGGGATAGCGAACAACAATAAAATCAAAATGCAATCTATCTCTTAATGTGTAAATCCCAAACCAATTACAGAACTTCAAATGAATTGAGATATGTATGTTGACAAAAAAGCATAGCACAATCAAAGGCATCAAAGCTTAAAAAAAAGTAAATAAATAAATTAAATCAGTGCAACTAGGAGTCTAAAATAGGATAGGGAGTCAGTCAGTCAGACTGCGAAGAGACTGGGATTTAATACAAATAAAAACATATATATATATGTACATACATATTTCAGCATGTGATGTGTATCTGTATCTGTGTGTGCGTGTTAAATGCTTTTAGAAATCTTTATTATTACCTAACGTTATCCTTATCATTGTGTTTATACTTAAGTTAACAAACAACAACAAATTCAACGAAGAAGATAGTAGAAACGGTAAAGCTAAAACAAATCAACGCACATACTTATATACACACATAAACAATCAGTTAAAGTAATCAAATAAATATAGATACATACCATATATACTCATGTGGATGGTGGGTGGTGGCTGTCGGTTGTCGACTGGTGTCTTTTTTAGCTTACTAAAATGTATCTGTAATGTGAATTGTAAGACAGCATTGTTTAAATTGCACACAGACACACACCTACACACACTGAGAATGTAAATATTCATACATGTAATCTATTTATGAAACTCTATTCATGCTACTACCTGCTACAATAAAAAAGCTTTTGCACTTTATTTGTATTAGTTTCAATTATATAAGTACAAAACATAAAGAAGAAAGAACCAATTATCCCTTTCACATGCATAGTGGAAAAGATACACAAATCGAACTATTGAGTTGCATTGAGCTGATTACGCAATATTGTCGTGGCCAATGTGCAATGATGATGATGTTGATGATGACCAGAAGTGGTCAGAAGGAGAAGTCAAGTGTAGATACATGGTACAATAGAACAAACCCAGGCAACATACTGATATTAAAACAAAGAGGATCGACAAAATTTCCTATATTTTAATTCCTTTCATCATTCCAATCATTTGTTCATTCACTTCTTTGTTTGTTAGTCGGTCTGTCTGTTGGTCTTTTTGACTTGTGTTTGTGTTTGTCTCTGTTTTGTGTGTGCAACTCACAAACGCTGCTAATAAATGCTTGCAACGCCATGTTATGCCACATAACTATTGCAGTTGCATATCCGTATGTGTATTCCATAGAAACTTTGCCATTGAAAACTTTATTGTTCATTATCTCCATACCATCCCATTTCTACCGTCATATAAATAAACTGTTATATTGTTATATCAACGACATCTGTTTGATTGAAATTTAAATATCTTTCAAATTGTGTTTGATTAGAAGAGCCAATGAACTGATCAAATGGAATGAAATTTATTGTTGAAACTCGTTGAAAAAAATTCATATTCAAAAAAAAAAAAAAAAACCATTTTAAGATCTATTAATTCAGAAAATAATTATAACAAATAGAGTTATGCAGTTAATTTTGATCATCCATTAATTCTATTGAAATTAAATTCAACAAAATTGTTTAACTCGGTAAAAGATTCCATCTTAAATTTTGAAAATTTCGTTATGATATTGTAGATAAAACGAATTGCTAGAAGTTAACTTACTTTGATTTATGAGAGTTGATTTTATTAGTTGAAATGATGAAAGCTCATCTGTAAGAATATAAAAATTAAGAAAACTTAGTAAAGCAATGGTTTTTAATTTTTTTTTAGAGATAATAAATTTTTAAATTTAGTCGAAAATGTCCTCGTATAATATATTAGGTTGGTACAAAAATAATGGTCGTTTCCATTTTGTTTATTTTTATGCATGAATTTCTGAATAAATTTTTTAATGAATGTGGTCATGCAATATGTCGTTTTAAAGCGCGTTTTTCGCTCTATCTTTTAGACCAATTATCTTTTTATTATCGTTATACGTTTCTGATTTCCGACCACTTTTTGTGATGCTATCAAAACAAGAAATTCGCATTATTTTGCTTCACGAGTTCAAACTTGGCCACAATGCTGCGGAGACGACACGAAATATCAAAAAAGCATGGGGCGAGGATATTGCTTCCGAACGTACCACACGTAGATGGTTTGAAAAATTTCGCGCAGGTGATACCAGCCTTGAAGATAAAGAGGGTCGCGGCCGCCCATCTGAGGTTGACAATGACGAATTGAATGACTTAATCGAGAAGCCGATCCTCGTAAAACCACACAAGAAGTCGCACAAGAACTCAACGTCGATCACTCAACAGTCGTACGCCATCTGAAGCAAATAGGGAAGTCAAAAAAACTCGATAAATGGGTGCCGCATGAATTGAACGAAAATCAAAAAATTCGTCGTTTTGAGGTGTCATCGTCTCTTCTTCAGCGCAACAAAAATGGCCCGTTTCTCGACCGAATCGTAACGTGCGATGAAAAATGGATCCTCTACGACAACCGGCGACGTTCCGCGCAGTGGTTGGACAGCGACGAGGCTCCACAACACTTCCCGAAGCCGAAACTGCACTAAAAGAGGATTATGGTTACTGTTTGGTGGTCAGCAGCCGGTCTCATCCATCACAGCTTTCTGAATCCAGGCGAAACGATCACGGCAGAGAAGTACTGCCAACAAATCGACGAAATGCACCAGAAGCTTCGACGTATGTGCCCGAGATTGGTCAATATGAAGGGACCAATCCTGCTCCATGACAACGCTCGACCGCACGTCGCACAAATGACCTTGCAGAAGTTGAACGAATTGGGTTACGAGACTCTACCTCATCCGCCATATTCACCGGACCGCTCACCCACTGACTACCATTTTTTCAAACACCTCAAACACAATTTCCCGCGCGAGAAATGCATAAAACTTCATGTTTAATAAATCTTAATGAAGTTTTAGTACTTAGAGTAACGGATAAATTAATATTAAAAAGAGGACGACAAAGTCTTTTGAAGACAGAAGGTACATACTAAGTATTAGAAATGAAGATGTCTAGTGATGTTTTCAGTTACTAGTGAAAGTCTTCTTCATTTACACATTAACCTTGTTTCTTTGGGTCGTCTAATCAGCAGGAAGCAAGAAGGAAAATATTAATTAATGGATTTCACAGAGAGTTCTTAACTCATTACAATAAACGAGTACTTAGTATATACAGAGTGGTGCAACAGAACGTGCATATTGCGTTTTTTTTTTCGCGACGAAGTTTACAGCGAATTTTGAAGTTGGATCTTAAACTGCATCCTTAACACAGGAATTAAAAGAGTCCGACTTCGGAGCAAGGTTGGCATTTGCTGAAGAAATGCTTAGTCGATTTTCCACTTTTGACAACATCCTTTTTTCTAACGAGGCTCATTTCCATTTGAATGGGTTCGTAAGCCGACAAAATTGTCGTTATTGGAACGACGAGAATCAAACATAAAGTTTACATGAACAATCCGAGGAACATCAGGAAAGGAAAATATCCGTGGAGAAATAACAGCAATCATCCGAGATTTATTGACAAGAGTTTTCACAATTCTGCGATCACGTTTAGAGGAGTGCCGTCTTCGAGAGGGCCGTCATTTAGATGATGTTATTTTTAAAAAATAATCTTCATTTAAGTACCTAATCATCCTATCTTTTATTTCAACTATACCTTTTGTATTTATTTTTTTAGCCTATACTTAATAAATGCACGTTCTATTGCGCCACCCTGGATCTTTTAATTAACTATTGTTCTGCTAAGTTATGAAGTTCTTTAGAGTGTTTTAGTAGTGCAATATAAGTGAGGATATTGTATGGAACTGCAGGTGGTCGTCATTTACATTATAAGTACATACAAGAGACAAATTGTAAATGTAACGTAGATGTATGTAAATTGATAATGTGTTTGTGAATGCCTGAGTAAATGTATCTGTATAAGTTTTGTTTTCTTCACAGCTTAATTAGTTAATTACTACTCACATTGCTGAAATGACAACAAATTCAAATGCATGAGCCAAAAACTTGTTTCTCATATCCTTTCTTGCATTTCCTTTGTGCCTTTATTTCTTTTTCTTATATTTTTATTTTATTATATAATAATATGATAATGAAGATTTCTGCTTATATTTCAACTGGTTGTAAGTACTACTTTGTGAGTGAGTGAGAATATCTTCTTAGTTATAATAGTAATAATAAATTTATATTTCAACCATAAATTCTGTGTACCGTGTGACTGTGTATCTGCATGTGCATATTTAATATGTTAAAGGACTTTTTGTTATTGAGAGAGAGAGAGAGAGAGGGACAGAGAAAGACATGTGTGAAAATTAATTAAGTAAATTATTAGCTAAAGTTAGTACTTTACTTATGATGATGGTTTTTTTTATCATTATTTATTACATATAAACTCATATTTGCACACATGTATTTGTATCTGTAAGTGTACAATATTCATCTGTAATGTTGCATGTTCAATTTATCTAAATTCAACTAAAACCCAATTAATTTCATTTCAAATAAAATTACGAAATTATTTTAGCATCATAAGTGCTTTAATTCCCAAATTTTCAACTTACTTAAGCTTTCTCTCTGTATGTTTCGCTCTTTCACTGTTGGTCTATCTATTATTTTATCTCGAACCATAAGTATCTAAAAGCCAAAAACAATAAGGTTTCATATTAATTATTATTGTTTAGTGGTTGTTGCTGTTGTTACTTACTGTCGACAGAATGAATGAATTTAATGCAACCAAAACATGAATGTGAAACGTGAGGGGCGTGTTTTATTGTATTGGAGAATCAGGAACTAAGTGAGAAGGAGGACTGAGGTATACACACCATGACACATACATACACATATATAAAACACATTTATAGAAGAAGAGAGAGTAACACAGATACCCTTTTGTTGGGTCCATATATTGTACATTTATCATTGGTTTGCTGTTGCTGATGTTGCTGCTACTTTCTTGCAATTAACATTTATTTATTGTAGCTACAACAAAAGCAAGAACTACACATAACAACAATAACAACAACAAGTGTAATATAATAATTAAAATAATAATACAAGGAACAACACCAAATGCCCATTTAATGTGTTAATTATTTTATTATTTATTACTCATACGCAACGTTAATGTTGCTACTACTTATCATATTCCCTCTCACACCCACTCTTCCACAGCCAGATAGTAAACAGCATACATGTGTATATATGTAGGTAAGCTACGAATAGTGAATAACCAGTCCCTGACCAACGAGTGGCGAGAAGGGAAGGGCTAACTTAAAAGTCTACATAACCTTGTAAAGTCCTCTTGATGCGGCGAGTGTTAGCTACCCGCTAATAAAGCAATGCGAAATTGGAAGGCGTCTGCTTCCAGATTGGGTGGCCTTCGACCTGCGTCTGAACCTAGTAATGAATTAATGAAGCCTGTCGGTAGGCCTAATACGAAATGGAATGGTACCCAGAAATAAAACCAACATGAACAATGTAACAGAAGAAGAAATTGCGGTGCAGAGATTTGGATCTCCAGTACCGGTGACTTTGTTGGCCTCCGTAGCAGATAATATTACAAATGGAAGTATCTTAAGTGACCTCACCTCTTATATGTAGACGAATATCAGAGTCCACTGTTTACAATGTTTGTAAATACTACAGTAGATTATAGGTCCCTAGTACAAGCAAAGTATTATTCAGATTAAAAAGGCAAGGAGGTTGGTGGGGCGTTAGTAAAACCTATGCTTCTATCAGCAAAGTCAACGAAATTAAAATTGAATCAGGGAAAAAGCTTAACTGGACGAAGACCGATCAGATGATTTTAAGAGCAATGAAAAAATTTTGCTTAATTATCAATGATGATAAAAATCAGCATCATGTCAACAACGAGTTGAGGAATATGTTGGCAGAGGAGCAAAAGTGTTCCCTCAGTAACATCAATTTTGGAAGCAACACATGCTCACTGAGTATTGATGATGAGATGCCGAAGCTAAAGCCAACACAGCACAAATGGATCTTGGATAAATGAATGAAGAGGCACAAAGGGGCGTAGGAAGGAAGTTACGCAGGGGAATCGCATGTGTACAAAAAAAAAGAGAGCTTCGTGCGTGTCAATGCAATGACAATGACAATATGCGTCATTTTTAAGAATATGATATCCTCCAACAATAAATTTAAAGAATTTATATTCGAGAAGTCAAAATTTTGTTTTTTAAACACTTTCTTAATTTACATATGTCATATGCTGTTCAAATGTCAAGGTGGGGAGACCGGCTTACGAGACACACACAAATATTTATATATATATCAGATTTTACTAAAATTTATAAAACAGAAAAAAAAACTTCAAGTTATAAGAAAAGAAAAGAACACGTACGTTCATAGCACATGTCAGAATCCAATGAATCTTAACAGAGAGGGAGTCTTAACTTATCCTGTTCATTGTTGTGTTTTTTTTTTTCTGTCGATCGGCTCGCTCTTTATGACTTAGGTTCATCATCACGTGACACATATCATTAATATAACATTAGAAAACGACATAGAAATTTCAAAATTATCATTGCAATAGTCCCTATTTGCCTCCATTTAACAAAAACTGAAATGTTCATATCTATTTAATGTAATGTTTAAGCTGCTCCTATAGGGTATCATAGAATTCGAGCCTACCAAATCTGTTATTATTATCTTTATCTATCTATCTTTCTTCTATATATGAATGTATATAAAAATCGTTTGCCTCATGTTTCTCGGCTCATCACTTGAGTACGGCTTGACTGATTTGGCTGATTATTATTTTATTCGTAATTATCACCTGAATAAATGAAATAAAATTTTTGGAAAATCTACCGGAAAGGTCGAAAATGGTGAATAAAATTATGCATATCAAGCTTAGATACATATTTTCAAATCAATCAAGTAGTCTATGTCAAACACTTCAGATAATTACATACATATATCAATATTATTTAAGAAACTCTTTTTGAATAATGAGCAACCAAAAATATTTATATTCTTTCTATCATTCCCGTACAAAGCTGATTTTGCCGGGTAGCAGCAAAGCGCGGTTTGGTTACTCAAAAAATGTCATCTCAATTTTTTTTTTTTTCATTTGTTCCCCAAGCTTATGAAATAAATGAATATAAATTTGTTGTTTCCTTTTTTCAGCTCTTGTTCCATCACCATTTCCTTCATTCAAGGATACACCCTTATTATCCTTTTTTAAACTAAATTTTTCTGTTTTTCGCTTTTTTTGTTTTACCACCTTTTGTTTTACTCGCTTGATGCTCCTTTTTATTAAGGCCACATCGTGTTTTTCCTACTAAAACAAAACCGAGAAAAGGAAAAGAAAAAAATAGAAAACGAAAAAAGTTATTTAAATCATTCTTTCGTTTTTTTTTTATTTTTTTTTTTTTCATTAGAATTCCAAGTGTTAAGCAACAAAATGAAAAGGACACAAACGACAAGAAAAGAATGATGAGAGAATAAAAAATAATAATGACGAAGTTTAAGAAAAGCGCAACGGAACGCAAAATAAGAAAAACTTCTTAGTTGTCGCTTTTAATATTAAAGAATCTTTGTCTCTTTGCCTTGACTTTTTTTTTTTGATTTGTTAAATTTTATTGCTTTATTTGTTATTTCTGTCTTTATTTCTTTCGTTTTACACATTTTTTGAAAAATTTTCTTTTGTCTTTATTTAATTTTTTTTTAAAGTTATTTAAACGAAATTTACTTTGTCTTCAGCATACAACTTTGCATACGAAAAGTCAGCAAACGTAGAGATGGCAAAAGATAGAAAGTTGCAAAAGAATTTCATGCCAGAGACATTAGTGACAATAATCATTATGGTAATAATGCTGTTGATGTTGGTGATGATGATAATGATGATGTTAAAGCAATAAAGGGAGCACAAAAAATAAGATATATACAATAAGAACTACTCATTCTCTCTATAAAGCGAGGGTTCATAAAAAAGTACTCATATTTTAAGACCACTGCGAATAGACGACATCATAAATACTAAATTACAGATTGATGCATATGTTTATTTTTGAATATCAATAACTCTTTAATTTTGCAATAAAAATTTTGTGGTAAAATACTTGAGGCCTCTAAACCATTATGATCGAACAGTGGGGTAAAACGAGAAATTCAAAACGATGTTTTGAAAAATTTCAGAGTATTCTTCATCGAGTTAATCACAGTTCAATAATATAACCACAGTTTTACTAATATATATAAGTTAAATTATGTAAATTTAGCGAAAACCTTTACACAATTTATAGATTCGACCTTGACACATCTTATTATTAAAACAATGACCAATTAACAGGGGATATGATTCGAATGTCGTCATTCTAAATACGTTTGCTTTATGATCAACCCTGGAAGTAGCATATCTACTATTGCACCATACAAAAAAAAAAAAAAGGAAAGTCCTGGGTTGTTTCTTTGAAACAAGTATGTCAAAATGTCATTGCTATATGAAAAGTGATACATATAAATGGGAATTGACTTGAGAGAAGGAAAACAAAGAAATCATTAATTAATTAGCTATGAATGAAGAACAGTGATACATTTGTACGAGCAGTAAAAGAGGGCAAAGGACAAAACAAAGAGATAATTTAAGGATAGTAAAAGGGTGATAAAAGATTCTCTGATGAGTGAAATCGGGTTTATATAACGACGTCTATTTTAACAAGGCTAGTGCATTCTAAAATATTAAAAAAAATATTGTAGTTATCGCCTCATTACTTGGTAGTAACACTTCTTATCCTTATTTCATTTTACCGGTTTTTTTTCCTCAAATCAAACTAACTGTTTTGTCTTGGTAGTCGACTTTTCTTTCTCTTTGATAAAATAAACAGTTAATCGACGATTATCGTTAGTGTCGGCGGGCGTTAATGGACACGCGATGTATTCGGACTGGCACATGGAACATGTTAAAAGTGACAGAGTCATGCGAGAAACGATAACGTTGCAAACAGCAACACCAACAACACCAACAGCACCAACATTTTGTTATGCATGAATAGGGTTGCAAACAACGACAACACTAAACAATGTGACGAAACAATCACAAAACGTGCAACTTTACACAAGCCACAATATTGTTACCGTCATAACAAAGGAACCATTACACAAAGGACGAGGGAACGGAAAGCATACAAGTAGATAACAGCAATGGTTACAAAACAAGTATCATACTTAAAACCGACGCTCTTCCTCACTCGTTTGCTTCACTTGTTTAACCTGGCATAGCATTTGGCAGCAGTATAGAGATACCGTCATGGTCGCAGTCTCATTCATGTGCCTAGTTAGGTCCATTGCATGTAGCAGGATAATAACTCTTAAAATCCTGTTTCGTATAAAGAACTAAGAATAAAAATAACAAATAACAATGTTGGGTTACACCAAAAGCTTACACATACTTCATACTTCGCACCTGCTATATAAGAACAATAGATTTGTGAAATCATTGAATCATAAACAACAAATTTAAACCTTTTCGGACACTCTCAACAAGACTCAATCGATCCAAATTTGGCTACTCTATAAATTTAACCAGTACTTTGGTATTTCTAATATAATAAATTTTGAAAAAAATAAACAACAATTTATGTAAAGGACCATTTAAACAATTTCAGTTCGCTACTTCAAACACTGATGGAAAATTTTGGTACATAAGTATTACTTCCAGGCATCCAAAACAGGAAGATAAAAATATGCTAATTTGTCCAATATACATATATGACTTTGTAAAGCCAAAGGTCCTACCTTCTTCCTTTCGCCGTTATTGCTGATCAACAAAAATTTTATGAGGAGGTTCAAAAAAATGAAGATAAACTTGGGCAATTTATAAGTATTATACGTTGACATATTAATTTTTTTATTGATTATACAATTTTTCAGAAACAAATCATTGGGAAAACAGGTACACGGACAATTCATAAGAGGAGCCATTCGAAAGGTATTTTCGGACGAATTGGACTACAGTAGCCAGTGATTTATCTATAAGCTAGTCTTAGTTTTGTAAATTTATCTACAATAATTTTAATAAGTAAATTATACGACTTTGTAATGTGAACAGTGGTAGTATGCAATATACTAATACATTTGGCATATGTCAGAAAGTAAGATAGAAGGTGTATATGAAAATAAAGAAGGCACAACAATAATGCTAAGAGCAAGAAATAGATGTGAAAGAAGAGAATGAGTCGCACTAAGCAATCAACAACAAACAAAGCAACAAACTAATCATGGGGAACAATAAAAACAAGGATAACGAGAACAAGCAACAACAGCAACAATAACCATGAAGAAAACAAACAATTGTCCGCCTCGTCCTTTGATCCCTCACTCTATTTTTTTCTAAACAATGGCAATTTTCAATTTGCTCCTTCAACATTTTCATTTTCTCTTCATCGTCTTCAAGAAGAAACGGCGAAACAGCAAACAAAATGAAACAAATAGAAACGCAATGAAATGAATTGAAAGAATGCAATGAACTTACTCAGTATGTGTGTGTGTATTATGGAATAATAAACAGCGAAGTGAACGTTAAACGACAAATGTGAAGTAGAAAGGAGACAAAAGGGAGAGTATTTGGTTTGTGGGTTGTCCGAATAGAGTATGTTGCTATGGAGGCCTTGAGCTTCGTCGGTCAATTGAATTGTGCCGAAGTGAGAATTGTATAACAATTGTTTTTGTTTTCGCTGTCTACACTGAGCGAAATCAGAAACCAATAAAATTGTATTGAACCGTAAAATTTACACACAAAAAATCGTAAATGTGTGAAAAGAAGGAAAAAGGGGGAAAAAGGTAGATATGTCTGAAAAAGAGAACGGTCAAGTAGACACTTCATTTCAGAAAGAAAATGAAAATATTTTCGTACAACAAAAGTAACTAAAGTAAATAATAAAAAATAAAGTAAAAGAAGGTCGAAGTACAATAGTTCAACATTAAGATAATTTCAAAATTGAATACCCTTCATGAGGATCTATAGAGAAAATGTATAATTAGTTCAAAATCGTATTAATCCTTTTTTCCATATATATGCGATATTATTACACACATATTATTTAACAAAGTTCCCCACTAAGTTTGTCTGTCTGTCTGAATGAATGCGATAAACTCAAAATCTATCGAACGGTTTTTCGTACAATTGACAAAATGAGTTATGCGGTAGGTTTAGGTGTACTATAATTGGCTAAAAATTGACGATCGTTTCCATCGTTTTCCAAAATTAAAGCAATGAACTGTGTTAAGCACATGACCAATATGTTGATAATGCTATAGACACCAGGAAGCAGTGTAGCTGATAATGCAAAGTGATGTGGTAAAGCAGTTCTATTATTGAAATGGTTAATAATTTTTTTGTTGAAATGTTACAAAAGAAAAATTTATTTGAATCCCCACATAGAGTATTGTGAATACTTCTTAAAATTAGTTAAATTTACAAAACTAAGACTAGCTTATATATAAATCACCGGCTACTAGGACCTTTGGCTTTAAAAATTCATATATGTATGTTGCTCAAATTAGCATATTTTCATCTTCCTGTTTTGGATGCCTGGAACTACTACTTATCTTCTATCTTTGTCTATCTATCTATCAGAATAAAAGACAAACCATAATTCAGAGAATAGAAATAATTACGCATAGGTAATTACTAATTAGAGATAACACATTTCAATTTTACAGCTCTAACTACATGTAGTATTTTTTGGCGTATATAAGGGATCGCTCAAGTATTACGTAAGCAAAATGTTGATGATTTTAGAAACCAAACCCCAGTGTATAAGCAAAAATAAGATAATCATGGAACCACCCACTATGATTAAGACATAAGATTTAGTTCAAAACTTTTACTAACGACTTATCAGATTTAAAATTTAAAAAGGTAATTATTTTTAAGATTAAACTATTAAATGAAATATTATTATTAATTTTTAAAATTAAAAATCTCCGTTTCCAATTTTGTACATCAATAATTATAAGCATTTCATGTCTGACTTAAATTCGTTGAATCGGTATCATTATATACTTCACCTTCGTTCAACCATTCGGCGTCTTCGTTACCATCTGCACGTCATATTATGCACATTAATTGTGAGAAATTACAGCGGAAATATGAGAAAATTAGTGGACTTAGAACAATTTTCAATGTATGCACAGAGTTCTTTCATCTCTCTATTTCTTTCCTGCTATGTATTTTATTGAAATTTTAAAAAAAAATTCACAATTTAAAATTTACTTACAGGGCTGTTTATTGTTTTGTGTTCTTATTTATTTATTTATATAGAACTAAGATTATAATTACAAATTATAATTTAGTTATCAATATGAGCAATAGCGACAAAGGCCTTCAGCTCAGGGAGAGAGTTAGGAAGGATTGGAGGAAATTAAAAAAGTGCAGGACCAGGATGTCAGCTTTACGCACTAACCATTGAGCCAACGAGCCAGTCGTTTTGTGTTCTTATCAGCTGTTTAATAACAGCGAGCAATGGAAAAAGTGGAAGTCAGTAGGGGCGTTGCAACGCACTCTGGGTTTCGTTAGTATTATATAAATAAGTGCATGTGATGAAAGACTGTTTTAACTTAAATAAGCAACATATAACATGTGTATATATGTAGATAACAGCTAAGGAATATTGTTTTGATATTCCGAATTTTTCTATAATATTTGTTAAAACCAAGTACATAACATACACGTTGTATGTAAACTTCATTTAGATTGTATCAGTGTAGCAATGGAATGGAAGTCGTGAATGGTTAAATTCTAAGAAAACGGAAGCTTACTCTTATATGTTTTTCTATAAAAAGTTTTATTTTGATCACTTAAATAATGCAAAAGTTTATAGAATAATTGATCCAATATTTTTTATTATTCTAAAGCTGGAACTACATAAACGATTTCGACGATAAGCAGCAAGTCGACAAACGCGCTCTTGCAGCTTCAAACAACACAAACGGCTTCAACGTTATCGACTTCAGTAAGAAAAAAAGTAACATCGTACAAGATTTTTTCCTTAAAATATTAAATTATTTGCATATTTAACAGCCTAAAAGTGTACTACAATTACAGCTTAAAAGTATACCAAAAAAAAAAAAATTGTTAAACAAAATGTTAAATTAAAGAACAATGCTTCTAAAAATGTGTATTTTGAGTATTTGTCGTTCTACAAACAAGTGAAAATTTCAACTCTCTACCAATTACGGTTCATGAGATAGAGCAGGAGACGGACGGACGGACAGCGTTAGCTTAGTAATAGGGTCCCGTTAGCTACGGACGGTACGGAACCCTAAAAAAGAAAGTATGTATTTTTTATTATCATGCAATAAATTGAATTAGAATATATTTTTAATTAGATAGGAAAGTCTGCCATGAATAGTTAGTTTGGTTCACAAACCAGTTCTTTTCCCGTTTACCAATACTGTTTTCTGTAGAAGTCAAAGTTGATCAACTTTAGATGTTCTGGTTTCGCGACGAATTTCATTTGCCCCAAAAATCTTTCAACAATTGATGTAAATACACTAGTATATGGTCCTTTAATAATTAAGTGCCCTGCAGTCAAAACGTAAAAATCTCTATTTATTTCATCATTTCCTTCAATGCGTAGTTACGTGTAGTTACATGTGTTACAAACCTCACGATTAATTGATAAAACTTATTTCCACTTTGTGTGGAAAGTATAAAAAAACAAACACTATATATAAAGTAGAAGTAAAAAGTACAGAGAGGAGAAAGAGCTGCACAAGCATGAAAGGAATGAAGGTAGATTCAGACAAGAGCTGGGTAAACAATGCCAACGTTACCGGCAAACAAAAATGGAACCAAGGACAAGCAGATTGCATCCGGACCTATCTCTCAGTCGGTTATACTAGTCAACCGGATGGCCGACCGATTGTCGGAAAAAACCGGGAGTGGTAAGAAGGCAATGTACTCACAACAATTGGTATTAAACCTTAATTTCAGTTTAAAATGAAGGAGAAACGTATTAAATTTTATGGCATGAACCAGTTGCTTTTTCTTCCTTTATCTGGTCACTTTGTTTTTCTAGTCAATCAAGTTGGAACGCTTGTGGATGGATGGATGTGCGTCATGTTTCTATTACCACTGAAGTGTTTATACTTGTTGTGGCATGTGAGTGTAAGAGTGTAAATAAAATAGAAAACACACCGGAGAATTTGCTATTGAAAATATACAAATGATTTTTATTGCTTCAAAACATAAATAAAATAACTAAGAAGGAATGTGGGAGGGGACTATGTCTAAGCATCGTACTCATCACCTGAATATTTGGTTTCGGATTTTGATGGTACTGAAGACTTATCGTTAGTATCGACATGGAGTTTAAGAACTGCTTCCCCATTTGATTGAACAACATTAGTATCAACTTTAGAACTATTTGCTTGAGGTGGTTCCAAATGGAAACCTGCTGGTTGAGCCGTGTTCATTTGATTAACAATTGGGGCCTTAAGCATGCTAGTCTGCTTATCACGATCTTGAGGTTCATTAACGATGCATATATCTGATGCTGTAACACGAAAGTTAACACGACGCTGTTGAAACTTGGTCATTTCACTATTCTCTATTTTTACCAATATTTCATTCTGCAAGAGTTGTTCGTTGGAAACAACTGGTGTTACATCTGCCTTTTGATTTAACTTTTTGGATTTGTCCGAATTGTCATAGGAATTTGAATGTGAAGTTATTATGGGTCCCTGCTCAAATAGTTGCATTACGTTGATTGATTGTGTTGATGATTCAGATTGTATTGGATTATTTTTTCGTCGTAGTGCTTGACATAACTTTTCAAAACCCTGGACCGTATGATAACAGCTTCGATGGCAACTGATTTCGTATTCCTTGAGGTTATTTGAAGGTGACCAGGTCTGATGATACTGTGAATCATTCATACTCATTAAATTCTCGTTCTCATTTTGATCAGCTTCATAGTCATTGATAGCCTTCTGCGTGTCGGTATCGTAATTAGCCGTACGTGCGACTTTGACGTCGTGTTTCCAAAACTTCTGATTTGGTGTATTCAAAGAAGGTGCGATCTCTTTGAAACGTAACACAAGAACACCCATAAACCAGACACAGATGATATTCAAAAAAGTTAAACTCATGCTTATTGCAGCATAAATTATAAGTTCAACACATGGATCATTCGAATAATGTTTAACCTTGAGTAGATTCGCTAGGATTGTGTTTTTTGGCTCAAAGAAATACAAACACAATGCCAGAGCCCACAATATACCTGAATTTACAGCTGGTGGCAATAGAGATGCAGATATGGCAACACCAATCAGAGATCCAGTATTGCCTCCCAACACACCAATGGCACCGGCAGCGCCTGATGCAAGCGCCGTAAAGAAACCAATAAACAGAGAATGTATCTCACATCGTGAAAGTATCTCTTGCGTAAGACCATCCGAGATAATAAATACATGTCCCCAACAGCAAATAATTAAACCGAAAATTAGTCCAACGAGTGTGGCACACGCAGTGCCTAGCAGTTCGTTCCTTAAACCTAGCCACACCAGGTTGCGATCTTTGATCACAGTGCCAAAAATGCCAGCTATAATGGGTCCCATCAATGGTGATATAAGCATGCTTGAGAATAAAAATAGGATACTGTTATCGACCAGACCAAAGCATGCCAATATGGATGCTGCTATAAGCAGCACCAGATAATCGAAAGTTATAATTGCATCTTGGCGAACTTGACGTACTACATGATTCACATTCAGGCGGCAACGCACGGAATCCATAAATCGATCCCAACCGCTCTCTAAGCTGTGACTTTCATGCACTTCGTAATGGTATGCGGAAATCTTTGAATCCACACAATTCACTAATGAGACGGAAGTACCCTCACGTTCTCCAATACCCCATTCGTGAAGAGTTGCAATCAAACGTTCATATTTTTCATCCATATAGATACTAAAACGGGCTTGTAGCATCCGCTCACCAATATCTTTACTCCAGAATACATTTTTGATATTCAGTTTGAAAATAATTTCGCGTAATACTCTCTCTAAAGCGGCACTACGATCCGCTTCTAATTTAATGGAGCGTTGATGGCAGCTGCCACTATTTTTAATCTTGTGGCCATTGTCCGAAGAACTTTTCTGACTGCGTGATGACTTTAATGTTTGCTCATCTGAAGTGCTTTGAGTAATACCATTATCAATAAGTATTGCACTACAGCAAGGATCAGAATAAAGATAGCCCATTTGACGTGTTTTATCGATGGCATCATTACCAGACCCCTTGCCTCGTCTTTTTGAAATAGCATTACCATTGTCACCTGTGCTGCAGCTATTGCTGCTGCTGCTGCAAAAGCTTGTGTTGGTTTCATCAGCAGTCTGGCAACCCATGCCCTGCACACGTCGCTCCTCATCCTCGGTTGGAATATGTATAACACAAAATATCATACCTGATGACATCTTCAAGAAAAATATACAATTATCTTTCGCTGTTTTTTATTCTCTATTTCTTTTTTATTCGACAAATATTTACGCAAAAGACAACAGAGAATTATTGAGAATTGTTTATATTCGACAAACAAAAGATTTATTATGATTTGAATCAAAGCCCATTATGATCTTCAAACAGTTTCAAATAATAATTTTTATACTCTTTTTTCTTTCTTTTTGACAGAGACTACTTGGTAGATTTTAAAATATTTCTTTAAGCTTTATATTCAAAATTTGATCCAGTTCCGATACACAATTTTCGGTGTTCCGAGCTGCACCAAACTTGACAGGAACATTCTCCAAACTATGCCTGAAAATTTCATCAAAATCGGTACGGTGGTTTTGGAGTCCATAGGGAATATACATACACACATAAATAGTTCAAATTTTATATATATATAGAAGATTTAAACCTCCAAATAAAAATTAATGTTTAAGGGTCTGTGTGTATTCAAGAAATGTTTGCATATAAAATTTTGAGTCACTTTTTAGAATCAACGTAGTCATCTTTGATTTACATAAATATCTCTTTGGTTTCCTTATAATTTTGAATTCTTTTCCATTCATTTAATTGTAATGCTGACTACTAGAGGCATTCCATTCTCAGTTTCAGAATCGCAATGCCATTCGAAGAACAAGGGTCTGCGAGCTCGGTAGAAGATGTGCTTAGAAGAGTACATATGTTGGGAGACATTTAAGTAACTTGAAGTTGAGATAATTACATAAATTATAGCTTTTTTGGATGTGGATGTTATGTTAAGTTTATTTATTTATTTATTTGATATGGCATTCAAAAAGAAACTTTCAGCTGAAAAACAAAAATAAATGTAACAATTAACACTTAAAAGTAAGACAAAAATATAAATTGAAGTGAACTTAAACTAAAATAAATTAATTACAAAAAATAAAAAATAAAAATCAGCCAAGTGTGAGTCGGACTCGCACACGGAGGGTTCCGTACAATCGTACAAGATTTTTTGCTTAAAATATTAAATTTGTGGATATTTTACAGCGTAAAAGTATACTACAATTACAGCTCAAAAGTATACTACAAAAACAAAAAAAATGTTAAACAAAAGGTTAAATTAAAGAACAATGCTTCTAAAAATGTGTATTTTTAATATTTGTCGTTCTACACCCAAGTGAATTACACACTTTGTGACAATTTCAACTCTCTACCTCATCGTAAGCTTAGTAATAGGGTCCCGTTAGCTCCTTATGGGTACGGAACCCTAAAAAGAGAAACAAAGAATAAATAGGAAAAAAAAACATGAAAATAAATAAATAAGGATAATATGAAATACCAGCCTCTGACCCGATGGGGGAAATTTATTTGCAAATAATAGCGACCTATGCCCCTACTCACAGCTATGAGTGGTCAGAGACATATGAATTAATAAAATATAATAATGCAGATGGTAAAGGTGACCCAAATCAGCGACATCCAGTTCATCCAGCCTGCAGTGCGATCAGGAGTCCCGTAGGCAGCGAATGACGATGGTATTAATCGATGATGGCGATATCTCGGGTGAGAGAACGTGATAGAATTTTGTATATGGCGTGCATAAAGGGAGAAAATTTCTGGTAGGACGACTAGGGACACAAAAGTTTAACTGATTCAATAGCTCAGGAGAATCAATTTCCCCAACTATGAGCTTATGAAGAAAACTAATCCCAAGAGCTATCCTACGATGCACCAAAGATGGAAGACTGATAAGAAAGAGCCTATCAGAGCAAGATGGCAAACGCGAATTAGGATTCCAGTTTAGGCCACGAAGTGCAAACATATGGAATTGTTTCTGTACAGACTCAATTCGAACTTGATTATTTATACATTCCGGTGACCAAATGCAACAGCAATACTCGAGGAGTGGACGCACAAGAGATATAAAAAGAGTCTTTGTGATATAAGGGTCATTAAATTCAATAGACCAACGTTTAATGAAACCAAAAACACTCTTCGCTTTATTTACGATAGAAGAGATATGTTGGTTAAAACACAGCTTGGGATCAAACTGTACACCGAGTTCATTAAAAGTAGAGACTCGCTCGAGTTGGACGTTTTCAATCGTGTATGTAAACAAATGAGGTTTACACCGATGATACGTCATGAACTTACATTTGGAGATTTAGATATAAGTAATTCGCTGAACACCAAGAATGTAAAGAATCAAGATCCTCTTTGAGTCTGAGATGGGAGGCACCATCATTTAATGAAAGGCACAATTTTACATCATCATCGTACATGAGCACACAAGAATGTGAGATGGAGAAAGGGAGATCATTTAAAAAATGTTAAACAATAATGGGCCGAGATGGCTCCCTTGAGGAACTCCAGAAGTGACAAAGACTGGACCAGAAAGAGTGGACTTAAATAACACTCATTGAACTCTATTTCTGAAATAAGATGCAATCCAACAAAGAAGATGTTGTGGAAAACCTAAAAGGTCAAGTTTATGTAAAAGCAGATCATGATTAACAGAATCAAACGCCTTACTGAAATCAGTGTAAATAACATTAGTTTGACGTTTGTTCCTAAAACCAATATTTACAAAAGATGTAAACTCAAGCAAGTTTACTACAAACGCTTTTGCATAAAATCGTGTTGACACGGAGAAATAAGTTTTTTACAAAAGTGATAAAAGAGTGAAGTAAGCATTTTTTCAAACAATTTTGGGATTGCAGAAAAATTAGCAATACCCCTGTAATTGGATATGTCAGCTTTGTTACCTTTTTTGAGTAGGGGAATAATAAAGGATTTCTTCCAGATAGGAGGGAATGATGCGCTCTGAAGTGATAAATTGAACAGTTTCACAAGTGGTTTACACAGAGACTCAGCACAGTGCATAAGCAGGCAACTAGGTATTTTGTCTGGGCCAGGTTACTCACCGATTAAACGATTTTAAATTTTTAAGAAGACATTCCTTCCTAATTACAGGAGAAACAATGATGTTACAATGAGAAATGGGATATGGATACCGGTTTTGAATATAGGAAGGAATAAGTGGATTGAAAGAATTTTGCAAACAGATCTGCAATACCCAAATCAGTGTGGCCATGTTCATTAACTATTATAGATACAATGATGAGGGAAATAAAGAAGATTTGCGCTTTGAGTTCACAAAGTTATAGAACTGCTTATGATCGCGTGAAAATTGCAGTCTACAATGTGTGAGGTAGTTATTATAACAAAGGTTATTTAACGAAAGAAAATTAGCCCGGGCCACACAAAAGCAAAAGCAATAGAAGAGCCAGAACTCAGGTTAGAAAGTCTTCTTGTAAACCAATGTGGTTTATATGACACTTTCGAAACAGCGTTATAGGGGATATAGGCATCAAATATATTGTATATCACTTCATATCACTGCCATTGTACAAAAAAGACCAATCTATTCCGAGAAAGACTTCATTTAGTTGGGCAAAGTTTACTTTGCGAAAACAGAATCGACGCATAGAAGAAGATGTGGAGTCTGAAACAGGACGGGTTACAGAATGGGATATTTCTAAAGTTGGATGGTAAGTATCCTCAGGAATACTTCAAGGTTGGCATCTTGACACAGAAGTACCAGCAGAATCATTACTAAACACAAGATCAAGTGATCTATTGTAATAGTTTACTACAGAGTTCATTTGAAACAAGGAAATTTCAAACAGTGGGTCCAAGAAATCATGTTGTGCTGAAGGAACTAAATACTCCGAGGTTCCAAAAAATGACCATGAAATGAATGGGAGATTAAAATCACCTAGCACGATAAAAGAGTCACGGTCCCGAAGAATGTTGTTAACAGAGTTAATGGCTCTAGCATGACACATATAAGTTTCCAAATTGGAATTCGGTGGAATATAAAACACGATATATAAAGAGATTCATGAGGCAAATAAACTCAATATTGGCTGAACAGTTCAGATCAACGAATTCTGATCTTAGGTGAGAGACAACAGCAATGAGGACACCACCACCGCGCCGAATAGGGCGATCTTTTCTATATGTGATGAAGTTTGAACAGAAAATTTCATTACTAAGAATACCAGAGTGAAGCCATGTCTCGGAAACTATCCCTATACAAATTGTTAAGCTTGGACAATAAGCCTCTAACATTTTGATATATTATAGAGATATGATGAAGGCAGGAAGCTAGTTTTTTGGAGCCGAGCTTGGAGCCGAAGGTGAACTAGTGAGTACTGGAAGCCTAACAGTACTAGGTCTATTCCTACTCTTATGTTTAAAATCATGAACAACCATATTTGGAGGCCAGAATTGCGCATTACAAACTTCGTCGAATGATTCAGAAGGCACACTAATCTTGAACGACGAAATATCCCTAGGTTATGAAATTGAATTTTTGAACATTAACCTTCACATTAGTTTTAGAAGCAATATACCTATTAATGTCATCACAGGTAGTATCATAAGACAGTCTTGATAGGAAATTTGTTTCCGAAGGGCCACTACCGACAAGATAGGTGGTGAATCCACATTCAAAGATGGCGATATTGGTAAAGGTTCTAGGGTTGCCGCAGGTAATAATGATGAAGAAGAGGCCTGGTTGGATTCGTCGGGTAAAGGTACAATTGAGGTATGGGGTATACCACCATTGAAGGCACCATTGCTCGAATTATCAGGTCTTGACCGATAAGAGGCATTGATGGCAACATTCCCGTTTTTGTCCACAGGTGTGCGACGAAGGTGGAGAAGAAACGGGTCTAGATCGTTTGGAGGAGGATACCTGTATTACAGGCAGCACAGGAATTGAGGTAGGATAGGCTGGAGAGGCAATTGTGGCAGGAACAAGAGGAGTGGTGGAAGGTAGTTGGGGGGAAGCGTGGTTGCCCATAATAAAAGGTGTCAATAAGAGAAGAGGAGGAGGTGAATCGAACTAATATTTAGTGAGTAAATCAGTGCCCGAATGAAAATCAAATGAAAGTTGCTTTACAGCACTATTCAACTTGATAAAATTGTCGCGTATACATACATTGATGAAAAATCAACGTTTAAAGCAAGACCACGTCAAACTCCCACAAAATGTTTGGGATCTGCTAATAATCTTGTCATGGTCATGGCCGTTCAGTCCCGCACACTTTAAGTGTGAAAAATTGTCGCACAGCCAACAACATACTGCGCGTAGAGAATCAACATCAAAAGTACTGAATCACTGATTAATAAAAGTTTGTTTTCGCAACAACAATGCTCACAGATAATAACTTTGAAATGTTATATTCAATAACAAATGTAAAAATTATGAAACATGCAAAAACAAAAACAAAAACAAAAATGCACTAATCACTTGAAAATATAATGAAAATACCTCAATTAGAAAATATTAAAACTATTTATAAATTTATGCACCACTAACTAACACGATCAATTTAAAGTTATGCACAATAATATAAACAGTAATTATTATTAACAAATTGAAACAAGTAAAAATTTAAATATTTATTAGAACAAAAGTAAACACGTCCGCTCTCTTTGATCTCACAATGTGTAAAAATCCTCCTCGGATGTAACATCTGAAGCAATGTTAGAATGGTCACCCATGTGACCACTTATTTGGTCAAGTTCTCTGTTTTGGTCATTCTTTAGTGTGTTCTTCTCTTTTTGTTGCACGGCATTATAAAACAGACGATGGTGGCACAAAACAATTTTAAGTTAATTGCAAATTGTAATTTTTTTTTAAATTTTTATAAAATACTTAGCACGTATTGAAAAGGAAGCTGCAAGAACTATTTGCATATACTGCGAATTGTTTTTAATCATGTATTTTTTACAAAATGTCCATTTTAATTTCTCACAATTAGCCACAACGTTCCATTTGTATGTATAACCAAAACAAAAAGCAGCTGTTCAGGATGAAGAAAGGATCCCGTTCAAAATTCGCGAAAACGTATATTGGAAAATTGATAGCCTCAGTGAAGTTTGGTTCGGTATTTAAAAATATTTCTAACTACTCCGGTACATCAAACTACATTGAGTACGATGTGAATACAGAGTACATACCACATCAGAATTTTTCTTATCGACCACAAATAATATACATATTTAATACAAATTTCGTGGCTTATTCTCAAAGCCGTTTGAAATAGACGAGCAATGAGAACCAATACTAAATGAAATATGATGAACTCAAATTGCCAAAATAACTTTCATCACTTAAACTACCGGGAAGTTGCCAGCATAACTAAGTAAGGAATTAATAACAAATCCGGGCTTATCATTACCATCGCCATCACCATCAATTACGAATCAAGAACGAATTGTTATATGAGCTTAACTTAATCGTTGTCCGTTATCATTCTATAGTTGTAGTCGTTGGGACTTACATTCTTGGGGGCATTTGTGGCTGAGTTCATTGGGATTGTAACGCCTTGTTGTTGATGTTTCATTTCTTTTTCGTACAATAAAGTACTCTTTTTTTATGTGGCTTTCACTTGCAGTTTTTGGTTTTACTTCGCAGTGTTTTTCCAAGATCAAGCGTTAAAAATACCTTGTTGGTATCTTTTTGTTTTTTTCTGAAAGCCATTTCCAGGTTATCATTATATCATTCGTTTGCTCTTTACTTCTTCTCCTCACTTTGGTCTATTTATCTGTTTCTTTATTCATATGTTGTCCATAGCAACACTGATTGTGGCAGTGGCTGCGGCTGAAGCTCCTGTTGTTTCGTACTTTTGGCTTATAGTCTCCTTCATCCTTGTTGTTGTTGGTCGGTTGGATTTTGTATCCTATTTTTTTTTTCTTTTGTGTATTTGCGGCTTTAATTTTTATCCTTTTACATTGATTTTTCACGCTTTTCCACTTTTTTATGATATTGTTAGTGAAATGTAAAATCGAGAGTATAAAATCCAATATATACAAGTCTCGATTGCCAGTAATAACCACTGCAACAACAGATGTCCTATCAGAAGCCTTGCATCCTTCCCTTTTCTGACTACATCTGACTCCATCTACCGAGGTAAGCAAAATTGTTTGTATTTAAAAATGCATGTCCCGTCAACACATCTTTGTTAACTTTTTTTAACTTGGTGTTTTCCCTACGTAATTTGTTTTAGGGTTTTTCTTTCTTTGAATTTCATAAAATTTTATAATTATTTAAATCTATTTAAACCTTTTCTTATTTATAACGATGAAAAAAAAGAAAAATAAAACAAAAAACATGAATCCTATCAGAAACAACATCATTATCTCACCATCATCTTCATCAGTATAGTGTTCTGCCAAGTGAACAATGGCCAAAAACAGTAAACTTTGCTTAAAGGGTCCATGGACGCACGATTATGCCCTACAAAACCAGAGAGGAAAACAAAAAAAAGAGAGGCAAACAGAACACTAACAACAAAAAGGTTACAAATTAAAACAAAATTAAGAAGTGCTATTGTTGCTGTCCGCAGGACATCCGGACAATGGACAGTGGACAATGGCCAACGCAGTTGACTTGAAATGGGAGTAACCTGAAAGAAACCAAAGCAAACCAAACGAAACCAAACTAAAAAGTGTCAGATGGAAGAAGTGAGTGAGAAACAATGTATGGGAAAAAGCGTGAACAAGAAATGGAAAACAATGACAACAAGGCATCCGTCCAGCTCAGCATGGCTGAAAATGAAAGTTAAACTTGTTCCTTGTCGTCTTCTCCTTATTCTGTTGTTGTATCTATTGTCTAAATGGCAGGGTATCAACAACAAGTAACGAAATCTGGGAAGTCCCTTTATTAAATTCGTTTGCTGTACATGAAATTGATAAATTGAATTGTTTAGTAGAGAAAGTTGATGTCCATCGTGCATAATAATTCATGTATATTTTTATGATAATCATCTTTATAATTATCATCATAACCATCATGCAGAAAATCTTAAGTGGTCATATCGCTAAGTCTATGAGACTCAATCTTATAATTTTTAGAAAAACTTCTATCAAACAAGATCTCAACATTTTTCAACGTATTGATTCCCATTTTTGTTTTTTAATGAAATGTAATGTAATTTGTAAGTAATGTTATCATTAACTAGATTTTTTTGGAAATGTGACTTACGCCACTTTCAAATGTGTTATTCTCTGAATGAATCATTTTATTTTTGAGTCTTTTAATCTGAAATCGAAAAAATATATTTATAAACCTTTTAAGGCGAAATCGGTGAATCTAAAAATAGTTAATCAAATAAATTTTCTACAAATTTGAGTTTATGAGTCTGAATAAATATTTAAATTTATAAGTTCTAAGCATGTACCCACATAAAACATTTCAATTACAAACTGTTAGTAAATTATTTAATGTGTATTACTAAATAATGAAGTTTCCATTCTTAAATAATCTGTGTATCATCCTCATGTATCCTTACGATATTTAACAGTCTGCTAAATAGTTTGTTTTAAATATACAACAGATAAACAAGAAATATTAATTGTTAAAATGTGGTAATCAGTTTATTTTTTGTAGTTATTATCACAACTTGGAGGCGTCTAATGGAACAGTTACAACATGGAATAGAGTAAAAATCGGAGGCTGCATTATTGGAGTAAAATGTGACAAAAAATTCAAGCACTGCCATCCGTATTTGACTCTGTATTTTCTTTATTGACAGAATGTTTTTATGGCGCTCCGAGAATTTAATATTCACAAACTGGAAATTCTTAAAGAAGCAATTGTACAATTTTTCATCGTAGGTTTATCTTCTAATTAAATTCATAATTCTTTGTTTCTTTTCATTGTTTTTGTTTAGGCACATGAAAACCTACAAATCTTTGATACTTTATTATAATCTATAAACGAAAAAAAAAAAAAAAAAATACAATTAAAAAAATAAAACAAATAATCTATTAATAAATTTAACTTTATAAATTGTTAATCCATAAAGTTTATAAATTCAACAATCAATCAATAAAAAAAAAAAAAATTATAATAATAATAATAAACGAATTTTCAAATAGAAAAACTTGTTATTTTCAGATTTAAATTAAAATCGATGTCAACGAAACAACAATTTCCGTTTTAAGTTTACCCATTATGTTACAATTTGACTTTCACTCCCTGCTTTTTATTGCAACAATATTTTCAAAAAGAAAATCTCATGGAACCCACCAAGTTTCGTCTCGTTTTTAATTACTTAACCGGAAATTGGCAATTAAAGCGATTTATCGATATAACTTTGCATAAATGGTGGTCACCTCTACCCTCTATTGTCTATACAAGCAGTATAAGGATGATAGAAGCACAATGAGCCACAGACACCACCTAAGGGAGTAAGGGAGGTTAGAGAAATCATGAGTTTTAGAATCTATTAAAGTATTTGAACAAACAAAAATATGTTTACGTTTTCATTTCATCATTTCATGATTTTTCACAAATTTTATCAAGCGAAACAAACGAAAATTAGCAGAAAATTTTCCAATTTAGATTTAAAATTCAACAACAACCAGAATAACAATAAAAAAATTAAATGGCACGATAGGCGTGAGGGCATCAATTTCAAAGGATTTTTGTCGAATCTGCCAAGAGAAACTGAGACATAGAGAAAGAGAGGAATTGATGATAAAGATGATGATAAAAATGATTAAAAAGAAAGAGAAGAGAAAAGGAGTGTAACTTAGTCATCGCTTTAATCAAGTCTTAAATGAGTAACTGTGGTCGCCTTTCTTCGTGTTTTTGTTTTCACGTCAATTTATTTTTACCCCACCAGTCAGTCAATCCAATAAACTCACTCATTTTTGTTTTTTATGAGTGAGGACAAACACATGGCTTAAAATATATGTATAGTATACATTATAATTGTATTGTGGTACAAATGAATGAAATGAATGACAGAAAGACAAGAGGGAGATCGCTTGCTTCCAACGTGCCACAATATCCTTTTATTTCATTTTGTTTCGTTTATTTATTGTTTTTGTTGTTGTTTGCAGCAATTTATTTCAATATTTGGGAGATGCCGAGACCATACCGATACACTACATTAAAACAAAACTTGCTTGAACCTCATCATTCTCCTTCGGCTTCTCTTCCGTTCCGTTCCCTTCTATTCTCATTGAGTTGAAACGAATTTCATTAATTTCATGGCATCATTTTGTTCAATTTCCAAATGAACGAAAGAGAAACTTTTGAATTGTCATTGCCCCAAAAACAAAATAGAAAGAAAAACCAAAAATATAATAGAAAACATCCAAAAAAGTAACAAAAACAACGAAAATGGAGTGCGATATTCAACGCGTTTTCCAATTAGAAGATGCCAAACGCTTCTGACCAGAGAAGCAGTCTGAAGCGAAGAGAAAGAAGCGTCTCTTCTTATTGAGGTATGACTGACGAAGAGAAAGAAGCGTCTCTGGGATGCAAAGCTCGACACACAGCGGAAATAATGAAACAACGACGACGCACATTGACCATGGCTTGCTATTGATTGTTAAGTTGGTTGAAAGAGGGTTATTGGGTTTAGTTGTATGTTGATTGTGGGTTCGTTGGTTGGTTGGTTGAAAAAGATTTGGTAGCAGAGTTGTGTAGTTTTACACAAAAACGTTATCATCACTTCCAATGCCGCCTCCATTGCTTCCCATAAAAACTCATTTAACTTTTTTCTTTAAATTTCGCAGTTTTTTTATTTTTTTGTTTTTTAGTGCCAGAATGTTTCCTTCTTCGCACATTGATTGGTGGCATATGCAAAATGGAACAAAAAGGGTCAAAGGTTGAAATGCGTTCATGAGGAGGAAAAGGTGTCATTGTAAGGAATCCATTCTTATTGGTTTTTCATGTTTATTATTTTTGTTTTAGTAGTTTGGTGTGAAACATTTCTGACGAAACAGAAACAACATTTTCTGATGGTTGTTCTATTGTTTGATTGGTTCAGACAGGAGAAGCAATGAAAATGCCAGGAAAACTAGAAATACCTATCAGAAATTATATAAAACCTATTTTTCTACAAATAATCTGATTCTGAAGAGAAGGCCGTGAACATTCATTTCTATACTTAATCATCATTACTGCTGACATCCTTTGTGGTATTTTTCTTTTATGGAAATTATAATAAGAAGTTACCTCGTTTATAAAATATCAAAAATATTTAATGATTCCTTGTAGTTGAGAAAGTGTCATATACTCCTGTTCACAATATACACACAAACAAATAAGAAAATCTACACACACAACATTTCTCAAATTCGATTTTTAATAAACTGACGCTTCATTCAAAAATGTTTTGAAAAACTATAATTTTTTTAAGGGTTCCCTGACGTGTTTTCTTTTACTTTTACGCATTGAAGAAGTCAGATTTAGAACAATGCTTAAAGGAACACAATTGTTTTTCATCAAAGGGCACTATTATTACTTTGGCTGATTAAAATTTAGTCTTTCGCAGATTAGGTCAGATAACAATTTTAAAAGAATATGTTAAGAAGTACTGTTCCAAACTGACTGGGCTCGAGGACCAAGGTAGCTTGCAAAAAAAAAAAATCATTTTCAAGCTTATTGTACCCGATTACTGTTCCACCGTCCGTCGTAGACAAGGTCAGGCTGTGCAGAAGATTGCATTGTACACCACCGTCTAGCATTCACCATATGAACCAATATGGGATGCATTTCAAAATATTAAGCGGTAACTATAAAAATATGTTATATTTGATAGAGTTGTACCAAGTTACAGAATAGAATAAAATTCCAATTTTTCGCAATGATTTCGCACGCTTGAGTGCTTCACTTGCTTCTATGCCTGGTAGGGTAATAAGTGCCAATAAAGCCAAGAGTAGCGCTGCAACGTAAAAAATGAAATTTTAAGGCATAAAAAACGTATTATGTCATTGAAAAAAAAATGCTTTTGAAAAAATCGCACAGAAACTTAATTGTTATTCACAAGTTATTCAAATATTTCCTATTTTTCCAATAATATAATAATGGTTTCAATTTTAGAAAATAACGAAATGAGGTATTCTTTTTAATAATATTTTTCAAAGAAATTAGATATTTTATTTTTTTTTGTCCAGTGCAGTTTTTCACTTTTTTTTTTGCAAATTAACCGAAAATTAATTTCAATCAATATTGCACTAAACTTTATGAATTTTTATAACTATAAACGAATACCCCATACACTTTATATATATATATATATAAAGCGCGACAAGACGAGTTGATTTAGCCATGTCCGTCTATCCGTCTGTATGTATGTAAATTCAAGTTCTTATTAGAAAAACTTTTTTGTCTTTTGTACTATCAACCTGAAATTTTGAGACTATAAGAGTGTGACCCATATCCACCATAAATATCTAGACCCTTGGACCACTAGGAGGGGTACCTTTTATACAAAACATGAACTTTAAACAATAATCAAAAGATATAAATGATGCGTGAACAACTTAGATATAACTTCGGTATAGCCAAAGATAATTTTCTTTTTAACAGTTTTATCTGCATTTAGTATTAGGGTGTCATCTGCAAATGTAACAATCTTTGATGATTGTAATGTTGGGATATCAGCAGTGTACAGGCTGTAAAGTAGTGGTCTCAGTACACTTCCATGGGGGATGCCAACTCGAATTCTTCTTATTTAGGTATGACTGTCTTAATATTTGACATTAAAACATCTTCCATAACATAGCTTTTTATGATCTCATATGGGCTTTGTGGCAGTAAGTGCTCTTAATTATATAATAAGCCAGCGTGCCAGACTTTGTCCAATGCTTTTCCGATGTCAAGAAATACTCAAAGGTAGAACTTTTTGTCGTCCAAGTCATCCAATATTTTCCTTGTTATTCTATATATACCTGTTGTATAATTCAGTAGCGTTGGCGAAAACTAATACTGGAAAGTTTTTCAGTCATTAGTATTGTATATGTGGCGAAGTAGCATTATAACTTTGTTTGGAAGTTCTAGTAGGATTTTACCTGTTGTCTGATCATAACCTCTAGACTTATTGTGATTAATTCTATTTTTGATTACGTTTTCAAATTGTTTTATAGTGATCATCTTCAACTTATAGTTGAGTCTTAGAGTGTTTTAACTGGGGGCAGTTGAGTGTGTGTTGTCTGATCATTCGTAAAAGCTGATTCAAAGTATTCGGCTAAGTCATCCGATTATTCGGTATTTGTTTGTGCCTAAGTCGACATGTGCAAAAGTTTACCTGGTCTGGAATTTCGTTTCTGTCAGTTGACGTTTAATTTGGTTGTCCTGTGTTGAGGTAGTTACAATTGACTGTTCTCATTGCTGTTAGTAGGTGCTTTCTTTTAAAGTTTGTAAGTCATCTAGACTCCCTAAATTGTGTCCTTCGTGTTAAAATCGGCTGCGGCTATAAATCTTGGTCCAAGTGTTCTTAGGTAATGGGTGTATTGTGTAGGGCTGATTTTGTGCTACAGTAAACGGTCCATTTGCATCTTCTAATTGAATGTTTGTCGATTGGATATGATCAGTTTGCTACTCATCCAATTGAAGATATCTAATATTATTTTTAATTATGAATTTAGATTTGAGTCTTTTTTAGTTATCTTCAACAAAAAAACTCATCTCGAATTTCAGATAGAATGTTTGGAAAATAGGTTGCATATAAGCAAACAGACTCTCATTGGAATGCTGATTTTACTCTATATATTGTAGAGTCTTCGATTGATGGTTTTATGTATTACAAATATATCCATTTACTATGGAATAAAATAAATAAGAATAAACTTAAAAAAAGTTGAATTACTTGAAGAAATTCAAATAAGTACATAGAGAAAAAGGTTAAATCATAATGAAGAAGAAGAAAAAGAATCTGCATGCATCTGGTTTTGAACAAAGTATTTGACATATAAAATATATATATACATATATATATTTAACAGTTGGAGGTGCTTGAGTCAATGCAATGGAAAGGCATGGAACTAAAAGGAACAGCGGGAATTTGCTAAAAATTAAATAACACTGTGCCACCAAGGCTACGTAGCACTATAGTATATGCATGAATGAACTTTAATTACGTATAAAAAAGGGAGGAGAGAACTCCATACCCAGCCATCATTATAGTGAAACCTTAGCCTTCAGTTTTTAGTAGTAACTATCATTTTGTTGTCGTGTAAAAGTGTCAAGCGAAAATGTATACAAATTTCGTGTGTCCGAAATAAGTATTTCAAATTTCATCACTCCGTGTGTCTGAGTTTTGAAACTTTTAAGCCAAACCATGGTGAAGGTAGTAGCGAACATTGGCATCTATAGGATCAAACATTGTCAAGCACATAGTAGAGGCAGTTCGCAATGGTGCCTGCTATCCTGCCCCCCGGCATGACTATGCCAGTTCGGCTGGCATCGAGTAATATACCGTGTGGCCAAAATGCTTAATGTGGCTATAATGCTATTGTCCATAGCCAGACAAAGCGAATATTCTAACTTTATATCATACCATTTGTCTATTTCCTATATACTGCAACACATATTTAACATTTGTATATCTTTCCCTTACTAATGTTTATTGTAAATGGATAAAATCATGTTGTTCTGATGTTCATAATGAAAAATCCGGGACCAGTGATATGACTTCGCATTCACAATATTGTGCATCACTTTACAGTGGTTATTGTGAAGGTAAGGTAAAAGTTGAAACGAATTAATTAATATAATTATCATATTGTATGAACATGTTTTGATTTCCAATATCTCAGCACCAGAGGAAATAAAGATCTGAAATTTCGTATTCTCTCAGCCTCGTTAATCTGACTGATAAAAGAAATAGAGAAAGAATACTTAGAAGGCTATCAAAATATATGTATGTATATAAGCACTTGTCAAGTATATTTAAGATTTGCTGAGACTAAAGGAAGCTTTTTGTTTTATTTTTTTTTTCAGAAAATTTTTGTTTGAGATATTTTTAGTGTAAAAAAGTCTGTGTGTATCATGATTGAAAACCAATCAGAGGAAGAAGAAGTTTGGATGCTTTGGGTACACTAAACTCTCACTACTACGAGTATCTCACCATACTTTTGCAATATTTCTCCGATGTCAGTTTGATGTAAAAAACTTTTGCGTTTCGAAAGTAAAAAAATAAAATGGTAAAAAATTAAAATCGCGAAAAATCATTGAAAAGAGGGGAAGTGTTGGTGTAAAGTACAATGCAGAGTCTTGAACTCAACTCAACTATATTAAATTGAAATGATATTAAACAAAAACAAAACCAACACTCATTTAAAAAAAAAAAAAGTAAAAAGAAAATAAAGTAAAGTAATGTGTGAAGCAAACCAAATGAAGGGTTCCAAAGTTAGGATTTAATTGGAAAATTAAATTTTGCGCTGTTAAAACACAATCATGCGGCGAAGGCACACGACCAGCTTTGACCACTTTAGCCAGCCAGTTGTGCCAACCATCCAGTCAGTCAACCATTCAGTTTGGCCATAAGCATGAGTTGCATACTCCTAGGTATGAGAATCAGACACCAGAAACCCACCCAGAATGTGCATCCAATTGGTTTGAGAGATGATTTCAGAAACTAACATAGCGTGGCATGATATAAATTCGGTGGCGTATGCGCAACGTATAAATGAAATTCCTCCTCCTATAGCTGCAAGCATAATAATTTAATGAAAATGGAAACAGATGAGACGAAAATAGAAGATAATCGAATAGAAGAAGAGGAAGAGTCCTTCAATCTGGTTTATTTGTTGGATGGATGGTGATTTGGTTAGAAGGAACAAGAAGAAGTTTGGTAATCTGGAAGCAAACAATTTAGACATCCATCACACACACATGAATGAATGAATGAGTAAATGAATGAGTGAAAGAAGGAAGGAAGGAAGGAAAGGAGAAAGAAAGAAAAAGTAACTAAAGCAAATAGAAGACGTTGCCATGCCAGTTTTTGCCTACAAAAATTTGTTTGTGAGCTCCGGCGACGGACGGATTGTGACATGAGCATATTGCTCAAGCTCTCAAGTTCTTGATCTTCAGTTTCCCTAGTTAGACGTTAACAAAGATGACTTTGACTTTTCTTTTCGTACCTGAGATGTTTGTGTTTTTACTCAATTTCTGTGTTTTTGTTACTGTTGTCGTTGTAAGTATTGCAAGACGCAATGAATAAGTTATGTAATTGCATGTTAGAAATTATTATTTACATGTTACGGACACTTTTATTTTTCACATTTTTCTTTCTTTTTTTGTTTCTATTTAATTTTTTTATTTTTCTATTCTATTTTTTTTTTATTCGCGCGCATTCTTCAACTTTAAGACAAATGGGAAAGACAGACAGAAAAATAGTAGAAAAGAAAAGAGCATAGAATTTCTTCAGTTCTTCATTTGTTTGCTTGGTTGTTTGTAAGTTTTCCTTGTTCTTTCATTTTGTTAGACATGACATTCTTCTTTATTCTCTTCTCTAGCATTCCTTATACCTTTTTCTACTTTTTGAGTTGTCTGTTATTCGCTCGTTCGACGCTTCCCTTCCTTCATTCATTTATTTATTTTGCAAATAACACTGAATTCCTTTGACAAATTGTGCGCGACATCTTTCTTCTTATTCTTTATATTCTTCTTCTTCTTATTGCAGCAAATAAGAAAATTAAATGAAAACAAACTTAAGGAAGGACATACATAACTTTGTTTGCTAAGTGATAACTGAATGCCACAGTCAACACCTACATCATCATCAAGATGGAACAATGCAAAACTTGAATATGAAAAATAATGAGAGTTTAAGTAAGAAGAAAATGACAAAGATGACAAGGAAATACCAAGAAGTTATTAAAGTAAATAGCAATAATATTAAGAAAGAACATTGCAGAGTATAACAAAATCACATGTATACATCGAACCAATGTAGTAATAGTAATTATGATTTTTAGATTTTGTCATATGAATCTGAATTCGACTAGACAGATCCACAATACAAGGAGAATTCTGGAGAAACACGTCAATTTTGGATTCATTGAAGACACAAGGAACATATTCTATCATAACCGAAGACCATTGTAGCCAATGCTATTTTCCTTAAGCTAAGTTTTTAGTTTTAACTATTACCATTGAATATTTTTGGAAGTTAAGATTATAGTATTGAGATAAGGGCGGGAACTAATCACCTTATCATTTATGTCATTTATGTGGATTCAGTAGCATATAAGATAACATACCCCTTAATTGCAGATTAGAGCATGTGGAATTGATAAAGACTTCAAAGACTTTCTTAAGAAATATGACTTGTTGGTATCGACATCTGATCCATATATCTGACCATCACAGAGGCATGAAAAATGTTCTTCTTTTCTTCATTATATAATCAACATGGGAAATTTTAATTCATAACCCTGCAAAGTTTAACTTTACTTATAAACTTTTAATTTTTTATATAAAAAGTGGAATGAGTTGTTAGAATGTCATAAATTTTTATTAGCAAAAAAAAGCAATGACTCATTTGCAAACCCAAAACTAGGGGAAAGAAGTTCAAAAGAAGTTTTCTTACCATTTTAAGTTTTCACAGAGTAGGATTAGATAAAATATTCAGCTTGCATTTATATTTTATACTTATATTATCATATATTATCATATTAAAGAAAATCAATTCTATTACAAACAAACAACTCTCTTTTTTGATTTCCATCTTTGATTTTAAGAATTAATTTGAATAACAGAATATGTTATGAAATTAGAAGTCAAATAAAACAATAGACTGTGGAACATGTTGATGATTTGTTTATTTATTTTTAAATGGTGTCACATTTGTATAATTTTTTACTTAGTTTAGTCTTATTTAATAATTTGTATCTTTCACACCAATATGCTTCTGATATAGATGAAAAAAAAAATTAACATTTTCTAAATTCTTAAATTTTTACTATTGTTACATTGTAGCCCTTTAACTGATAGATAAAATTGTTAGTATTGTTCAATATTGAATGCCATTGAAAAAAGGAATATTCATCACTTTAAGTCAAGGTGTTGTTGCCAGTGTTGTTGTGTACAGTCAACATGGGTGGTGCTGACATTCCCTGATAATGTGAGATATCTCGGAATACACTTGGATAGACGCTTGACATGGAGACACCATATCACTAGGGTTACTAAAACATGTATAACCAAGCTTCACAGGCTAAACTGGTTTTTAAGCCCCACGAGTAGTTTAAGCTAAAATGCTAAACTTACTGTGTACAAAGCTATCATTAAGCCATCTTGGACATATGGCATCCAGCTCTGGGGTTTGGCATCCTACTCACATGGTTCGTAAAGAATAGCACTTTACACAGTGATCTCCAAATCCCTACAATTTGGGATGAAACCAATAGACACACTAGTAGATACAACGATCGGTTGATCTCTCACAAAAAATCCACTTGCTTCTGAACTGATTAACCATAATTGTCAAAGAAGTCTGAAGAGGCTTCACCCAGCAGATCTCCGCCGTCCCCAGTCAATGTTTGATACTTATGTATGTCTTAAAGGTACTTTTGTATTTGATCGGCGTAATAAAATGTAACATAAAAAACAAAAAAATATATATATTACTTAAAGTGTTGCTTGCATAGAGTAATTTTACCAGCAATACAAATCCTGTTGTTTTGTGTCGTACTATAATATAAAATTTAAAAAAAAGACTAACTTTGGCTATAAGGTTGGTGTGAGTCGGACTCGCACACGGAGGGTTCTGTACCATCGTACAAGATTTTTTGCTTAAAATATTAAATTATGTGGATATTTAACAGCCTAAAAGTATACTAAAATTACAGCTTAAAGGAATACTATAAAAAACAAAAAATTGTAAAACAAAAGGTTAAATTAAAGAACAATGCTTCTAATGTGTATTTTTAGTATTTGTCGTTCTTACACACTCTGTGAAAATTTCAACTCTCTACCTATTACGGTTCATGAGATAGAGCAGGAGACGGACGGACGGACATCGCAAGCTTAGTAAAAGGGTCCCGTTAGCTCCCTATGAGTACGGAACCCTCAAAAGTTTGTCTAATAAGAACTTTCATTTGGATCCCGGTTTGTATGGGGTACCCCTCCTAGTAGTCCGAGGGTCTTGATGGTTTTCATGGTTTGTGGATATGGGTCAGAGACTCATAGTGTCCAAATTTCAGTTCAATAAGACAAAAAAACAAAAAAGTTTTTCTAATAAGAACTTTAATTTAAAAGGGGTTTGTACGGGAGGTACCCTTCCTGGTAACCCTAGGATCATGATATTTATATGGTTGGTGGATATGGACCAGAAACTTATAGTGTCCAAATTTCAGTTCGATACGTTAAAAAACAAAAAACTTGTTGTAATAAGAACATTAATTTAAAAGAGGGTTTGTATCGAGGTACACCCCCCCCCCCCCCCCCCCTAGTGGTCCGATTCGGCTGATTTACGAACTTTACTGGCGTTTGGTAAAAAGAAACCGATGAAAACCATTTTAGCTCTCTAGCTCAAAAACTGAAGTGCGAACAGTCGGACAGACGGACATGGCTAAATCAATTCGTCTCATCGAGCTGATCACAAATATATATACTTTATGTGGTCTGCGATGTCGCCTTCTGTGTGTTACAAACTTCATGACAAACTTATAATATTATTCACTTACGTGAAGAGTATAAAAAGTGTATTTGCAATGCTTTGGCTGGTTGGTTCGCTTCATTTGCTTTTGCCTTGGATTTCTGACATTTCTTGGATTTCTAGAATTTCTTATCATCAGTATCGTGCTGTCTGCCTGCCACAACAATTTTCACTTACTTCCTTACAATGTACAAATTTTTTCGTTTTTCTGTCGGTGGTATGACAACAGATCCCGTTACTTGTGTCTTTTTTTTGCAATGTCATCGGTCAAACAAGTGGCAAAATTAAATTTAACAAAACGTCGTACCATTGCTATCGTTCGTTGGATGTGGCTTAGAAAAATAGTGAGTTAGTTGCATCAAGTGACTGACAGACAGATATACAGAATAAACATACAAACTAAGAACCAAAACGTTGCCTTATTGTCCTGTTTAACTGTTCATCTGTCTATGTCCATCTGTTTGCTTGATTTATCTTTTTGTCTTTCAATGTGAGCTTAAAATGCTTAACAAGCACAGACTTGGCAACTTGAACTGATTCTATTTCATTTTCTTTTATTACAACACTAACTATCCCCTGTACACATTTTACGTTCTTAAGTATATTGCTATATATCCTATAACTGTTACAAAAAAAAGAAAAAAAAATTAAAGAGTATCACTTGCAATTAAATGCAACTTGCAACCAATAACTTACCATAACCTTAGCTGAGTTTGCTGACATTCTTATACCCTTCTTCCACTTCTACGTAATTCAATTCTTCTTAAGCCAGAAATTTTAGATGAAGATGAACCTTGTTTTTCTAACTAATGAAGGAAAGAAAATTTATTGTATTTACCAAGAAAACAGGGGAGCCTGAAGTGTTATTTTGTATATCTCAACTAATAAACATCAATTTTATTTTTCTGCCAAAAGTAACAATCAAAAAAGCAAGTTCTTCTTAACCACAATTTTCTTTTGCTCACCCACTTCTTCTTCGCTCTTCATTCATTTACATTTTAGAGTATGAAGAAGGTAAGACATTTCTTTGTTTTAGGTCTCCATCTTAATTGACGATCCCAACAATATTTAAGTGATTTGCGTTGTTAAATGATTCATAAACAAAAAAAAAAAAAAATAGAAAAATTTTGTTTTAAAATTTCATTATTTTGCTTCCTTTTTTTTTTTTAATAAAAACCAAGGAAATATGAAAATAAATCAACTTGAAATATCTTTAAGTAAGCTCAATGTTTATTGAATTTTGGTTCTTACATTTAACTTTTTTTTTTAAACAAAATGTCAGTAAAAAGTTATTGGTAAGTCAAAGCTCAAAGAAAATTTAAATTTTTAATGAAAAAAAAAAGAAAAATATATATAAAACTAAATAAAGTGAAAAATAAAGAAAAATGGAATGGAAAGAAATCAAACATTTGTTTTAACGACAATTGAAATACTCTTCAAATTAGGGATTCAAATTGCTTTGTTAATTGGATCAAAATGTTTATAAAACATGAAACATGTTTGTTGTTCCATTTAAAAGTTCATAAAGATGTACCATAAGATTTTCCTTAGATTTTAATGATCTGATTCATCCACCGTTGCCATGATTTAGTTTTAAAGTGGTCTAAAAGAGTTTAAGCCTTAATTCTGTGTTGTATTGTATAATTGATATATAAATTGTTCTATTGAAAATCCTGAAATACATCGCTGAGCTTATAAGTTAGTGCAGTAGGTGTCGGGCTCATCTTTATGAAAAAGTTTGAAGAATTAAATGAAAAGATCAAATTAAAAGAAATAAAAAAAAATTGAAAAATTAAATTTAATTTAAAATGAAAAAAATGAAGGAAAGAGGAGAAAAGAAATAAACTGCCAAAAACAGGACATCAAACTTAAATAAGAAGTTCATCATGACAATTTGAAGAAAATATTGGGTATATGAGAAAAACTTATTATTGAACGCTCAAAACACAAACCATGCACGTAAAACAACAATATCAACAACAAAAGTAAAAGTAAAACTAAGTCCAGGTCTACAAAAAACAAGATTAAGAACTCAGAACAAGAATATGACCATGTACAATATATCTTAAATGAAGAAGACCAATCCAAGTGAGTTCATCTTGAGTAAGGTTATCTGTGAGCCAGTGAGTGAGTGAGTGAGGGAGTGAATATCCCTCCTTAAGAATTAATGTGAGGGAAGTATGAATCCGAACAACTTTCGCCTTTCATTGAATGAATCTGCTGTGCTATGTAGTATTTTGTCAATTATTGTATCTATTTGAGCGTATGATAACGACGTAGTAGATGGTGGTGATATGTTTTTGTATTGAAACTGTTGGCTAAAACCGCCAAACAAATATGTGAAGCAGCAAAGAAACAAAAAACACTCTCCATGGTAAATACAAGACCAATCGGTACAAGAATATAACTAAACTTGGAAAGAAGAAAAAGAACAGGAGTCCAACTCATCCCAATCCAACCAAATAATGCCCATTATAATAATAACAACAAAAAGAACTGTAACAATAGAGGAGAAAGTTAAGGAGAGACTGATAGAATATAAGAAAAATTGATAATGCTGGTCACGATTTGCGGCTTCAACTGGGATAGTGAAGAGTGGGAAAACTTGAAAGTCCTTTCGGCGGCCGGAAACTTTTCAACTTTGCCTGTTTAAGTCATCGCCATTTGAGGAGTTCTTTCGCTTGCTTGAAATCATCATCTTCATCGCCACCGTCATCATCTTCATCTTGTTCGTAACTGATGCTTTTTATTGCCAGTTGATCAAGTTTTGTATGATGTCAACAACAAAGCAAAATAAAAAAAAAAGAAGAAAACATATTTTCCTTTTAACTTGACTCTTATCGACTCGACTTGACTCGGCTTGACTTAAGTTAACTTAACTTAAGTTGCGCCGTCTTGTGTTCTGTTTTTGTGTTCATCCCCACTTGATTTTACTTTTTTTGATTCAACTCGACATTTTGTACTTTGCCTTAGCTTGTTATGTTTTTGTTCTGATCTGACTTGATAAGCATATTTTAAAATCTATAAAAAAAAATTTATGCATGACAGAAGAGTGGATGTGGATGGAACTTTTTTTTGCAGTAGAATTAAAAGCAAAAGAAAAAAGACACAACTTACCTGCGCCTCTTAAAAAGCCAACAAAGGAGCAAGGCAGCTGAACAATCTACAAAGACATAAAATTGGAAGAAAGAAAATATGAAAATATAAGTTAAAGCATATGGTTAGTTAATAAAGCAAAACAAACACAAAATGCTTGCAATGAAAATATATACATAGTAAAATGAAGAAAAGAGGAGAATATTGTATAGCTAACAATAACATAAAAGAAAGTTCTTCTTAATATACATATGTACATACATACATATACTACTTAATAGGAGAAAGGAATGAAAAGCAAAGTAAAGCAAAGAAGGTATGTGGTATCATAATTCGGCATTGAATCTAAAAACACAAATTTGCAATATATTTTTATACACAAAAATCATCATTATCATCAACTCTCTTGCCATTTTTGTGTTCTGAGAAGATAATAAAGCTTTATGCAATGCCAGTTACAAGATATGATGTATCTCTATTTCCATCTTTATCTCCTCTTACATTGTATTTGAGTAGGGTTTCTTCTTCTGACAATAATAACAAATCACAAAGACTTCTTCATGACTGGGTATGAGAATGGGATGTTGAGATATTGTATAATAAATGCGTGATTATTTGTAGCGTTTATTAGGTGAACAACAACAATAACAACAAAAATAACAACAACAACAACAACGACGACAACAACACAACAGCCACGACCAATTGTCTCGTCTTACAGTCCTACAAACTTACATCTTTACATTGTATGTGAGATGCGATACCTTATGCGACCCGCAAGCGATTCCATGCCATATCATGCCAAAGTCGTCTTGAGACTTTCGAGGAGTCAACTCAAGTTAAACACTCAAATAAATATTACGCATACGTCTCATATGTCCCTGACTAAAGAATCAAAGTAAACCAACCAAATACACATCTATTGTATGTACGGACGTGTGTAAGCTTGCTACTTGAAGAAAACATTAAGGTAAATCCACCAAACTTGAATTCAACTTGACTTTCTTTTTATTCATTTTTATTTCTGCTGCTGTTGCATACATGAATTATTGTTATTGTTATATATAAAAAATGAAAACAAAACAAAAAATAAAAAATAAAAAAAATATATGTAATAATATAATAAAGAGAAAAAATAAGTAGTACAAAACTTACTACTTTTGCCAATTTGTTTTATACCCTTCATGTCTGATAAGCAAGACCCCACGCTACTATATCATGCGACTGTGCATTTGCCGTGTATTAGAAGAGACATTAAAATTTATGTAAGAAAATAATCTTTGGTGATACGATTCCTTTCCTTCTCTTTTTATACGTTAATTAATTTTTATTTTAAAATTTTTGAGATATCATGCAGGAAATATACACCAACAACTGAAAAACTTTGTGTTGCAATATAAGATTCGGTTAGATGTATAAAACTATTTGAATATTTATTTATTTTAACTGAAAGGGTGATAAAGTTGAATTTGTCCACATATCCATTAAAGTTTCTATCGTAATCGATTAACAAAACAATCACAAAAGGGCAGCAAAGCCAACAGGAGCTTGTGAATTAGACGAGTAACGAGAAGCAAGACTTTCGACAATTTAAGTACACTATGTTCAGAACCATGTCTACAAGTGATTAGCAACAAGGTGTTAGACCGTAAAGTTTAATATTAAACACAAGAAATGTCTCAAAATTTGATAGATTTGCCACCAAAACCGCTGCGCATAAAATCATCGACAAATGCTTGTGGTATCTCATATAAAATAACTATCGGAATTGGGTAAATTCAATGGTTATAAAATTAAGATTTCGTTAAAAATGTTAAATGTAAAATTAGAATAATCTTATATTTGTTTTGTTATAAACTTTAACTGAAATTCGGTTCACATGAATCGATTCTATTTAAATGAACCCGAAATTGCGTGTGTGAAGGATATTTAAATTTTCGTTTAAACCAAATTTTATGTAGTATTGTTTTTTTTTCTCTATTGTTTTCTCTCTGGGTAAACCTTAAATGACATGCTCCGTTGATGTTGACTACCTTTTCCTTTTTTTTCCTTATGCTAATGCTTATTCTTCTTATCCTTTTTCCTTGTTCCTTATCCCTTGGTTTCTCTTTACCGATATTAGGAATCTTCTTACATTCCACCACATCACCCCCATCAAAATATTAGGAAATTATGTTGTACTCTTTGGGTGAAGCGCCGTTAAGTAAAGCAGGGAGCTAAGAAAAAAAAAACACAGTTGCGGCATGGATTCCATGTTGCCATACTAACATAAGACATAATAACATGGTTTTCTTCGTCGTCACTCCCGTCTTTCAATTTAAATAAAGGTTTTTGCAGTGTGTGTTTTTATTTCGTTTGTTTTTGTTGGCGTTGTTATTATAAAAGAAAAGCTTTATCCCCAGGCTTTGATAACGTGCTGAGTGTGCCACCTGTTGTTGTCCATAATTCGAGGTCCATTGAATAGAACGAGATCCAAAACATTTGTTCATTAAATTACATGCTAGATGTGACTTTAAATATTCTCTTCTTGCGTTTCATTGTTTAACAACATTGAATGCGATTTTTCTTTCCATTCTATTTGCATTTTTTATGTAATTTTATATTTTTTAATAGCCTCCATCTGGGTGAGTGTGTGGCTTTCTTCTGTCAATATTTATATCCAATCAACAACTCGGCATAATATCGCAGTTTGTTCTCCATCCACATTCAACATGCTGTACAAAAAAGATAGTTATCGAGCAGTAGAAAAGGAGAAGGAGAAGAGGAATTCAGTGAAAAGAATACCATATGACGCACTGACCAAATTGCGTCAAAATCCACCTACATCAAACAACAACTTTTATCCCTTCTCCATGCCCCAATGGAGAGAAATTCCATATCATAAGTATATAATAGGAAGGAAAGGAGGAGGATCACGATGTGGAAATTGAATACTGCGGCAACACCTTTTTGCTTTTCATTTTTGCGCATTGTATGCGCAACTTTTGTGCCAACAACATGTTTTCATTTTGCTATGTCGCAACTCATATTTATAGAGAGTAAACACGAAGGTCTAGAGAGTGCACATAGTAAATTTGTTTCTCTATGACACTTTGTTTTAATTTTTCAACTATTAAAAGGCTCTAATTCCTCCTGCACTTCCCTTGTTCATATGTTAGTTGTTTCTACAGGGTGGCGCATATTGCGTTTTTTTTTTCGCGACGAAGTTTACAGCGAATTTTGAAGTTGGATCTTAAACTGCATCCTTAACACAGGAATTAAAAGAGTCCGACTTCGGAGCAAGGTTGGCATTTGCTGAAGAAATGCTTATTCGATTTTCCACTTTTGACAACATCCTTTTTTCTAACGAGGCTCATTTCCATTTGAATGGGTTCGTAAGCCGACAAAATTGTCGTTATTGGAACGACGAGAATCAAACATAAAGTTTACATGAACAATCCGAGGAACATCAGTCAACTAAAGGAAAATATCCGTGGAGAAATAGCAGCAATCATCCCAGATTTATTGACAAGAGTTTTCACAATTCTGCGATCGCGTTTAGAGGAGTGCCGTCTTCGAGAGGGCAGTCATTTAGATTATGTTATTTTTAAAAAATAAACTACATTTAAGTACCTAATCATCCTATCTTTTATTTCAACTATACCTTTTGTATTTATTTTTTTAGCCTATACTTAATAAATGCACGTTCTATTGCGCCACCCTGTACTATGGCTGTCATATCGTGAAAATAGCCAACGGATTTTACACAACATCAAACGAATTCTAACGTGACTAAATATGACTCTTTTTAATGTACTATAAACATATGTTTGTGACTTTGTGATTATCAAACACCAAATATTGTAACACAACAGTCTTTTTTTTTGGAGAAAATAAAATTTCGAAATTCTCAACATATAATTTGTCTTTAAATTTCAATTATCTATTATTAGCAACCATCCTGGCACGGGTTGCAGAGCATTTTTTTCGCAGCTGCTGCGATTCAGTGATGATAATTTGAAATTTAAATTTGTGACTAAATCCATCATTCTGGCGTTATTTTTATAATGAAGTTTTACTTTCAATGAAAATCGGTTGTTTTTTGAAATTTCAAAAGAAGGGTATACTTTTTGCAATTTTTTCTTTGAGCGGGAATTAATTGTTTTTGCTTAAGTTTAACCACTAAAATGAGTAAAAAACATTTGAAATTGAAGAAAATACGAAGTTAATCAAAGATTATAATTCGCCAAATGGAATTAACATAATAATACAATAATTGATATTTCCGCAACTGTGTCAAGAATTTTGAGAAGTGAAACTAAATTTTTTTAAACGGTCAATGCCAATCAAAAGTGCCTTCGGCAAAGTTATTACCCAGATTTAGAAAAAGCGTTGTTGCGATGGTGTGATCAAAAGTAAAGATGCAACGTAGTAATAAACAATACAAATTTACTGACAATGACAAAACAGATTTGCTGTGCTGATGAAATATGACTATACTACAAGGAGCTTCTTAGTGTCACATTAACAATAAAAGAAGACACGTCAAAATATTGTAAATATCGGAGAGGGAGTGGGGCCAAACTATATGGCATTAAAGAGGGCTTAAGTTGAAACTAGACATACAATCAAGAACTTACATGGGATAAAGGTGATTGAAATATCAAAGGGAAATAATAATATAAATATCTAAGAGGTAGTAGTTGGAATCAAGACTTTGAAGTTGTAAAAGAGAATTTGATGCAGAATGATTTAGTAAATCCAGTTGTGATTGGAGATTTAGATGGGAGAAAAATTATATTTCCAAAGACAATGTAATTAATAGGGCTGGTAAGCAATTTTGTGAGTTCTGTGAAAATAATGGCAAATAGTGACGAGTCTGGGAAGTACACATTTCTAAGTAGTGTAGGGCAGTCTGTTAACGACATATGTTAAATGTCAATGGACAGATGAATGATAAAGTGTGGCCTGATCATATGTCAATTTTTTAACACAAACTATTTACAGGGAATACAGGGAACATTGTTAGAGACAATATGGTAATAACCTTTCACCGCAATTGGTGCGCGACTCGGAAGTTTATTCGGATAATACTTATAAGGTTGATAAATATTTTGGAGAGGAAAAAAGCGACACGAAATGACATGGATTTTATTGAAATTATAAGGAAGTCGATTGGGTAAAATAACTCAATAGCAAAGCTAATTAAAAATACGGAATGGTTTTGTTGGAGATTTAATGCAACCAGAAAACTAAGGAAGTTTAATAATACCAAAAGCATTACAGATATAAAAATTTACATACAAGCAATGCCAGAAAAGTAAGAGAACATATTTTGAAAATTTGGAGGTAAGCATAAATATAGTAATGTGAGACACAGCAAAGATTGGTGAAAGGTAGTTTTGAGATTACGTGGACAAAACTTTAATGGCTGTGCTGAAATACCTATAGAAGTATTCAAGCAATATTTCGAAAATCTTTTAAACCCACATGAAACAGTGCAATCGATGAAAATTTAGATGATGATATTACGGTGGATGAAATTTTAAGTATTCTGAAAAAGACATTAGCTGGAAAACGCCAAGGTTTACATAGAGTCGCATACGATCTTTTTAAAAATGCACATGCAAATTTTTTAAGTGAGTTAGCGAAAACATATACAAGGTTATACAATTATGCACAATCAGGCAAATATTTTGAGAAAAATATAATTTTCCCGTTGTTTAAGAAAGGAGATAAAAGGTTAGTATCAAACTATAGGGGCATCTCGTTTATACATTGTATAGCGAAAATTATGATGGGCATAGTAAATGAGAGGCTGGTGATGAGGACAGAAAAACATAACAGAATTTCAAGCGGGTTTTAGGAAGAAACACTCTACTGTAGACAATATACTATATATCACATATCTTCAATAATTCACCTTAAATTCGAAGAGAAGAAAAAAGTGTATGCATTTTTTGTGGATTTTAAAGCGGCCTTTGTCAAAGTTCCAAGAAAGCTTTTAATATACATGTTGCATATGATGGGATTTTCAAATAAAATTGGTGTATTTTATTGACCAGGTTTATAAAGAGACCATCTTTAATTTGGACGAGTAAGGACATGTCGGACAAATTATATGTGTCATCTGGTGTAAAGCAAGGTTGTTTAATGTTTTAATGTTTTTTCCTTATACTTAAATGATTTGCATGAGTATTTGGGAGGGGGATTAAATATCGATGTAATAAATGTCAAGCATCTAATAAATGCGGACGAAATAGTATTATTGTCTGACGATAATGACGTGTTGCAGAGGATGATAGATCAGCTAGAGATATATTGTGATACTTGGATAATGCAAGTTAATCTGGCAAAATCTTCCATGATGATATTAAGACGAGAAGGTAGATTGGCCAAAAATGAGATGAGGAGTTATAAGGAGGAGAGGATTGAAATTAAGTCGGAATACACGTATCGTATTAAGGGGGAATACTGACACCGCAACTTAGTTTTAAAGCACACGTAGAAAATAGAAATAGTTTAGCAAAGAACAGCATCATTGCTACATGGAGAATATTTCTGGCGAGAAACCGAAGAACACTTACCGGAAAGTGGAAGTTGTTTTTGGCGACCACTAGAGCCATACAAAGCAATGCTGCTTTGGTATGTTCGATTAATTCGAATTACAATTATACTTTATCAAAAAACTCCTACATCTCCCTAGTAACATACCGTCGTACTGTATTTACTTAGAAACCGATATCCCAAATGGCTATTTATACATTATAGATCACTTATAAAACCTTACATGAGTACACTGACGATAGGCTACCGTATAAATTGACTAGGAAAGTGATTGAAGAACAGGTATTCTGGTGACAGAGAGTGCAGGAACTTTGGAGCAATCTAAATATTAGCATAGAAAGTGCTAGTTTTAATAGGAAAAAATGGAGTAGTATTTGTGGGCTACTATTAGAGAATGAGAAAATTAGAATTAGGGAAAAAACTTGGGAAAGAGCTTGTCAAAGTACACGGTTACATAAAGATTTGGATTATTGTAATGGGAGAAACTATTTAAATGATACGTACAAAATAGGTGGATGTGGATTTTTAAAGCTAGAAGCGACCTTATTTTCTTGAATGGAGTATATAGTATATTTTGCCGACTAGAGGTCTGCATGAAGGCAAAAAAACGACGTTCGAGTTAACAACATTCAAAATGAATTGAGTGAAATAGAATGCGACGCCGAATGAATTCGAGTGAATTTGTGCGCTCGCATAAGATTCAGTCGCACAACATTTAAACAAAGAGGCACGAATTGAATGAGTGAGGATGAGAGGTTGTTTTCGAATTAATTCGAATGCATTCACTTTTTTGCAAAAGAACAAAGGGTTGTTGTTGTTTTGCTGTGCGTAACAAAAAATAAGTAAGAAAACAACAAAAAGCAATGAAAATTGTGTATCGTCGGCGTCTTTCTTGTGTGACTGCGCGCTTCCCTTAAAACAAACGAAATTAATGAATGTTTCGAATGTCTTCGGCTATGCCGACACATTTATTTCGTTTTGAACGCTAATTCATTCACACTCAATTATCAGAATTCCGACTGCTATCAAACTCACACTCATTCGCAAGCACATTCATTTATTCTGTGCCTCGCTCTCACTCATTCAATTCAATTCAATTCAAATGCATTCTATTGGAGTTCAGTTGTGAGCGAAGCCACGCAGATCTCTATTTCAGACTAACGACCATAGAGTCAAAGTCAACTAACGGCCATAGAGTCAAAGCCGTCTGTTCTTTATTTGTTTAAATTATTTAGTATAATATGAATTGTAATTTATTGGAATCAATAAAGAATAATAATAATAATAACAATAAACGGAGAAACTGCACCGGCTGGAAAAAACAGAAACATCGACTGACACAGCTGTCTATACTATAAGCGATCGAACGGGAACTTTCAAAAAATTATTTTGCATTGGAAAGCCAAAGAAGCTGCGTTGCTTTTACTGAGTATACGTTCGACTCTCATATTTTTCATGTTTAGAAAACAACCATATCAGATTTAAACCACTACTTTTATACTGTATTATATGTATAGAACAAAATGAAAAGCGAAAGAATCATACAGATTGCAGAAAACGTGGTTTGACATAATAAAAGTCACCCGCAGCCACAAATCTTAGGAACAAAACAAACTACCTTGAACTTAATAACAGTTCCATGAATTAAATTTTTCAACGCAATAAAGTTTATTTTGTCTACCGTTTTCTTTAAATTAATCTTAAGATTCTGATATTTGAGGAAATACAGCAAAAATAAGTTTTTCCACAATTTTAACTACTTTCATTGAAAATTGAAAGAAGAGTTTACATGAGAAAATACGAACATGGAATTCATCCATTTTCATTTCCACTCGCAATGCTCTCCATTCTAATGCAGTTTCGATACTTTTTTGGATTTCCAATGCTTGGTTCCATTATTAGACTTATATGATAAATATTTACATATGTATTTATATATTTGACATTAGTTTTGTGAACTGTGTACAAATATTTGGAAAATTTCATGATGAATTTTAATGAAAAATTTATAAAATATCTACCAAATATATTATAGAAATAATAAGAATAATACTTATTAAATGGCAATAATAAAATAATCTTGACACTTTTTATATTGTGTTTCAACAAAATTTTATAAAATTATAAATTTTAGGTTTTTCCTATTTTCTACTTCTTTGCACTTATTTCAGGAAACAGAAATCTATTAGTTTTGCGCAAATATTTGCAACAATTTGTAAGTTTCCAAGGCAAAGTATATTCCTTTATTTTAGAGTAATAAATTTGGTTAGATACTTAGACTCAATTTAGGGAAAATCCATTTTGACTATCAGGTCGAAAAATGCACTCTTAATGTTTGTATGGTTTACTAATATCCCTTATTTTGGCAACAGGATAATTTTATCTAAATTTTAATTCCTTCGTTCGTTTGATCAAGATATACTACATAATCAAAATGATATTGTGTATGACGAGATATTATGTATTAGTTTATGTTAGTACATATTTACAATACTTAATCAATTCCCAGTTCTTTAGGCTTCGAAATAATTGTGTCCATTGGGTATTCGATAGTCGAACTCACCCATCATAGCAAAATAATTTTTTTTTCTGGAATTGCCGAATTGTTGAAATAAATAGTGATTTCTGAAACATAGTGAAACTTGACATCACCTACATACTTACTATGTATGGGTATGATGTATTTGTATGGTACAAATGTATTTTTGAGATATTTTTGTGTGAATATCATAGTATGTGTATTAATTTCCGATTGTTAATAGGAAAATTCAAAAGACAGACACACGTATGTTCATTTCACAATCACAATCCCATGAATATATAACTTCAAAAAGAAAACAAAAGAATTAGAGAGAGATATTTACGATATAATACAAAATAACACATCTACATATTTGGAAAGTCAATTAAAAAACACACAATAAAAATATATTTACAAATAATTATTTATGAAATCAAACACTCACTCGTGTGTGTTCATAAGCGAACTTTATCAGTTCAATAGATGTACAATAAAATATGTAGTATGAAATGAAGCAAAATTAAGGTATTAAATAAATTTCCGTTGCATACTTGTAGGCTTTGTTATTTTTTAAAATCATTCAAATGTTAAATTTGTTTTCTTCTACTTTGCTTTTTGTTTTGATGTATGTACATTCAATTCAATTCAATTTAATTGGTTTTTGGAAATTTATTTGTATAAAATTAAATGAAATAAGATAAATAAATTTCATTTCAAGATATAAAACGAGTTTATTATGCCACACTATGTTTTACTGAAGGCTGTAAAGTGTAAAACGAAAAAAAAATGATTTTTAACACCAAAATCTACACCATCATCCATTGACATGAATGCAGATGATGATGTTGAATAAATGAATTCTTAAAACAAGAGTAAGTTGGGAAGCAGTAAATGAAAATCAAGTATTGAGATGATGATGATGACGGATAGGAAATGTTAACAAAAAAAAAAAAAAAAACAACAAATCCCTTAAAGTAGCTTACAACATTAAACACCAAGAGAAAAAACTAATAAAAATAAAAAAGGATTAAGAAGAAATTGAAATAGGAAAGCACCAATATATTTGAAATATATTAAACTTAGTCTGTCCGGCAATGAAAATGAATACAGTAAAATTGACAATCAACTTGTTACTTGTATTTCTCTATAATCATAAAAGAATTGAAATAGTTTCAAAGAAGATTAAAAAGAAAATTGAGGTGACACTTTGGAATACACTCACTATGAGTGGAAAGTGAAATGTAAATATGAGAAATTTTATGTTCATCAATAAGGTAAGTTACAACTTGATACGTTCATGTAAATTTAATATCATTAGTGATTTCTTTTCTTTAGTATCTTTATCCATAATTGTAGAGTACAATATTTAAAGTTTTTTATAGACTTCAGATTTTAAAATTAGTGAAGAACATATTTAAGTAAATTATTCTATAAAAAAAGAGATTTATTTGAGAATGGCATAAATATAAGTATATTTTTTTGTAAAGTGAGTCTGGTTTTGATTTCTGTGATCCTTGATTTCTGATCTCTGGTGTTATTGAATTAATTTTAAGGTCAAATGGGACTACATATGTTCACTCACTAGATATACATGTAGTTCAGTTAAATAAAGTAGATTTCTTCATTAAATTTTAATTCTAATTTTTTTATTTTGATACTTTCAACGTATATCTTTAGGTAACTTAAATCTTTTCACAAATTAACCATACTTTTTTTCCTTTTCTATGATAATGGATTCTGGATTTAAGCACAAATGTTTTGTTTTCTTTTCAGCTTCAGCATCTTCCATAATCTTCATATGTCAAATTCTGTCAACTGAGTTACAGTGTTACTAAGTATATATCATCTCTCTGTTTGTTTCCTTTCTTTGGTTGATGGTTAGTTGATCCAATTGTCCATTTACTCTTAACGCATTTCTATCATAAAATAATGTGAAACAGACCTATATTGTTTTTTTAATATTTAATTCCATCCTTTTCCATCCCATCTCATGCATGCAATATATTTCTTTTCATTGGCATGGAGGAAAAACCGCAATTTATGTGTTGAGAGAATATGACAAACTTCATCATCTTCATTGTTGTTACTGTGTTGGTGGTGCTGTTTGGTGGCCATAGTCATTTTCAAGAATATGTTTTATTCCAAGTTATAAGTTTATAGATGTTTCCTTTATTATTTTTAAGCGGCGTCGCGTTTAATCTCAAGGGAATACAAAAAGCTGAATTTGCTGGGTTGGTTTTTGTTGTCATCCTCATTTTAATCGCCATCGCCTCTTTATAATGCAAGTCCCACAAGTGTTTCTCCTCAATTACTTTCTTTACTTCTTATCGACTTATTCCTCATAGTCGTTTTTATTGTTTTGTTGTTCATAGTTGGTTTACTGCAATATCCGCTTTAGTTGTCTCATTGGATTTCTTGTCCATGCTGCCTTTTTGTGCCTTTAACATCCACCACAACCTACCAACAAAAGAAATCTTTTTTTATTTATATGTACTCTGTTATTGCAACAAGAATTATTCTTTTGATTTTATTACTCTAGTTTTCTTGGGTCCAATGCAACATTTTCTTAAACTTATCAATTCCTTTGTTACACACTTTTTCGTTTTTTAGTCGTTTCTTTTTTATATGATTCTCTTGTTGTCGCTGTTGTTCATTTATTGTTGTTTGTATCTTTTGTTGTTGTTGTTAACTGTTAACAACTGTGGCGACGCCTACGAGGAATGAACAAAATAAGTTAAGGTCTAAGTTGCACTTTTAAATGCGTTTCCATGTTGTAGTATATTGTATTTGTATGTGTTTGTGAGTGTCGGTGCTTTCAAGTGCCATTCGAGTATCACTTTAGAGACGCCAAAGAATATTGAATATTTCAGATGTAAGAAACCCCGGAAGAGAAGTGAGAATAAAGTGAATGGAAGAATGTGGAAGTGAGTAAGTAGTAAGTATGCTTTTGAATATGTCTGCTTAGAGTGTGTGTATGTTTGTGTGTATGCTCAAAGGTACCAAGTACCTAATAATAATAGTTACAAGTAAAAACTTTAGCTGTGTGTTACAACCAACAATGAAGGCGGCAAGAAGTCCAACAAGAGCAACAACAATGAGAGTTGTTACAACAACAACGACGATTACTTTGAAAGTGGTGGCAACAATGGCAACAAAACTTTTCCCCAAACGATCTCTCTTCTACTGCTCATTCATATGCTTCTTAAATTTTCGAGCGTTGCTCCATCACCATTATACTATTTTACCATTGTAGAAAACTTCTAACCAATCTAGATGCTGGGGTGTGGTTCTTTTAATTTCAAATCCCCTACGATTTGTTTAATTTCACTTCGCCGCCTTCTTCCCAATGGCTTTCATTTCATATACTTTCATACCTTTATTTTCCTATCATTTTAGATGACAAGCAGCCACTTTGCAATGTTCATTTGATTTAAGTGGTAAATGCAAAGTAAATAAATGAATGAATAACTGAATGAATGAATGAACAAATGGATGAATGAGTGAATGAATAACTAAATGAATGAGTAAGTTTCAATAGCTTGAATGTCTCAACTATGAGAGCCGAGTCTTTCAACTTGACTCAAGTTGAGACACATCGCAACTCAACTCAACTCAACTCATCGCGACACTAGACACTCAACAAAGATTTCTCAACGATATAATTTAATACAAACTGCAAGTTATACGTTTTCCCATTTCTTTTAATTTTTTCTCCTTCTCCTTCTCCCTTTCTTTTTTTTTTCTTTCTTTTCTTTATTATTTTTATCGTTAGTTTATTTTTTTTTTTTTTTTTATTAAAAATAGTAGAAAAAGTAAAAATTATGTTGAAATATGGGTTTTGCTTCTTTGACATTGTGTGTGTTGTCTAGGCCAAAATAAAATATTTGTAATATATGCAGAAGTCCTATCTCTTTCTCTAATACTTTGTCATCTAAGAAGCTTCTTTGGGGGTGGGTGGAGAGGGTTTTACAACTCTTGTAATTGAACTCGTTCAGTCATTCGTTTGCTCACTTAAACAGCAACGTGTTGGTGGCATCTCGTCTCAAGTTGAAAAAGTCAAGAAAAATTTGCTTAACTGTAAAGAAAATGGATACCAACTAAAGTGCATTTGTCTTCCTTCCTTTTCATCCTCCTCATTCTATTTATACTTTTATTATAATTTTCTTATTTTCTTTAATACCCTTTACACCATTTTAATTTAAAAGTTTTTTTTTTTTAACATTAAATAAAGTATGGAATTCTATATAATTGTTTATAAAATATTTTACAATTTTTCAAGTTATGAGATTTCTCACTGAAATTTTTTATTGATTTGTCTATTTATATAACAATTGATATATGTAGTAATAGTTTTTTTACGTAGCTTTATGACAACTCTTTGTTTAGTTAGTTCTATCAAGAGTATCAATTGTATAATATCGTTGTGATAACTACAATCATTACAAGTTGAGTAAATTCATGTAGTTGTAGGGTATTTAATGTAGAGTGAAACCCAAAATTATAATACGAGTATGCTGCTGTTTTTCTTTTAGGTTTTTAAATGTCATTTTTTCATTTGTTTGCTCCTTTAAAGAAGCGAAAACTTTTGAAAAGTTTGCTTTGGTTTGCGTTGTGCGCTGCTGCGTGTGTTGAGCAAAAGAGTTTTCTTTCTATGAAAATGTCCCCAAAGGAACAAAATTTAACCTCAAACCATCAGCAACAGGATGACTTGGTTGTGCTGTTGTTGGTGTTCTTGGTTCATATGCAACATTCACGTACTCACATTCTACAACTTCAACTACAACATACCACGGTGTATCATCGTAGGCACGATGGAGCGATGGTACTATGACATGCCATATGCTGAGGCACTTAACTTGACTGACTAAACTTAACAACGACTACTGTGACTACAACAAGTACAACAATAATAACAATGAAAGAGATTTGAAAAGACTCCATTCCTTTGGAACTTTTTGCTCCATGTCTTTTTTTTCTCCTATCTTCAAATTCAACTCAACTCAACTTAACTTAACTTTACTCAGCAGTTACTACCACTTCTTCTACTATCAGTTTTAGTACAACTAAAAGAACAACAATTGCATCAATAAGGATAAGGATGACGATAATGATGATGTTGTTCTGTGGTAATCTTTAGAGATTTGCTTTGTCAGACAAAATTTTCTTTAAAATTATTTTACCAAAATTTTCTCTTCTCTTATCATAAAAACAAAAAATACTTGCATACATACGTGTACATACATCATAATCATCATCATTATCATCATCCTCATCATCAGGAATATCACAAAGAGAAAGAACATCAAGTGGCGAAGCATGTCAGATTATGTTTCCATCACCCGAGTATTTATTTTTGCTTATTTTATTGCTAAATTAAAAATTCCGTAAATTTCTTTTTTATACATTTTTATTTTAATTTTTTTTTGGTGAAAATACATTTTCCTTAGGATTTTATTTTTGTATAAACTCAAGGAAAAATTAATTTTTATTTCTTTGGTTTCTTCCTGCTGCTGTCTTTCATGTTTCCCATGAATATTACTTTGAACAGGTGGTTTCTTTTTTCATACATACATATTTACTTATTTATTTATTTGTTTGTCCTTTTTATTTTACTCACATTTTCACATGTTCAATTGATTAAATTGAAAATGTATTTCATTAAATTCAATCTGCCAACACAAAATTAGTTCGCTTTGACAAATGAATTGTGCTATTCAAAACTTCGGGAATATTATCCTTCGTTGCCTTCCTACCAGTTTAACTTCTGTAATCTTCTCAATAACGCCACAATTTCCCTATTTCTAACTTTCACACTTTCTTCGTTGTTCCTTGGAAGTACTAAGTAGTAATTCGAATTGATCTAAGGAAGGAAAAAAGAAATAACAAAAATGTTGTGTAATGTAAATAGACAAAGGAGCTGCAAGCTTTAGGAAAACATATGTTTGACTAACCAGAGATACAATCACACACACATACACATGAAAATTTATGAAAAAAAAAATATATGAAATAAAGTTTTGCTTAAGTGAATAAATGAGAACAATAAAATAAATATATTGAATTAACTCATAACCACTTACTAGACAACAACAAAAACAGCAATAACATAAGGATAAAGAAAAAGGGCCTTCAAATCTGTTAAACTTACTTACTTCAATAATTCACTTGCCTTTATTTCTCTTTTCTTTTTGACCCTTCAAAATATTAAGTGAAAATGAAACTAACAACATAATTTTCTATGCCAAACCGAACATTTGCACATTAACAAACAAACACAAACACACACGAACGAAAGATTGAAGAAATTTTTAAGAAAAGGAAAAAATAAAAATGTTGAACGAAGAAAAAGGAAACCAAAAATGCTGCTCTTGCTGTTTTTCTTGGCATTGTTGGTCAAGTGAGAAAGGTAAAGTTTTGGAACTGTAAAATAAAAATGAAAATAAATCAATGGAAAAAAACAGAAAAGGAAGTAAAAAAAGGACCGAAAGAATGTAAGGAAGAAATGAAGGAAGGAAGAAGGAAAGTAAAATGTATGTATATAAAGATGGAAAAGGATACTCGCGCCTATAAACGCATGAACCTTCATTTATCAAGTTGACATTTTAATTTATTAAAACAAAAATGAAATGAAATGTACACGTAATAATAGTTAACGAGATATAGCGATGTTAAACTGAAACTGAATCCTCAATTGTATTCAACTGTACTGTATATTTAAGCAAGAGATATTTGGTATCGAAGAAAGAAAGGATGAAGTATAAAATAAATTGTAAGTTCGATTTCAACGTTATTATTATATAGTGGATATAAAGATAAAGAAATTGTCGTTTATTTCACTAACAAAATAAAGCTATAGAGGAAAAATTAAAAGGTACTAGTAGTTCATAAAAGTACACACAATTATAAACAAAATAGAAAGAAAGAATAAAGAAAATGCAAATAGAATGAATGGCAAACTGTAAATCTTAAGTAATAAGAGTTTTATCAAAAGAAAAACACTGCGAAAAGTCAAACATAAACAATTATATAGAAATTGGAGGTAAATTAAGATTATAAGATACTCATAAAATCTTTGTATAATAATATTACTAATTGTAGTAGTAGTAGTAGTAGTAAAGAGAGTATTAAGGGTGCAGCTATTGCATCAACACTGAGCTAATAAACTGTGAATTTATTTCATTGTACTTATAACACAAACCAGTTAGTACATACGCTATATTCAGGTGGGTTTTGTAGACCCAAAATCTTGCAAAAAGATTTATGATTTGCCAAAGAAATGATTTTAAAGGCTCCAAATTATTAGCATTTTTTATTTTTATTGGCGTAACGTTTTTGTTTCGTGAGAGAGTGCATTGTATTCATCAAATATTTCGTTAAGTAGTATGTATGTTTTTGGTAAGGTTTTTAAATTTATAAATTAGTCTGTATATGTATATAGGGTGCTTGAAATAAGTAAATAGGACAACACATCTTAAAATATAAGTATATATGTATAATCAAAAATATTTTTTTTTTTGAAAACTTAAAAATATTTTAAATAGGTTTTAAGTTACATAGAGCCGAACAATAATAACTACGTGTTATGAAAAGTCAAATAAAATTCTTTCAAACGAAATAAGTCAATAGGTCAGTGTAGTAAGTTTAGTGAGTTTAGTAAGAAAAAGAAAAAAAACAACAGCTATAATCCATACGTCAAATATTTCTTCAAATTTTGAAGCGATATGACGTGTGGATGGCACTTATTTGGATTGGATCAAATATGGGATCCAAATCAAAACGTTTTGATATTCTTAAAATCTCTTTTTCTTCGTTTTTGTATATGAAGAAATATTTGATGTGTGGATGGCGAATTCATCTCATTATGATGAAATCGTCGTTGTGAAGAGACGTGTCGCTGACTGCGGACAAACAAAGAAATGAAAAAAGAACGCAAATTGCCGTAGGAAAACAAACAAAATCGAAATGATTTTGATGATTAAAAATTAATTCAGGGATTTAGACTAATCTCTGGAGTTGTATAAGCTAATCCATGAACTCTTGGGAAAATATGTCAACGCAAACCGTCTTGTTAAAATCGAAAACTGATTTCTGATACATTCAAGTAGTTCAAGTACTTCTATGATGATAGTCTTCCTGGCCCAGAATCTTCCACTGTAATTTCAAACAACTTAAGCACGAGAAGGTCGCAGGTGGAGACATGTTGCAAACCTCACTATCACCGCTCGTTATTATTTCTCGAGTCTATTGGGGCTATGACAAATTTCCTGACAAATGGTCTGCATTGCAAATTAAAAATTGATTGAATTTCATGCATCAGGGATGTGAAATTTGTTTGAAGAAATATAAAGGTAACTTTCTATAAAATCCTTGGCATACAGAAAACAGCATAGCAAATCATGATGAAACCAAAAAGAAATTGCCATATAACGCTTAAATAGTATATACTGGTTGAGTTATTTGTAATATTAATCTTTCTAATATGTAAAAATTAATGTTTTCTATGTTTGTATGTTACGTGCTGCCATACTGTTCATCTGATTCGATTGAAATTTGAATTTGTGAATGTGTATGGTTGGTTCCCGGTTTGAACATAGGATAGCTTGGTCCGATATATGCCCCCGTTCTCGAGATCCCTTAAATGTATACTACAAACAATTAACTAAAAAGTATAAAAATTATAGCTTAAATAATTCAAAGTTAAAAGACTTTATATATAATTAACAAAAAGAAAAACTCATTACAGAATAATTTCTCAAGGAACAACAAAACAAAAACAAAAACAAAAAACAATGAAGGCTGTTGACCGCAAGTGATCAACACTGATTTATTATTTAAACGTGTTTTAATTTTGTTTGTTTCAAACATGAAGAAATGAATAACAAAATAGAGGTCAACAAAAAAGGGATAAATTATTGTAGAACGCGAAATTTTTGTTTTATGACTTTCGATAGATTTGCATTTTTTCAGGCAATTCCACTTTATAAATGCCATTTTGAGTTTTAAGATTGTGGTTCTTTATCTATTGCCGTTGGTTCTTTCTTTATCCTATCCTTTCGTTTCTTTTCTTTTCTTATGTTTTGCTTTACTTTTTGTTGTTTTTACAGTCAAGAAATTGACTTCACAAATATATTCCATTTTTGAATTTTTTAACTAGGCAGGGTAAGGTGAGTTTATAAGATGAAGATGATAAAGAAAAAGTTTGTGCACCTATAAAAAATAAAAAAGTTGAAATTTTCTCGATTAAATTTGTTGCTATTTTTAATTTATACAACAATACTGAAACCCATATGGACATATGGAGTCCTACTTTGTATTGCATTCTAACTTTAAGATACTGCAGAAATTCCAGTTTGAGCTGCTGGAAAAATATTGTAGTATTTGAGCTACAAATTCTTCTGAGTGATCAAAAATCTGTTCACATTTTTGGTATCTTAAGCAATTTACACATGCTGCTTTTTTGCTTTGAATGAAAACAACAAAAAATAACAAGAAAATATTAAAGAATAAAAAACTGAACATAAAGAGCAAAAGAAAGAAGAAAGGCGGAAAGGATGGAAGGAAGGATGCAGTCGGTAAAACGATGAAGAAAACTTTTTTGTAGGTCGAACCGTTTTTTAATTTGCATAAATTTTTATTGCGAAAATTTGTAAACGTGTTTTAACCAAATAAAGCGGGTAAAATGAATGAAGAAACTGATGACGATGATGACGATGTGATGATGATGATGAAAAAGAGGAAGGAGCAAAACTTAAGAAAAGGCATAAAGCTATGAATGAATCATAGGCAAACTTACATTTATAGGCATAAACGATCCAGAAAAGGATATGGTAACTGGCAGGAGCATGTTGTATTGAAATGAAAGATGGTTGTAGAAAAATATAAATGGTAGTGATGATGGTGATGATGGTGATGATGGTGATGATGGTGATGATGGTGATGATGGTGATGATGGTGATGATGATGATGATGAAGAAGGTGTTGAAGGAAGAGGCAGCAAAAAAGAAACTCACTAAAGAAATATTTTATATTTATTGCTTTAGGTTGCTTTATTTTTGTTATAATGAACGATGAATGAATCAACCAACGAACTAACCAACAGAACCAACCAAATGAAGGACTGACGACTAAGTGATGAAGAATAAAAAGAATTCAAAAAGCATGTAATACAGTAACCTTCTTTTGCTTTCTCATTCAAACACAAAATAAAAAAAAAAATAAAATGAAAATAGGAAATTGCAAACTTTGTATCATCACAAGAAGAGACATGATGAAAACATGGTGATGCTCTCTAAAAAGAAAATGCCGCCACAAACAGTTGAAGAAAATTTACTCTTCATTCGTTTCAATTTTCTTCATTTATTTTGGTTATTACTTTTTCTTTTTTTATTGTTGTTGTTGGTATTTTTTCATTGCAACACACAAAATGCCAAAACAACTATAAAAAAAAATGTAAAATGGAAAATGAATGCCATCACACTTTGCCAACGAACGAAAAGTAAAGATATTCATAAAACAAAAACAAAAATAAAAAGAAAATGATTTGCCTTCATAACGAAAAATAAAAGAAAAAGTGTTTCTTTTCTGTGTGTGTTTTTTTTTTTAACTTGTTTTCCTTTTTTTAATATTGAAAATATTTTGTGGACCATTAAAGCAGCTTAAAATGTAATATACATAACAACAGCAACAACAACTGAGCTCAATATGGCGTCCAGTAGGATACATGAACAAAAAGGAACCGCAACATAAGGACACACCAAACACCACCATACAAAAAAAAAAAAAAAAAGGAAAGAAGCACACATTTTAGTGAGAAAGTAGAAATGATGAAAGGAGTCTGCGTTTTTTGGTGGCTGCCTCCCCTGCCATTTCCTAGCGAGATTGCTAAGGAACTCATCAAGAAGAATTGGAGAAAGGAGAAGGAAGAATGGAATGAAGTAAGGAACGAAGGTTGTGAAGTTACAACTGAGTGATTTTCTTTATTTTTACTGATTTATTTCCATGTTTCATGTTTTTCATTTTTATTTTATATATTTTCTTTATTTTTATTTAACGAAAATATATAAAATTATTTTCTTTTCAAAAATGTTGTAGCGTTCTTCCTTTTGATTGTTGTGGTTGCGATAGCAATGTGGAAAAAGACGGTGATGATAAGGAACAAAAAAAAAAAAAGACGATGAAAAAGACTGTGAGAGATGGTGACGACGACGCTTACGCGAAATTGATGTCTACAGCAACAGCTGCTGTCAGTCCAATTCCTCGTCCAATTTGAAGTATTTTCAATAAAGAGATGCTGCTGCATTTCCCTGCTTCGTTTTTTTTTTGTAATAATTTCGGTAATACTGAAAGAGAAAAAGGGAATGGGGTGAGAAAATGAAATGTAAAAGAAAGATTCAGTGGCAACCTTAATTGCCTTCTTTGCTTCCTTTTTTCAAATTAGAAAGCATTTTTCACACTTTTACTGAGATGGTTGGCGGTGACGCTATACAACCACAAATGATCCTATCCGAAAGGATTTAATCGTTTTGTATGAATATATAAAAAAATGAATGCACATTCAGAAAATGTTTCAATATGAATTCCAAAAGACAAGTGAAGCATACGTAATTATGATGATGGTGATGTTCATGAAGCTGCCAATGATAACTGAAACTGTGAGGTGGCTCAGTAATTGGAATCAAGAAAGTTGCATCCCAAGCACTTTGCTGACCACAAAAATGAAAATGTATCAACCTTCACTTTTAATTGCTCTCTTATTAACAAAAACAACACTATGAATTATGGAAGAAAAGAAAGTAACCTATTTATGTATATTAATTTTGGCAACATAAAATGAATTCCGAAAAATCTCCGATATGTCCGCCCGCCACAATTTTTAAATAGCACACAGAACAAAACCGAAAAGAAAAACACAAAATATTGTTTATTGAAAAGAAATGCAAGAAAACTTCAATATGAAAGAATTAACCAGAAAATGTAAAACTAGAAAGAAATGGGAAGCTTATTGCATTTTCACTTTGTGACCCTCTTTGGCAATAATAGCAAACAAGAAAGCACCTAAAGGTAAATTGGTGGTGGATTAGTTAGTATTTGTAGAATTAACCTTCTGACCAACCATTTGACCTACACTATATATATTATGACCCAGTTGCAAGGGCGAATAATTTACGCAACCATGAAACGATTGTTTGTTCCCGTGTAACAATTTCGAATTAAAAATGCTATGCCGACTGTTATTATGAATCTGCTGAAAAACACTGCAATTAAACCAATAAAGACCAATATGTGTGTCAAGCCTATTATACCAATTGTAGTTTATTATATCGTTATTTACTACTGTATTGAAGCATTCGAACTAACGTCATACAAACATAACCACAGCAACAATTGAACGTAATCCACATCAGAGTTGTTAAAAACTTGCATACGAGTTAACAGGTCAACAGTTAGAAAACTGGACTGGGTAGTGAAAGTACGAGTACATTATTGTACTATAGAATATCGACAGTGTGCAATGCTTTTTAAACCAATTCGAAGACGAAATAGTGAAGACGAATGGACACCACGTAAAACAAATATAAATGTTTTTCTAAAATGTTTCACATTTCTTCAACGAAGTCCAATATTAGAATATTGGAAAACATATGATTTTTGCAGTTAAAATCTATAATAATTTGTCTTAATGTCGTCTGCTATGGAAGTTCCATAAATGGCAATGCAAACATTTAAAAATGAGAAAGAGCAAACAAAGTTGTGTTGTCTATAAATAAATTAACATAGTTAAATACCCTCCCAAGAGAACATTTCAATAGAACCAGAAAGAAACTGTAAACTGACCTTAAGGACATAAACTAAAATAAAGGGGAAAGAGTAGAGTAGAATATAATTGGGTGGAGTAGAATCAGGGTAATAGCAGAACAGACGCAAAATATTGTATAAGTATATGTATGTGTTTTTATTTGGTTAGCTAAAAAGCTGTTTCCGCAATGAGTTTTCCCTGCTAATACTAATAACAACAAAACTGAACCAAAAAAAAAAAAAAATAACAGGCAAACCCAATGCAAATGATGTGGCAATGTTACCAAGGAGAGAGAGGAGGTGCAATATCAGGAGGCCATACGGTGACCATTTATACAAACAAACTAACGCTAACGGTAAATTACATATAATTTTTTACCCGAAAAAATCAAATGAAAGCAAAATGAATGAAGGGAAAAATAAAATGTATATAAATGAAGGAATAAAAACACACAGGAAGTACAGTAAAATGAAAAAACAAGTTAACATGTTTGAGTGTTTTGTTTATGTATGTGACATAGAAAGGAGAGAGGGTGAGAGAGATAGATGAATGTGTGTTGAGTGAAAAATATTTGTAAAAAATGTAAAAAAAAAAATAATTTCCTATTAGGATGGCATGAGGGTCGGCTGGTGACCGGCGGCTTCTTTAGACCGTATATATATTATATGAAATTTTGAGCGGGTATCAACTCTAATCTGTCCCCAACTCAACATTCAAGGCAACAACAAAATATTGTATGTTAGAAATAAAAGGAGGGTTGGGATGGGATCGGTTGGGAAGCGAAAATGGTAAGGAAATTTGGTTATATGCGGGAAACAACATATAACTTTTGTTTGTGCTTGTGACAACATGGTTTCTGACTGTGGTAACTCGTGTTTTCCTTCCTCTCATCTCTCCTCTTTATCACTCCACTGTCCCTCATCTTTCTTTCTCTATGGAGGACTTTTTATAGTTCTGTTTTTCTGGTTTGTTTCTTCTTATACATTTTTTTTGTGTTTTTTGCCCCGTTGAGTTATGAGCTTTATCCATGTCCCATGCTTCCACTTCTGATTTCGTGGAAAACCCTGTAAATGGCATGAAACATGTTCAAAGTTGGTTGTTGTCGTCATCCAGTCCAGCCGAGTCCAGTTGAGATGAGTTCAGTTCAGCGTTTGGTTGAAGCATATGTGGTGTGGAAAAAAAATAAACTAAAAATATTCAAAAATAAACGAGAGTTTTCCTTAACTGTCCCTTCTTCGAACAAGAAACAAAAATTGCTTATATGAAAATTTTCGCGTGCGACGACAAATGAAAAATTATAAAAGAAAACAAAAGGACAACGATTTGAATTCTTTAGCATGGCATGGAATGGCATGGCATTGTATATTTATATAGAAAGCCGCAAGTGCCTATACAAAGACCAAATATATTTCAATGACCACCCATTCATCCATGTCAGAGGAGCTTGTAACATCCCACAGTTAAGCGTTTGTTAACTGTTAGTGCAACTGTAGGTGGCACAATTGGGCGTCGTCAAAAAAAAAAAAAAATAATAATAACAATGGACAAAACAAACGGAAAACCTTTCTGTTTCGTCAGTCAGTAACTCTCACTCCCTTTACCTCTCTCCAATGAACTGACGACTTCAACTCCTAAAAGAAAATAGTGACTTGGTTGCTTCATTGACCATTGAAAAATTGTATGAAATCGATTTCAGAAGCCACAAGAGACTCTGGTTTCTGGTAGGAGGCACACAGCAAAGCAAGGACTCCAAACCGCGAGTATTCGCTGTTGCTAATGGAGATACAGATGCCGCCTCAATACACTTCCCAATGCCAAAGTCAAAGTGTTCAGTGTGGCCAGCGGGGATTCGTGGTCTTGCCATGTTGTGGCATAAAATGGCAGGCAGGCAGTAAGTGGCAAATGTGGCATGTTGTAAATTTTTCAAGACAGCCAACGTCGTTGTCGTCTATCTTGTTGTCCTTTTGCTAACAGAACATAAAACAAAAAGGAAAACAGCAAAATCTAAGAAAAAAAAAACACACATACACAAAATGAAAGAAGGAAATGGTGAAAGAAAAGAAATGAAAAACGGAAACGGAAACGAATGGAAAAACAAGCTGTGAAATTATCTAAAAATTTATCACTGATCGTTTATCTTTATACATACGAGTAGATAGTATACATATATAAAAAGAATACTTCTCTCTTTCTTACTTGATACCATGGGCATGTGACATTTTGAAGGTGTTTCCCAAAGGACATTAGCAAGCTGGCATGCCGTTGATTCTGCTTTGTCACAAGCCGCCATGGAGGCCAGCGACAGCAACCACAAGGATATACATGTATGTATGCTTATATATTATGTGGTATATATATGTATGTATATTTATATGGGTGTGACTTTGTGTAGCGAGAAATTGGCTAAAACGAATTTACACAAATTTATCAATGTGGGAACGACATCTGCAAAGAATATACTTGCAAAAAGAAACGAAGAGAAACGAAGGGAAATGAAGGGAAACCAACAAAAATATAAGAGAAGTGATTTCTGTCAGTAACAACAAAAGTCTTAAAGAACCACAGCAAACGGAAGCAGCAACAAAATTCGTTAACTGCTAAGAAAAGAAGAGAAACAAAAATAACAAAAATATATTGTATATAAAGGAATCACAAACAAAGAGACTCAAAATGGTAACAGGAAATAAGTGTCTAAGGACAACATAGTCTAAGATTTAGAGACAGAGAGAGGGATAGAGAAGGAATGATATTGGGGCGGTAAGTAAATTGCAAACGAAGATGAACAGGCGACAAAAAGACAACAAGACAAAAAAAAGAAAAACAGAAAAAACTAAAGTAAACGGAAAACGGAAATGAATCATTTCATTAGAGTTGGCAACGACTACTCCCACGTAACAAAATAAAGAAAAAGTAGCAACAGCACCGAAGGCGTCGCATCACATCGCATCGCATCGCATACTAGTATCGCCGGAAGTAGTCGAAAACATCATTAACATCATCACCATCGTCACCATCGTCATCATCATCATTACCACCATTATCAAAGGTGAAGGCGTCTCTAGTTTACGTTTGGTTGACAGTAAATGTCACTATTCGAGCGACACCGTCACCATTATTCTAATAAAACAAGGGAAGCAACAACACCAAATTAGTTCGTACTTGCCAAAAAATTTGTCATTTTTTTTGTTGTATTTTGTTGATATGCCTTACACACACTCATACACTCACTTACACACATAAATGCATATATACATTATGCGTATCAGTATAATGAAAGGAATCAGTATTACATTGTAAGATCATTTAATCTTTTAGATATCAAGCTGGATTCTTGCATTAAGTTTTCTTTGAAAGGAACCTTTGTTTTAAGTACCCATTTAGTATTTACGGATGGTATTATTGTGCAAATAGAAAATGAATCTCTATTCATCTGCTTCTGTCATTTCAGCCGACTAAATAGTGTTAACTATTTTTCGCATTGTTCAGTAATTATAATATTTAAATATTCAAATTTATATAACATTCGCACTACTTTGACATTGGCTTGATGTTTTTAAGCCATCGAGCTGAAATGTAACACTTATATGGGTTGCTTTATTCTTTAAAAGGTAAAATCTCAAGCCTAAGCGAAAAGTAAAATTAATTAGTTTCAATGGAAATTATATGAAACGCATTTATAAAACTACAAACTGCACTTATAGTTAAGAAATCGTCATCATTGTAAAGATGCTTCCCAACTTTGCTGATAATTGATGACATTTTATTATTATACCAGAAAAAAGAAAAGAAGATTAACTTTGACTATGCCAAAGTTGTAATACTCTTCAAGCCCCTCCTAGAAATTCGAGGGTCTTGAAATTTACGTGGTTGGTGGATATGAAATTAATGTTTTTTTATAAAATTTTTCTACAATTGTATTTCCAATGAGGGAAATAAACTTAAAACCTAAAAAAGGTTTTCCTTAAAAGTCTTTATTTAGTTATAAATGAAATTCGCGAACTTGTAATGTTCTTTAGCACTTCATACGTATAACATTTACATATAGACGAGTATACAAAATGAATTCAATGGCTTTGCAAGGATATAATGCATGCAAATAGGTATTTAGCTATTATATGCTTATGTATAACCTCATAGCATTTTTCAACCAAAAAGTTTCATCACTGTCTTTTTTTCAGTCTTCTGTATCGAAAAGTAACCATTTTCCTTTCGTATTGTGTATAAACAAACACCTTCACGCATTCATTTGAATGTGTTTTCCGGCATTTCCGGCTCCCATAACAATACTCGCATAACATCGCACCGCACATACATATGTATGTACATACATTCCTTCATTTATCGTCCATATGTCCCTTACTCCTTTCAAGGATTCATGTTTAAGCAACTAACCACAGTCAACACTTAACGCTCAACGCAATGTTGTTAACTTCCGTTGAGGATATGCAGTAAATAAACAAAAATGATGAGCGAGCGATACTTAAATGCGCCACGTTCCACGTTTTCATCAAACCAAACCAAACGATACCAAATGAAACTCATCTAAACTAAGCCGAACTGAGCTGAACCGAATCGAATATAACTGAACAGAAGGGAACAGAATAGAACTGAAGCAAGTCATATCAAGTCAAATCTTCACTGCCTTTCCCCCACCTTTCCCAAAGTTTTACCTTTTAGAAATTTCATTCATCCCGTTGTTGCTTTGTGTCGTCGTCATAGTCAATTCCAACCGCATTGAAATTGAGTCATAGATGACTTTACACAATAACATGTTTTCATTTTTGGGAATTCTTATCGCGAAACGCATCAAATATTCAATTGTGCACACGAATACATCAGCACGACTATACACAGATACACACACATACACATTGATGTTGCTGTTATTGTTCCTGGTGTGTGTTCATTGATTTCCATATAACGGAAAACAAGCAACACGCGGCGGTTAAAGATCTGGTTGAGAAAGAGGATATGATTCTATGATGAAACAAATTCAGTGGCACAGCTGCTACTACTGCTAAAGAAGAAGGCATCCTCCCTATATGGAAGTTTTTGAACTTCAAGTTTTTTATTTTTTTTTTTTTGTTTTTGGTTGCTCGACTAAATTTATTTATATAACAAAAAAAAAAAAAAAGGAAGAAACCAAAAAAGGAAACGAAAAAAGAAACACGCGTTTTTGTTTTGCCAACATAACAACAACAATTTCCTTTAATAAAGTTTTCTTTGAGTGTGTGTATATGTGTGTATGGGTATCTGTGACTTTTTCAATGGGTGTGCACGCTAACAAACCAATTTAAACAAAAAATCACTCATACGCCCCAAATTACCCCAAGGGTATGAAACAAAAAAGAAAAAAGGAATCACCTTAATAAAACCAAACTGACTGAAATAAAAAAAAAAACAGAAAAAGCTACAAATGCAATCGAAACAAAAATCCCATAAAACATTTTATAAAACAAAATGAATTATTGGAGAAACGTGGAAATGTCCTCATTCATTGAACTGTTCAGCCAAAACGAGCTGAAAAGTAATAAAGCAGAACGACTTCTAAAATCTTTCTTAATAATAAAAACGATTTTGTAAAGGGAAACCTTAACTACAATTTCTAATTTTCAATAGAATACTATTCCAGAATATCTTCGAGTATCTTCAAGACGACAACAAACAAATAAACTTTAAAGGAAATTTTTCTTTGATCTGAAAAATAAAAAAAATTGAAACATAGAAATCATCAACTACGGAAAATATTTTAAGAAATGCAATGCAAAAGTTTTCCAAAAACAAAAACTATGATATGTTTTCAAAGATTAATATGTCATTACATTTTAATTAAAACACAAACTGAAACTTACAATTCTTGTTTATTCTTGCTAAGTTGGTAGTATAATGAAGGTCTTTTTATTACATACAATACATATATAGAAACTTAAGCAATTTAATTGTAATAAGTAAATACTCCTTCTTTTTTGCGATGATTGTTATTTTTTTTTTTTTTTTTTTTTTGATGAAATTTAACTAAACTAAACCGAACTAAGCTGAAACATAACTGAATGAACCAAAAAGACAACTAAACAACATTATACAATATATATATATATAGTTTTGCAATCTTTTTACTTCCGCTATTTAATACACACGCACACTTATATACATATACATGTACATAGATACGCACATCCATGCATGTACATGCAGCCTTAGGTTTTCTTCGTAGATTTTCTTTTAAGGGCTTTACATTCCAAAAGTTACGTTGTACTATATTTGTTTGTTTATTTCATTGTTTGTTAGTTTGTTTGCATATATTGCACATTATGGATTACACAAGTGAAAAGAATGGAAAGGGAAAGAAAAAAAGTATAGTGGAGAAGAGCATGTACTTAGGGGAGTGGTGACTATAGGACTCCACCATCATCATTTAAGACGGTTTCTGCTTAAATTTATTCGACACTCCTTTTGTTGCTGTTTCTGTTGCTGTTTCTGTTGCTGTTGCTGTTTGTTAAATCCGCACACACTCCACTTTCCATTTGCTACTTACCCACTTTCTCACTCACTAAGTTATTTTTCATTCTTTCCACTCTCCTCCAAGAGAAGTCGTACTTATACTTTATCGGCAACTTTATGAATTATGCACTGCAACTGTTCATGTGTGTGTGTGTGTATGTGTGTGTGTGTGTGTGAGGGATCTGTTTGTTGAATCTGAGACAAAAAGATTGAGAGACTACACGACTGAGACTTAAATTGCATACGAATCTTATTGAGTGTTGAGTCAGTCTCTTCAGTTCTTTTCCCATTCCTTTTTTCCTTCATTTGCTATTTATTTTTGTATTTTTTTTTTATTTCTCTTTTTTTTCTTGCCTCAGAAGTAGTACAACAACAACAGGAAAATAAAAAGTTGCACAGACAGTGAGATCTATTTAATCCTGGCATCAGTAACATCTTTCAATATAAACTTCAACGGCTTGTCAAGTGATTTCTTGTTTTTCTCTCCACTATTTGTCTGTGATTCTTTAGCTTTTTTTACTACTCGTTTTGTTTCTTTTTCATTCGTTTCGTTTGTTTGTCAGTTTATTTCGTTCGTTCGTTTCATTTGTTTGTTTGTTTTGTTGGCATTCGCTTGTCTTTGTGTTTGTGCAACTGTCTATCATCAATCCTTTTGAGTCCTTACACACAGATACATACTCAGATATATCTCTGTAGATACTATATCTATATACATATGTATTTATTTCGAAAGTTATTTCTTTTCATATATGTATGTTCCAGATTTTGTCGTTTACCATTCATTCAGGATAAATACGAAATGAAGATGATCCTTCGGGAGCTTTAGTTATTCAATTTCAAATTATAGTAAATTCAATCTAACATGTGAGGCATGTGATACAAGTCCAATGCTCTAAAATAGTGAAGTGAAACCAAAGACAACCATCTAAAGAAGCATAAAGACACTACGGCTGCTTGGCGTTAACTTCCTTTTATTTTAAATGGAAAGACACAATATATCTGCTGTTTTTCTTTAAGATATTATTCCTTTCTTACAATGGTTCGAAGCATTAAGATAAATTTATGTTTTCTGTTTTTCATGTTTGGCTTAAGAAAAGCCAAGTGAAACGAAATGAAACCTAATCAAGTCCATCGCATAACAAAATCAAGTATCATGAATTTAATATAATAATAATAATAAAAAAAAAAAATTATAAAAATTGTAGACAAAAATGCAGACTTGAAAAGAGTCACATAGAAGTTATTCCAGTGTTTCTCTCTTGACCCTAATGCTCAAGTAAAGAAATACTGTAAGAATCAATTTAAAGAAAACAAAAATTTATATTATTATTTATGTATCATAAAGAAGGTTAAAAAACTTTAATGCTATAATATTAAATAATAATAATATTATTATTATTAACAAGTAGAATAAAATATAAATTCTTGGTATGAAGAGCACTAGCTGCCATGACTTTCAGATCGTTATAATATTAAATTAATGGATTTCATTGGGGATTAAATCCAATTAAATAATTAGCAATGGATGACATGAGAAATGAAAATTATTGTTTTTTATACTAATCCAATTTTAACTTATTGTGCACTGAACATTTCTTTGTCTATCAAAAAAGAAAGACCAAGACTATATTCAACTGCATAGTTAGTAATAATCGAAATTTCACAGAAGAATGATTGGTGAAGAGCGCAACAATTTATCTACTATGTGTAACTTAGCCAAACTTGGAAGATACGCAATTAAAAAAAAAACCTTTATTAGTACAATAACAAAAATTATTTCCTGTAGGATACAGGATACACCATCTTGTTGTATACACTTTATACGAGAGAGATCGAAAACTGAATCAATTTAAGCAATCAGTTTTAAAATCGACTTTTACAATTACCGAGAATTCTGTTTGCATTTAATACTTATGTCCGGACCATGCTAGGTTCTTTGAAACAAAATTGAAGATTCCCAACAAAAAAAGTTGGTAGTAGCCAAATCAAGTGGTAACTCAAGATCACCTACTTTCTTCAGTTCTATTAGATGTATGAAGTACAATCAGATGTCTTGAGTTATATTGCTTTTATTTCAACTGTGGCACCAAAAGTTTTATTGTCATACACAATTATAGTGCAGCCATCAACACATTTAGAAAAGAGGGATCACTTCACTTTTGGGATCTACTGTATACCAAAATGAGATTTTCTCATAGTGAAACAGAAACTCTTCATAGATTATACTACTATGTGGGTTTTTACTTACTCAATACAAGCTACTTTATTTACCACTATATGCATGTATAACACTCATTTTTGAGTACTGGTAATTACTTATAATAGAATATTTTTTTTATTATGTCAATAATAAATGTCAATATCATTAATATTGAATGGCGAAAAATGTCCAAAACTTGATTGTGCAGTCAAATCTTATGAGCAGGTATAAGATTAATATAGAATACAATCTTCTTATGGGGAAATTACTTACAAACTCGTACGAATTCACCAAAACCTTTCTGGTTATATGTATGTTGTGCATTATTCAATCGCAAGAATTAACAATACTTTTATTGTTATCATAAACATAGAAAGTATGGTGACGGAAAATTATGACAGAAAATAGCATTTTATATTTTAGAGGGATATTATGTTATTTCCACTTATTGTAAATATTATTATTATTATTGTAGTTCATATTGTTATATTCTTTTATTGAAAACTTTTCTGGTCTAATTTTTTTTTTTTTTTTTTTTTTGTAATCTTGTTTTTGATTCTTTTTATTGTATTCTATTTTTCACACTCGTTCCTTTATTATTTTTTTATTTATTTATTTTTTATCAATTTTTGTTTAATAAAAATCCATTTTCTTTGTGCCACACATTTGACAGTGCATTATTTGCATATACATATGGCAACATGTCTCATTGTGTGGGTGTTTTCCCGTCTATCTGACCATTTCATTTCAATCATTTTCGATCCGTTTTCTGTCTTTTATTTGTATAGTATTTATTTGCTCTTTTCTTGCAATCCTTATGTGTCCCTACTTCTTTCTCGTCATAGTCACAGAAGGCCACCACTTTCTGTTTGGTTTCTCTGTTAAGGCGTCAGCCCTTTCCTTAATCCACTCCTTACAACTTTAGGTCCATTATTTCCTTTCCTTAACTCTTTCTATTACTATCCATTATTTCCTGTTGCTGCCCGCCTGCCAGCCTGATTGACTGTTTGCCTTATTCCTTTGGTCTTTTCTGCAGCTGCTGCTCACTCACAGTTCATTCCTGTCCAGCGTCGTTTCTTCCTTTCTCAACCTTCGCAACTATATCGATTCATTCCTTTGTCCATAGTTGTTGTCAGTCGACGTCGTTGTCGTCACTATTGTCATCGCATTTAACTCGACTCAACTCAACTCAACTGAATTCCATATTTGCCTGATGCCTATTTATCTTTTAGCTCTTTACTTTGTCCCCTTACTTTAGGTCGCATGCGTCCTTGGCTCCCTGACATTCTAGCATAGTGCGCTGGCACTTTGTTATTTCTACATTATCCCTCAAATGGCATATTTATAGGATTTTTACAGAATCAACTTGAGTTCGAGTGTCCAAGAAGTATCAGCCCCGAGTACGAGTATGGGCATGAGTACGAACTCGAGTCCGAGTCGCACCAATGTAAGTTGGGTAAGATTGAGTTCAGTTCTATTTAAGTTTGTTTTGGCGTTTTCAGCCTGAAGATGATAATGATGATAATGATGATGATGATATTGATGTTATATGTAGCCACCAAGCATGTGTCATTCATATACTCAATCATTCAATGTTTCATTCATTCAATCAATTCATTTGAATCAGACTAAAGTCGGTCTTATTTGAGTTCTGATGCTTTGCTGTCATTGGCATCAACATCGTTCTTGTTTTTTTGTTTTTACTGTTGTTGTCGTTGTCGTTATCGTTATCGTAGTCCTTTGAAACACATTAAATTCATTTTCTCAATTGGCTCTTTACACTGCTGCTGACATTTTTATTTGTATTTATATATATTTTATTTTATTTTACTTTATATTTCTATGTATTTCATTTAATTTTATTTTTATTTATTTTGTTTTATTTGTTATTCTTTTTTCTCTTTTTCTTTTTGTGTTTGTGAGCAAATATTTTTTAATCATTTAATTTTTTATTTATATTTTATTTTAAGTTCATATTATTCTTCAATTTATATTAGTTTCACGTTTATGTTATTGTAATGAAGAAAAATGGTAGATAATAAGAGATTTAAATGGAAAACGAAATGCACACTTGATTGGAAGTAATAGAAATATTTTAAGGGAATCATAAGAAAAGATTAGATTAGATGAGATAAGAGGAATGATGAGGGAAGGTCTTAGACTGTGTAAAGAAAATATTAAGGAAACAAAATTTGTTAGATACAACAAATGGTTGCCTGATATATGTGACGCCAGTAGTAGTAGTAGTACAAATTATATTAGCTGTGGGGTGTCTCTTTCAGATTCTTTTATAATAAAAATGACATATAAAACACCTTTTTAATTTAATGTTTGTAGTTTTTTTTATCGACAGACCATGAGACACCAAAAAGCGTGGCAGGCAAAAGGATTTATGAACTTCACCAACGCTGGCAAAATACAACCAACGCATTTTTATTGTTCTCTCTTCTTTCTTTTTTTTCTTTTTTGTGTGTGTGTTTAACTAAAACAATGAATAATAACGACAACAAAGGCAATAATAGCAATTTGTTTTTGTTATTGATAAAAACAAAAAAACGAACAATAAGGAAATGCAGCATGGCGGCACGACATGCTCCTGATTTTAGAATTCAGTGGTATTCGTAGCTTTAAGCAGTATAACTTTTGACCAGTAGCGTAGCACAAGTTGCAGAGAAAGAGAGAGAGAGAGCAAGGGAAAAAGGAGAAGTCTAAAGAAGTTAGAAAAGAGATGAGATAGAACATAAAAGAAGGGGGAACAAAATACCATGAATTATTTATTTGTGTGGACATGAATTATTGTTATGAAGTTTATTGCAAACAAATTGCTTCCTGGGACATACTGGAAATCAATAGCAAATAAATAAAAGCGCAAGCAATTTTGTGGCTTTTACATCGACATCGTCCTCGTTGTCCTCTCATCTTCCACATTTTGCTCCTCGTCCTCATTGTCCTTTTATACTTTGTTTTATACTTCTGCTTGTTTGTTTAGTGATTCAAGTATGCGTTTCAACTCGATCGAGTGGCAATGAATGAAATATATATAGTATATACAAATACTAAGTTGTATGAAAGATACACTAAAATATACACAAACAATTGTCAAATGCCGCTAGTTTTGTGGCACAAAATGAAAATGAAAGAAAGCATTACAATATTGCAATGAATCGAATGAATGAATGAAAGAACGAACAAATAAACGAGTAAATGGTTGAATGAGGGTGATTAAGGATAAGTGAGGTTGGTGAATGGAAGCTAGGAATGAGAGTAGGAAACAAGAAACAATTACAGGACGTGGTGCTACGGGCGTTTCTCATAATTTAATGAAGTAAAATCCAGCTTCAAATGGTATGAAAATGAAATAGTACAACGAGTAAGAATGTAGTCGTACTATGTATGTAGTATGAGTTGATGAGTTTGATTTTCTTTTTTCTGTTATAAATGTTGTAGTTGTCATACTGACTAAATAAAGGAAAGGATGAACAAAATACTCATAGCAAAAAATATGAGAAAAAATAACTTTGGCATAGGCTTTTTTTTTAATACTGGTCACCACCCAGAGAATTTTGTTATGGGAGTTACTAGTTCTAGTAATAAAAGAGAAAGAAAAAACTTCAAAATTAAGTATTTGGAATGTAAAGAAATAGAAGGAAGAAAGGACGAACTGGATTTTCTTTTACCATGTGTGAAGAATAGCTTTGTATTTTAATTATTATCATTTCTCATTTATTATTTATGTTTATTCATTTACAAAGTAACAGCGCATCAACAAACACGTCCGCACAGTTTACGACTGTTCACTGACTGACTCTCTCTTGTCTTTGACACATGCTTATCAATTCCACTCATACTTTGAATCTTCTATGCCTCAATATCTTGAACATGACAAAATGATAATACTTACTTTGCTTCCATATTCAAACTGTGTGCAGCAGGTTTAAAAATAATAATATAATATAACTGTTGGTAACGAATGTGAATGACCACCACTACATAATGGTGTTGATGAAATTGACAGAAAATGAATATATCTATTAGAGGTCTGCATGAAGGCAAAAAAACGACGTTCGAATTAACAACATTCAAAATGAATTGAGTGAAATAGAATGCGACGCCGAATGAATTCGAGTGAATTTGTGCGCTCACGTCAGATTCAGTCACACAACATTGAAACAAAGAGAAACGAATTGAATGAGTTCGAATGAGAGGTGGTTTCGAATTAATTCGAATGCAATCACTTTTTTTCAAAAGAATGAGGGTTGTTTTTGTTTTGCTGTATGCAACAAAAAAAGAAGAAAGAAAACAAAAAAAAGCAATGGAAAATTTTGTTTAGAACACACAACCACTTACAGACTCGTCGGCGTCTATTGCTGCGCTCATTATCTTGTTCGACAAACGAATGAATGAATGATTCGCATTAATTCAAATGTCTCGTATTTATATATTGTATTTATTTCGTTTTGCACGCTATTTCATTCTAACTCATTTCACAGAATGCAGACGGATTTCGAATTCAAAACACAGCAGCATTCACATTCATTCATTTCGTGTTTCGCTCTCAGTTGGACTTCAGTTGTGAGCGAAGCCACGCAGCTGTCTAATACCTGTATTTGAACTTTTTAATTAAAATAAATATTGAACTGGAAATGATACAACCTATAATTCAATCTTACTTCAAGTTACGTAACATTATAAAGCTAAACTAAACTCTATACTCAGTGAATAAGGAAAGATAAGCCAACAAAAAAAAAAAAAAAACAGAAGAACCGGGTATTTAACATAGTAGGTAGGTGATAATGAACGTTGATATGAATTAAAATAGCAAACAAAGCTTATACTACCATACACTTACTCCATCTTCGATCTGTCATTGTTAAATATCCCATCTCGACCTGCCAACATGCGTACCTCAAAGGTAGATCCACTGAAACGGCTCTACACGAGGTAGTCCGCACGGCAGAGAGAGAGTGATTCACTACAAAGAATACTCGTTGGCAGCCTTCTTAGATATAGAGGGCGCTTTCAATAATGTACGCACGAGTGCTATCCAGGATTCTCTAGTCAGGATTGGCGTAAAATAAGACATTGTAGAATGGATAGTAAATATGCTGATATCTAGAATAGTACGGTCAGAGCTATGTAAGTCGACTCTTACTAGATATGTCAGTGGAGGACTCCACAGGGTGGGGTAATCTCTCCTCTGTTGTGGCTTTTAGTCATAGATATCATTTTAAATGTGTTAGAGAGGATGGGGGCAAACGTAGTTGCGTATGCAGACGATGTTGTAATTATGGTATCAGGGCTGTTTCCTGGCGTGATAAGCAACATCATGCAGGGAGCTCTGGGGAAATGTTAAAGTGGGCCACAGGATGTGGACTAAACGTTAATCCAAGCAAGACGGAACTGATACTTTTCACAACGAAGACGAAAATACCGACTTTCCGCCTTCCCACTCTTAATGGACAACAGCTTCATCTTTCGGATAGCCAAGTACTTAGGAGTTATGCTGGACGCAAAACTAAATTGGAAATCCAATATAGAGTTACGGGCAAAGAAAGCCTGTGTGGCCTTTTACTCTTGCAAAAGATTGTTTGGCAAGAGATGGGGTCTACGCCCTAACATAACAGCATGGATGTATATTGCAATTGTACGTCCGATACTAATTTATGGTGCAATTGTTTGGTGGCCAGCTCTAGGAAAGGGCTATATAGTGCGCAAACTAAGTAGTGTGCAGAGGACGGCCTGTGTAGGAATCACAGGAGCCATGCGCACGTGTACAACGGAACAGGTGGAAAGATCTCGAATCTTGCAGTGTGGCGCGTGCTACCTGGCCTTGGTGCAACGAAAATAGGTCTTTTAGACTACTTAACAGAAGACGCAAAGATACCGCTAGGCTCACAGCGGTTTTTACTGGTCACTGATGTGTTAGAACACACGCGGAGAGACTGGGTATCCCCTACAGGAGCCTTTGTAGGAGTTGTGGTGACGTGGAGGAAGCTGAATCACTCACTCACTTTCTATATACTCGTAAATGCACAGCACTGCGAGGGCAAGGAACAAGTTCCTGGGCAATTGTATTTTAGACAAACTCTCGTACTATTCAGTCAGGTGACCTTCTCAAATACCTAAACTCAACGGGATGGTTCTAGCTATACTGATTGTGTTCGGCAAGGAAGTGGTTCCAAAACGGCACTTAAGTGCTAATTGTGGCTTGTTAATGGATTATACAAGTCAGCCACCGTAACCAACCAACCAACTTAATAGTATACGTTTATATTTAATTTATTTCAATAGATTTGTATATTGTTATGCAGCTTCCCATATACAGAATCATTTATTTTTAAAAATGCAATGTTAAGCTAATGGAATAACAGAGATCATGAGATCTTTTCAAAAATACTTATAATTTTTTCAAAAGCAATCTCATGGTGACTCTTTCGATCAAAATTTATAAACTCATTTCAGTAAACAAAGTACTCTTAAGTACTTTTCATTTGATAATTAACTAATAATAGAATAAGAAAAGATCATATAATAAGCTGAAAAAACTGAAGGACTCGTTTCAGTATTTTAACATTTACAATACTTTATATCCGACAATTTACATAATGATACCCTCCATGTACCTGTACCTTGACGTGGTGGTAGGGCTTGTGAGCGTCTGTGAAGGGCGGAGCTGTGCCATCGGACTGCTTATACAGTCTGGCAGGGTCACCCATGATGGAGAGGCCGGCCTGGAAACGTCAGATAAGATTAGGTACACGGCTGGGTGGCCGTTAAGCACCCCCCCTTAGCCGGGATAGCGCGTGTCCATCGGCTTGATGTTTGCGGTTAGGGGTTATCATACTGTATTCTAGCGACGCACCTCACTAATACCTGCCCACCTCAGTGAGTAAAGACGGGCTTACCGTGTTAACGGGGCTATGACACGGCGGACCTTCCTCTCCCCAATACTCGTGGGATTCAAAACGGAATCAATTAGAAAACTTAATAAATTAGCAAGTTTACATACTGCATCACAACTGGCGGATCAGGTGGAACACAACGTTCTCAATACTAAACGTCACGTTCTAACTCCTAAATGGAGAGGACAGACGGAGGGCAAAGATAATAAAGACAACAATTGCGCCATGGACGGCAACTGGACCAAAACGGATAGGAGGTCGGGAAACTGTGGCTGCTGAGGGTGCGTCGACATCCAAAGCCGCAAACGCACAGTCCTCGACAGAACAGGCGAGGCTAATTCCCGCCTTTGGCGCTGCCAGGAAGGCTACAGGTCTGAGTGGGGCGGGTACCAAATGGTATCTGCGCTATCTCAGTGAGGGCCTAACGCATGAAGAAGCCAAACAGAAGGTGCTCGATCGCGCTAAGAGCACCTCCGAAACGAAGAAAAGAGGCGCTACGGAAATTAGTTCAACTGATGGTAACTCCGCAAAGAAGAGCAGGGCTACGGATACTGCTCTGGGAGGCGAAACCAAAAAGAAAAACTTGCCTAAACCTGCACCGAAACCAGAGGCGACCTCCAGGAAGGCGGGTGTCAGCTACGCCAACATCACCAAAGGTGTCAGGCTGGCTATACTCCCGAAATCCTACCCGGAGATCATCCTCTCGCGTGAGGAACAGGGACAAGTGCAAAATCTGTTGATGGACGAAATGTTCAAGTGGTCAGAGACCGAACTTGAATTTGACGGCATCCACTTTAGACCAGGCCTCATCCTGGTTGACTGCTCCACCACAGCGGTTGCGGAGTGGGTGAAGTCGACGATACCTAAGCTATCCGGATGGAAGGGGACAGAGCTGACGACATGCACTGGAGATGCCATCCCCGGTGTACATCTGATGACAGTATACCTTCCCCGGGCGGCAGGTATCGAAGACAAGAAGCTACTTGACCTGATGGTAACTCAGAACAAAGCACTGAGCACCAATCTCTGGAGAATCTTCAGTAGCAAGGTCGAGAAGAGTGGGAAGCTGCTAGCAATCGGCATTGATGATCGATCACTTGAAGCGATCAAAGCCAAGGGCTGTAGAGTGGCCTACAGATTTGGTAAAATCTCGGTCCACTTACACAAAGGACGCACAAGTGGAGATCCTCTAGGCGCAGGGGCCACAACTGAGAAAAACTCAGTTGACGCCGAGGAAATCTTGAAAGAGGTGGCAAAGGAAGTGGTCAGGAGCGAGATGCCGGTAGCGGAAGTCAGCGTTCTCACTGTCGAAAGCGAAGACATAAATGCCATCAACCTAGCAGCGCTAAAACTGACCGACGAAGAAGCAAACTCCGACGAAGTACTCCTGTCAGACATCGACGATGCACTGACGGAGAGCGATGTCAAGGAGAAACGTAACTAACGTAGAGATGGCCAGCATTAGAGTTGACCAAATCAACCTACATCATGCGAAGGCCGCCTCGGCGGTCATCGCGAGGACAACAATCAGGTCCAACCTGAGTATAGTGCTGGCCCAGGAACCCTGGGTTTTCAGGGGTCAAATCAGAGGATTGACAGCATCAAATATGCAGGTAATATGGGACATAAGATGTGATAACCCAAGAGCTTGCATTGTATTAACAAAATATATGAAATACTTGTGTCTTCCAGAGTTCCGCTCTAGAGATCTAGTAGCGGTACAGATCCCGATCAACATCGACGGGCACACACGAGAAAACATATTTGCATCAGGATACCTACCAGGGGAAGACACTCGGTCCCCACCCGATCTTGTCTACAAACTGGTAGAGTACTGTGAAAGGAAGAAGCTGCCTCTGATACTTGGATGTGACGCCAATGCTCATAACGAGGTATGGGGGAGCACGGACACCAACAAACGTGGTGAGTACCTTCTTGAATTTATCATTAGTAGTAAATTAGAAATTCTCAATGTGGGTAACACACCCACTTTCGTAACAAGCGTGAGAAAAGAAGTCTTGGACCTAACTTTAGGAAATATCTGGGGATTAGGTCTTAATCAGAATTGGATAGTCTCCAATGAACCATCAATGTCTGATCACAGAATACTGAGATTTGACTTGAAAGGGGCGAAATTAACGCAAAGAATCTTGAGGAATCCGAGGAAAACAAACTGGGATAAATACTTAGATAATCTGAATGCAAACCTAAGGCAAATAAAATTAGGAGACTGCATCAGAAATTCAATACAATTAGAAACTGAAGTGAAAAGCCTCAATAAAGTAATTATTGACTCATTTGAGGATAGTTGTCCAATAAGCAAGGTACGTTCTACCAAGGACGTACCTTGGTGGAACAACGATCTAATGAAACTAAGAACGGAAGTTCGTAGGTTATCAAACAGATCAAAAATTACCGGGGATTGGACTGAATACAGGAAGACTCTAACACTCTATAACAAAGAGATTAGAGAAGCAAAGCGCATAAGTTTTAGAAACTTCTGCGGAGGCATTGAGCACACCACTGAGGTATCAAAACTCTATAAGGTGTTAGCCAAAGGCAGTATTATTTCATCCACTAACCTTAAAAAATGAGATTGATCCTTCACGGAAAGCGAAGAAGAGAGGGTAAAATTACTTCTTGACACACACTTTCCAGGATCTTCCACATGCGTGGTGGCAGGGGCAGAACATACTGACAACCTGGGCAGAGTGTGCAGGAATGAATGGATCATAGCAAGTGAAATTTGCACGGAAGCTAGGATAAGATGGGCAATTAATACTTTTAAACCATTGAAATCACCTGGAGTAGACGGATGTTTTCCTGCCTTGCTTCAGAAAGGTCTAGAACAGCTATCGGGTCCACTGCCAAGAATAGCAAGAAGCAGTGTAGCGCTAGGCTACATACCTATGATATGGAGAAGAGCAAAGGTGGTATTTCTGCCAAAGGTAGGGGAGAAGGACCCACTTCAACCCTAAATCCTTAAGGCCAATCTGCCTAACATACTTTGTTCTTAAAACTTTAGACAAGGTTGTAGATAACTACATCCGGACTACAGTTTTAGTACGAAATCCACTGCACTCTTGTCAGCATGCATATAGAGCAGGGCATTCCACTGAAACTGCTTTATACCAACTGACCAACCTACTGCAGGATAGTTTAGAAAAGAAGGAAACGGCACTATGTGTCTTGCTAGACATAGAAGGTGCTTTTGACAATACTTCATATAACGCTATCAGAAGAGCTCTTACAAGAAGAGGGGTTGACAATACTCTAGCTTCTTGGATGAGTACTATGCTTCATACCAGGAAGGTAGAAATACCAACTAGTAAACGAAGCATAATCGCCGACACCTCACGGGGCTGCCCACAGGGAGGTGTACTATCACCACTTATGTGGAGTATAGTAGTAGACGAGCTACTGGTTGAACTAGGAAACAGTGGCTTGTCATTTCAGGGCTATGCGGATGACATAGTCCTCATTTGTAGAGGTAAATTTGAGGACACTCTATGTGAAAGAATTCAATTAGGACTTAAACTAACGAAGAGATGGTGTGCCACTGTTGGGCTGAATATTAATCCAGCAAAAACAACGGTAGTACCATTCACAAGGAAATATAAACTTAGGCATCTTAAAACTATACGTTTAGACGGCATAGAGATAGAACATCAAAAAGAAGTAAAATTCTTGGGTATCCATTTAGACCAAAAATTAATGTGGAAACCCCACATTAAGGTGGTTGAACAGAAAGCCACAAAAACTTTCATGACGTGTAGAGCAATTGCAGGTAAGAGTTGGGGTTGCACACCAAAAATCCTGCGTTGGATATACACAGCAATTGTCAGATCTATGATTACCTACGGGGCAATAGTCTGGGAAAACTGCACGAAGCAGCAGACAGTAATAAACACTCTTAGCAAGATACAAAGACTTGCATGTGTATGTATAACGGGAGCTATGCGAACATGTCCAACTGCATCAATAGAGGTACTCTTGAATCTCACTCCTCTGCATATCTACATCCAATCCCAAGAGAGGAGGGCGATTCTGAGCGCACTTTAATCTCGAACGGAACTACCGGAACCGCAGAATAGCAATACTGACTGATAGCCAGGCAGCTATCAAAGCACTCAAATCTCACCAAGTCACATCGAAACTAGTGATGGAGTGCATTGATAAGCTGAACATCATGTTGTAACTCAACCAGGTGCGAATTCTATGGGTTCCGGGACACGTAGGGATTTATGGAAACGAAAAGGCAGACAAACTTGCCAGGAAAGGAGCATCATCTCCATTTGTAGGGCCCGAACCATTCTGTGGAGTAGGATGGGGTAACATCTCTCGTATTATCTGGGAGGAAGAGGACAAACAAAGGAGATTATACTGGGAAAAATTACCGGGGCTATCACACTCCAAATTAGCGCTAGGGACATACAACCTAAAACGATACAAGGGCTGTATGAACTTAACGAAGAACAAATTAAGAATCATTACGGGATAATTAACAGGACATTGTAGGTTGAATCGCCACCTAACAAAACTGGGAATCTCGTCTAATGGTCTTTACAGGTTCTGCGGGGAAGATGATGAGACCGCACTACATGTGATAGGAACTTGCTCTGCCCTGATGCGCAGGAGAAGCATCACCTTGGCAAATTTACCCTATCCGAGGACGAATTCAGACTTTGTGAAGTAGGATCAATACTACAATTCATCGAGGGTATTGGGCTAGGAGAAATACTCTAAGTCCATGAAGGGGGCACAATAGATCTTATAGGTCGCAGTGCTACATCCCCCAACAATAATAAAAAAAAAAAAATACATAATGATATACAAAGAGTAGACTCAAGGAGATATTGCATTCTAAAATCTTAAACACTGAATGACTTTTCAAAAGTCTTCTTCGATGTGTTACAAACATCAAATTAAAGTGACATTAGTTTAAAGAGTATGTAAAGTTATATGAGTAACATAAGAGGAACAGATAATTATATATGATGGAAAATGAAGTTGAACAATGAATGAAAGAAGAAAAAAAAATTTTATGGAAATATATTGATGAAAGCATTGAATAAGACAAAATGAAAATGGCAATGGTTTCCAATCCCATGGGACCTCGTACACTTCGGTTAATGTAATGACATTGCAAAGTCGGGTACAAACATATACACATACTACTATTAAAAAAATAAAGAAAGAAACTGCTATCAAGTTAGATAATTTTAATGAACTTTATGTGAATTAATCAAGCTTTTTTTTTATTTATATAAAGTCAATAGAGGCTAAAACTATACTTACATTTAATTGAATTCATTTATAAATGGATATGTTTCTTATCAATAATCTTCAAAATTTCAGTTTTATACACTATTTGTGTCAACAAGGCAAAGTAGCTTATGCCAATAATCTATGTGCATGTTTTGAGATATTGCGCATTTTGTATTAAATGATTTTTGTTTAGTTTTATTTCATATTTCTAAGTTGTTACACAAAAAACATTATAAAATATAAAAAATCATTATAAAATATAAAAAACCAAACAACAAGATTTTTTGCTTAAAATATTAAATTATGTGGATATTTTACAGCCTAAAAGTATACTACAGTTAACAGCTCAAAAGTATACTACAAAAACAAAAAAATTGTTAAACAAAAGGTTAAATTAAAGAACAATGCTTCTAAAAATGTGTATTTTTAGTATTTGTCCTTCTATACACAAGTGAATTACACACTCTGTTAAAATTTCAACTCTTTACCTATTACGGTTCATGAGATAGAGCAGGAGACGGACGGACGGACATCGTAAGCTTAGTAATAGGGTCCCGTTAGCTTCCTATGGGTACGGAACCCTAAAAAAGACTAACTTTGGCTATGCCGAAGTTGTAATACTCTTCAAGCCCCTCCTAGTGGTCCGAGGGTCTTGAAATTTATAAGTTTGGTGGAAATGGGTCAGACACTTATAGTGTCCAAATTTCAAGTCGATAGTACAAAAAAGTTTTTTTTTAATAAGAACATGAATTTGGATTCTGGTTTGTATGGGGAGACCCACCTAGAGGGCCGATTCTGCTGTTTGCGACAAAAGTACTGCGTATGGTAAAAATAAAGAGCTAATTTGCATACATGCAGACGGACAGACGGACCGACGTACATAAGGACGGACGGATATGGCTAGATCAACTCGTCTCGTCGCGCTGATCAAGAATATATATACTTTATTGGGTCTCCGATGTCTCCTTCTGTATGTTACAAACTTCATGACAAATATACAATACTATTCCCTGCGTGAATAGTATAAAAATGAAATAGGCAGTGAATAAATTTTGAAAGAAGATTTTACAACCTAACCAACAAGTATAAACTTTATTTAGTTTATATATTTCTATAATTGTATAAAACAGTTTGAAAATGGATTTGTGGAAAAATCTTAGGTGTATGAATTAATAGTGGTCAGGGAAGTATATACGTGTATATAACGATGATTCTATGCCATATTTTCAGAAAATTCTTTAGTTGAAATACATATTTTAAGACAGTGAACAATAATAATAACTTGCTAACTCAATTTACTCAATTTTCGACATAAGCTACTTTTACTTGTTGACAAAGATATAATCTATATAATGAGGGTGACTATTCGATATTTGATTATTTGATTTAGTGTACAAAAGAAATATAAACATGTTTTATTCATTAAAATGTATACGTTAAATTATAAAAAATATCCTTACAGAAATTGATCAATGTGTTGAAAAGTACAAATTTGGCAATACTAAACAAGAACTCTCCCAATATAAGATTCGGTAATTATGTTAATGAAGACAAAACATTTGCTCATTTTCGTTAAATTGCAATACATATGTTAGCTTATTTAGGTAAAATTGCAATTATGCATACACATGGCGACAGTACAAATGAAAAACCACCGAAAAAGTCGGAATTGGTGGATCAAATTTTGTATATAAAGCTTTGTATTAAGTAATACTATATGTATTATGTAGGCTTTGAAGGTTCATTTTGCTATTAGACAATATTAATACAAAATTAAAGAAAAAAATAAAAATAAGTAAAAATGCTGAAATGTTTACCTATTATATTTTGAAGAACGGTCAAAGGTATTGGTATTCGGAGAACTATTACTTGAACATATTTTTGCATATTTGTGGCTTAGGAATTGTTGGCGTAGCTTGCTTAGTATTCAATAAAAACAAATGAGATTACTACCACGAAAAATTTAACAGATTACCATGCACCGTTTCTGCTTTACATTGTCCGGAAAAGTTCGTTTCATTCACAGTTCAATGGTGTGAAAGTATCTTATCAGCCACAGCAATATTCTTTTCTTTTTGTTGAAAAACCTCTCTTTTTTTACTTAGCAGCCCATTCAAGAATCTTGGCAGCACCTGTCGATCGCTACGATTTTTCGTAAAAATATTAATTGATTTCTGCTGCTCTACTTGTCGACAATTATTACCTCTTTCATTTGAATTCTATAGAAACTTATAGTCTTTCTGATCTTCTTATCACAATTTTATGTTTCTTAATATTTAAATAAACAAACGTGGCTAGTAGATGAAGAGCCTTCTGAGAAGAAGAGGTCATCTTCCAAAAAGATCAAGGTAGCTGCATTCTTCTTTATATCCACTGATACGACAGAAGTCTTGATGTGGAGTATGTATCATTTGATGCAGTAGCACAGTGCCCCGTGAAGACTCCAGTTAGCTCCTCCGAAAAGACACCGGTACCAGTATCATCGCCCGTTTTAATCAATCACAGTAATTCTCGTCCTTCTCAATGGAGTTTCCGTGGTTCCCATCTCCCCTCTCCGAAAATGTTGTATTGAAATTTTCATTCCACTTTGCCAAAATTTAAAACAGTAATCACATTTTTATATCCTTCACGCAGTGAATAGTATTATACGTTTGTCATGAAATTTATAACACAAAAGGAGAAAGCGGAGATTCCATAAAGTATCTCGTATACATATATTCTGGATCCGTCTACCCATCGTCTGTACATTTGCAAATAAGTCCCTCAGTTTTGGAGCTAGAGAGCTGAAATTATGCACCATGCGCAATACATAAGCCGAACTCAGCCATGAACTTAAAACAATAATCAGAAGATAAAAAAGGTGCGTTAAGAGTATTACAACTTCGTCATAGCCAAACTTATTCTTCGTTTTATTGGTTTTTCCTTAACTTGTATCTTGATTTAAAACGTCGTCCAGCACTGCTTAGTGGCAAATCGTAGTGATCTGATTATATTAAGCACTCATTAACTTAGTGTCGATTATTCTGTTGCTGACGGTGGCGGACAAGGTCTACAAGTATAACTACCTTAATTACATTTTACATATTCTGATGAATTCATTATAAATATCTTTTCAATTCGATGTGAGATTAACAATAGTAATATATATATATATTTTTTTTATTTCATTGATATTAATTTGAGTATTTTTTTTTTTTTTTAAATCATTTAATAAATAGTTCAAAATTTTAAATATTTTCATAATTATTTTATGGTGATCGAATGGTTGTACAACTGGCAAAGTTTAGAAATATATGGTATACATAAATCAAATTTTTAATCGAAATTAAATATTGAATTGCCGAAAAAGGTCTGACTCTAATATAATTTCAATAGTTCTTTTTTTATTGCAAATTTATTTAAATTTCACTTGGGGTTAAATTCTTGATCGGTTCTCACTTATGTTTTTAAGTATTTTATTGAAAAAAAAAACATATATAGTACATATTTGAGAGTGAGAATAACACATTAAGTATATTAAAAGGAACTCAATATACCACAAGCAAACAAAGAGTATAGAAAGTTAAGCAAACGAGATCAAGTCTGAGACTAAGATATAAAAGAGAAATGGATAAAACGCAAAACAAAGACCCCATGGTGTCCTAAGGGACAAAGAATCTGGATGAAGGAAGAGGGTGGGTAGTATGTGGAGAAAGTGTGTTATAAAAATAGCAGGAAAGACAGACGCATTTTCAATAACATTTAGTGCCAATTTCTTCTGCATCTGCTTCCTCCACACTTTGCTTTTGGTTATCTGAGTTTTACTTTTTCGCGCTTAATACAAGTAAGGATGATGAGAAAATGAATGAATTTAAGGACGCTGTGGATAAGCGTAGTAGCAAGGAAAGCAAAAAAAGTATTTAATTCAATTCTATCTTGTTTTAAATATGGAAAGGAACAACAAGATACACGATGCAGAATAAAAAGATGCAATGCAGATGCTGACGATAAAGAATTATTGAAGTAAAGGAAAAGCAATGTAGATTGAGCACTCAGTTCTCTGAGTGAAGAGTGAGTGGGTATGGTTGGTGGTGAATATATGGTGAAGTAGATATTGAGGTGGTAATGGAGACACAAAAAAAAGAAAAGGAGTTAAGCTCTTTGCTTGCTTAAAACAAATTTCTTTTCTGCTTTTCTTCTAAAGGAGCGACCAAAATAAATAAAAAAATACTCAATAAAATTGCAAAATAAATAAAACGAAGGAAGATAAAGATGTTGAAGCAATGAAAGCATCCAGAATTGTAATTGTTGTTGCTATTGCTTTCCTTGTTTGTAAATCACACAGAGAGCAAGAGAACAAGATATGCAAAATAGAGCTAAATATTGAAATAGCATAAAATAGAAGAAAACTAAGAAAAAAAAAGTGAGAGAACAAAAAAACAGACACCCACTAAATGGAGTTAAATTAAAATGTTTAACAACATTAAAATTTGTCTTCTAATATCCAGATAAGATTATCAAATACATTTAAATCATAATACATACAACAACAGTCATGTCAAATGGCGTAGCTTTAATTTAAGATGCCGAAACACAAGAATTGTCTCTCCTATCGCTGTATCGCTAATTACAATAGTATGCGACTCTCAATCTATCCTCTAAATTTAGTTTCCCGAGCAGTTGTCTAAAAAGATATCTAATCTTGCATTTTCACTAATTTCAAATGTGTAATGCCGTTTAGTTTCGGTGGACCGTACTGTAGGTACATACATAAGTGAAATGTCCAGTGAAAACATCTAGATAACATTTACTGGAATTCATGCCTAGGTCACATAGTTTAAACCACAAGTCATTTAGAACACTTTGCATAGTCTCACAAAATGTCCCGGTAAAATATTCCCTGATGACAATAGGCGTGGCTAAAAAATTATGTCTTCTTCACTTCAGACTTCATTGCCCCTGTCAGTGAATTCGTTATTGCCACCAGAATAATAAGTATTAATACGAATTATACATTTTGCTAAAACTCCAGCTAAAGCATTTCACTAACATGAAAAGATAAAACGCGTTGCGAACTATAACCGAAAACAAGTAAAAAGAAGAACTATGCTATGCCGAAGTTGTAATACTTTTCACGCACCTTTTATATCTTCTGATTACACAGGCTTGGAATTTTTTTTTATGTTGCTTCTTGTTTAAATGGTCATAATTCCTTCCTCCCACACTAAGATGTCTTTATTTCAAAATTTTTGAAAAACTTCATAAAACTCAACTGTAACTAGTAAACTTGGATAGGAATAAAATTAAAAGAATAATATGCAAAAAACATTAATATTTGATGGAATAAATAGACTCTAGGGGGTTAGAATAGAGACATTGTATGATATTACGATTAAGACACTAATGTTTGTAATAGTATTAAAATTATATTAAATTTCTGTAAATAAACTGTAAAATTAAAAAAAAAAAAATAATAATTAAAATGAGGCACACCAAATTCAACCATAGACCCTATTATTGTATCAAGATTTGTCTGTTTTACAGTTTATTTTAAGTCAATTTTTCAAAATAACAACATTGTAAATAACAAATTACAACTGTTAACTATCCCCCAAACATGCATTATGATCTGAAAATGTCTTGGTGTCGGCTGATCTTGTTACAAGAATTATGAGGTTTGCATTTACAGACTTCGGAACACGCTGATGTATCAGGATGTAGCAGGATGTGTAAATGCACTTGAAATACACTTGTATTTCACCAATGATCGTATTTAAAAGTAAACGATTGAGCAGCTTAGACCTATCCATTTTTGAAGTCGCAGACTTACTTGATATATCATTATACTGCTTACCTTCAAGCACCACTTAAGTTCCAACCCCTCGATAAAGCTGTCTGTAGATCATTTTAACACCACTGGGATGCTGAAATTTTAGCATTTATGGTAGAAAAGGTACTATGCAGAAAAGATAATTTTGAGTTTCCTGATGTTAATCTAAGAAATTTTTGTTATTTTAAAGCCATTAAGTGTGTTTAATGCATATGTATCATTATTGATCCGAAATACCAATTGAGAGAAGCGTATTTTGATTAGTAATGTATGTTAAAGTCTTAGGCCTTATTATCCTACTATGGTAAGAATGCCTCTGGCAAGAGTTTTAAAAATGTTAAATTTTGGTTTTGTTTACGGTTGATGTTGTCATTTTTTGTTTATATTTTAAAGTCATTGATCTATAGGTGTCATTAACAGTAAATTAAGATACAAAGATCGTATTTTATTTTAAATCTTCCTTAAGTATGCTTTATTATCCGCATTTACCTTACATAATATAATTTCTATCGTCTGTTATTGACTGTGATATTGCAATTACAATACTACGTCACACTGCAACCTTCCTTGGAACTGTCTAACTAATTTCTATCTATCTCCTTATACTTACTTGTATCAATACAATAATATTAATGTCAAATACATTGAATAAAAATACTACAACAACATAACCAAAAACTGTCAAATCCAATCATCAGTAAGTAGGAGAAAGAGGATTTGACTAAGTAAATTTAAATACTTATGTTGATTTCAAGTTGGAGTTTGCACAGAAATCCTATGAGATACATACATGTTTTTATATATGTATAAGTATATATGTAAATAGATAGAAAAATAGATATAAAAATAAATGAATAATTAAAAACAAAAATAAGAATTAGTGAGAATTTATTACGTATATGAAGAGATGATTGAATCTATGAGTGAATGAATGAATGATGTTTTCTGTTGAGTGACATTGTTGCCAATTGTGGTGGCATTGATTGAAGCATGTTACAAACAGAAACTTCAAGATAGTACATTTTGACATGGCTTTGATATGAAGATGTTCTTTGGATAAGTGAAATAGTGTAAAAATAGGAAGTGAAAGGAAGAAAATTGACGTAAAGTGTAAGTGATATGGTAAAAGTTAAGTGAAGTGAAAATAAAGTAATGTGAAATCTTCTGCAATATTTTTGAGACTCTAAAAAATCTCCTAGTGTAGAGGAGACATGTGCGTCTGGCGTATCATTGATTGCTTGTCTACACATGCAATATATAAGATATCAATCAAATGAATTGAAATGATTTCCGTGCAGCAACATGGGATACGAGAATTTCATATCATCATATTTCGTTGCATAGCCTTGGGCGTTGGATAAAGCACAACCGTTTCAAATACACTGCAAAAGAAAAGTAGTTGCAAATGGAAGAAAATTGATGAGGAGAAAGAAATTTTGAATTTTTCCGAAAATAAAATTATGTTGTTATTATAAATAAAAAAGAAATAATTCTGATTAAAACTTTTTCATGTTATTAATATTTTTGTTAATTTTAATTTGTATTAATTAATCGTTTGGATTATTTTGGTATTATATGAATTAATTTTTAATTATTAGTTTTAATAATTTTATGTTTACTTAATAATTGTTTTAATCTTGTTGAGTATTAATTTTGACTCGCGTTTTTTTTTTATAATTAATTAATTAATTTATAATTATCTCTTTAATATTTAAAACTAGCGTACCCGAACCTTCCTTTGTTAGCATCACTATATTCTCTTTGTTAAACTTTGAGTATCAACAAAGAACACAGTTTGAGTATCAGAAAATTAAAGTGATGTTTTAGTTAATATAGTATAAGAGGCTGGGTTGCGTAAATATCCCAGATTTTGGGAATGGAGACAACCAAAACTATCATATTTTCAAGCCGGGAAGAGAGAGAGAAGATAATATCAATTTATTTATGTTTCAATATTTTTTTTTATTATACATACTTTCGTTTTTCCACGAATTTTGTAATTCTTGTAAGTTCTTATCAGTTTTCATTGATCTTTTGGTTTTGGGTTTTTTTTCTTAATTATTCTCTTGTTGATTTAATTTATTTATCATTTATTTTTCTATTGAAACTTCCTTTTTTTTTTTGTTTTCTTTTATTATTAATGATTTTCGCATTAAAAACATTTTTCTGTCAGCTTTAATTTTTTATTGCGCATATCAAAATCACATTTAAGCAGACTTCAGCAGAAAAATAGTGAGGGTGATATATAAGTAGATAAGGGTGGGATTGAGAGGAATGGGCAATGGGGGCTCAAGCAAAAAAAAAAAATCATATAGGAAAGCCAACTCACAAGCACGCAACAAAATATTTTTGTACTAATAATTTTATTTGTCTTTTACTTCAATTTTATTTTTTTTTGTATATTTTTATCTCCGCATTAAACCTAACCCTTTTTTATATATCTATTTATACAATATATACACGAACATGTTGTCGTCGTCTATGTTTATGAATATTTTCACTATTTGTTATTGCTTGTATATCTTTTTATTGTCGAAATCCGCGTCGTGCCTCTGGAGAGGCTTCCTTTTTTCCATCACGATATGAGATAAATCCTTCCACATATATATTTTTTATATTTGCATTTGTTTTCGTGTAAAGCGTGTGAAATGATAAAAAAAAAAAATAAAAAAAAACATAAAGTTGTTTTATTGATTCAAAACTGATTCTCTTCGTCTCTAATACAACATTTTGCCGTTTGATGTTATTTTCCCACTTTTCATCTAAAAAATTTTCCTTTTCCTTTATCCAAACTTTATCAATCTTTATGTCCTTGTTGTTGTATGCTAAACGCGTCTAATATCTCTTAGCTCCAAAACACCCAATCCCATTTGCCACCATTAACACTTTATACCAAATTCAACTGAATTTCTGCGCACGTTACTTTTTTATTTCGTTTTTAGTTTTACTTTTTCTCCTTGTGCGGAAATGGGGTAAGTAGTTAGAGAACATAGGGGAATATCATGAAGCTGATTTTAAGTACGTGACGTTGTTATAACAGTAAATATATATACAGATGTAACAAACATGACACGAAGAAGGAGGAAGAAGTATAGTAGCAACATTAACCACATTCAACTTGAAGTACTTGATGTGAAGTGAAACCAATGCAAAAGACCATGGACTTTTTGGTTAAGGGGATTGCGGGCAGCACTTGTTAGCAAATCGATTGTTGTTATTCCTATAATAATTTTATGCACACTTTCTCTCTGCCGTATGATGGGCGCATGCTGGAATGTTACTGTGGAATGCATCAGGCGTCTGTTGCCTGTCAATTCACTTCTCTTTTTATCTATCTATCTAGCCTTCGACTTTTCATCGTCCATATGTATTGCTATATACTTGTTTGTCTCCCTGCCAATCTGCCTATCGACTCTTAGACCATTCACATTCACTATATAGTCCAACGACCCAAGGAACAAGCAACCAACCAATCAACCAACCTTCGATAGGCTTCATCACTGACACTGACGCTTTTGTGCTCTATCGTTACAACATGTTGGTTTGACACCATCAAAGCTATTCTGGCTTCTTGCTTCCATTACATCCCTCAGCATCTCTCACTTCCTATTGTTTTATTAGCTACCAGCTTTACGCGCTTGTCTTGCACTTCTAAGTAAAATATCATGGTTGCAATAGAAGAAGAGAACAGAACTGAACAGAACAGACAAAAAGTCATTGAATGCATTTCTCTACATCATGAATATTCTCTACCAGCATTCTTCACATCATTTGCCAACTGACAGTTTAATAGCTTCAGTAGCAGTCAATATTTTACATTGTCATACCTCATGCCTTTACATTCCAAATACAAGGTATATAAAGTTGTGAATTTTCTTGTGTCTTATTAGGCCTTTCTAGATGATGTTTATTGCAACTTAGTTAAAGTGTGTTGCAATTTCTGTCAAATCAAAATTATATAAAATTTTCAAAAAAAATATTTAAACTTGTTGTTGTTTCCACATTGAATTTGAACAGGTTTTACAATTAACTTACTGCGTATAAGCAATATTAAATTATAAGAAGCATCCAATGACACGAGAAATGACAAAGAAAATGCAATACTTGAAAATCATTAGACATTTTAGTAATAATACAAATGTGATGTAGGTGTTTTTATTGAGGTTAATAGAAGAAATGATGATGTGGTTGCAATTTAAATTTCATCATCGCAAAAATGTTTATGTCACCAAAATCGAAATGGCAGGCATTATTTACGCGCTTACAAAAACTGTCGTTGTCATCATCATCGTTATCATCATCATTACCATTGCCATCACTATAATCATTGTCATCGTCATTCTCAATAAGTAGCGCTTTTCAACAATGCTGACAAGGCTTTTATCCACCATTTTGTGGATTAAAAATCAATAAAAAACAAAATAACAAAATAAAACAAAAACAAATGAAATAAAAAAGCAAGTGAAGTGAGTCATCATCAAAATGACACACAAAAAAAGTAATAACAAACTTTCTCCCCCTCTCTATTTTCCCTGCAATATTGTAATATCATACTTTTTCAACTTTGAACTTTTGAACTTGAACCGTGTTGCACAAAGTGGTTGCGCAAACTACTTTAAACATTCTTTAAATGCACCTTAATTGAGTTTCGTGTGATATTATTGAATTATACAATAATTTTCACCCATTCAAAACTTCCCAAATAATTTGCATTTTCCCCTAAAAAGCAAAAACAAAAAACAAAGTTTAAGATGAAATTGAAATCGCAACGCGGAAAGTTGAAGAGAAGAAGGAAATAAGAAGAAACGGTTTAACTGAGTGGGTGAGAGTTTTTCGTTTTCTCAAATGCGTATCGGCATAATTATTATGCAAGTTTTCTTTTTTAAATGAGCTACTGGGCAACACTTTTCAACGATTTGCAAGTGTCCAAAACAAAAGATGATGATGATGGTGGTGGTAGAGAAAAGGAAAGGATGTAATAAAAGGAGTTGGGAAAGTAGAAAAACTTCAAATGAAACTGAGAACTCAAAAATCTAAAACTGCAACAAAACTGCGTTCAAAATTGATTTTGACTTTTAGCCTCTCATAGTTTTCACTACATCCATAGCCACATTTTTCCTTTTATTGCACCCCCTTTTATTATTTTCTGTTCTCCCTGACATCTTCGAGGTTTTTTTTTCTTTTGTATTGTTCTCTCCGCCTCTCTTAGGCACTTCTTCTGTGAGAGTGATTGCGTTTGTGTCTATCTCACTTTGAAAATTTATGCAATTTTATCAAGTCAATCTGTGCAATCTGAACGCACAGCAACGCGGCGGTATTTTGGGCATTCAAGCGGGCGTGGAAATACACCAAAACCCAAATGAACAAACCTTATGGACCCAGAGAGAACTAAGAGCTAACGCAGAAGTGTCTAAGCAATGCTTTAGGCCACAAAAACAACAAGAACAATGTTATAAAGCCAAAGTATGCTGCCATTACCATCACGTCACCGATGCCACCGATGGCACCAACTTCTGTTGTCGCCACGAACCTTCCTAAGGCAAGTCAAAGTTTTGCGGCACAAATTTGCAACTTTTTTGCATAAACTTTAGCCAATATTTTATTATTTTACTTTTTTTTTCCTCTCTTTGTTTTTGTTTTTTATCGTATTTTTCTCCTTCTTTGGATATTCCGTTTTACTCGTTTGTTCGCGCACAAATTACCTTCAGAAGTTGTCGTTTTGAAATCAACTCGTTCCTGCGTTCTCAGTCATCATCTCGTTTGCATCATTGTCGTTGTTGTCGTCGTCTTTTGGTAGAGCGTTAAGTAGTTTTCAAAAGTTGCCAGATTGTGTGACAAATTGTTGTCAAATAGCGTTGTCTTAATGTGTCTTTTCCACTTGCCTCGTTTGGAGTGATCGCTTTCTCTTTGCTTTCTCTCTTTATCGTTTGTAAAGTGAACTAAAGTTGCGCCCAAGTTTATGCAACAATAAATTGCTTAAATACTTTGAATACAATAACATTTTTGTTGTTATTGAGCAGAGAGGAGAAAAGTTTCTTTGCTACTACAATTTTGTTTTGAATTGTATATTTGATTTAATACTTATTATTATTATTATTTTGTTTCGTTCTTTGCCTCTTTAAGAGTGAATGATCGCTTTCTTATTTAGTCAAGTTTATGCAAGAAATAAATATTCCAAAAAATTTATTTAGAAGAAAAGTCTCTTTGTATGTCATTCTTCGCATTTTATTATTTTTTATTTCATTAAATTTATTTTTTTTTTTCAGTCAAAATATTTTTTCCTTACTTATTTTCTTTTCTTTATTTAATTTAACATTTACACACAACAAGTATAAATTTGGGTCAAAGTCCTGAACCAGACAAACAATTTCCATACGATAATGTAGGTAAATGGGTATGTTTTTATACGTGTGTGTGTCCATTATATTAAATTCCATACAGAAACATGAACTGAACACAAAAAAAGAAAAGAAAAGAAAAGAAAAGAAAAGAAAAGAAAAGAAAAGAAAAGAAAAGAAAAGAAAAGAAAAGAAAAGAAAAGAAAAGAAAAGAAAAGAAAAGAAAAGAAAAGAAAAGAAAAGAAAAGAAAAGAAAAGAAAAGAAAAGAAAAGAAAAGAAAAGAAAAGAAAAGAAATACAGAAAAATGCTTTCAATGTATAAAATGAAATAATTTAAAATTACAGAGAAAGAAAAGTCAAAAAAGAATAAATAAACCCACAAATATTCAAAGTAGAGAAAAATGCGACACACATATATATACACACAAACAAATAAGTAAATCCATCTACTTCATACGAGTACTCGTTTTATATTTATTCCCTGTTTGTTTTGAGATCAACTTGATATGGAAAATGTTGTTACTTGGGTTTCTTGTTTATTTTTTCTTAATTCAATTTATTGCATGTCTATTGTCCACACAATACAAGACACACACACACATATATATATATATATATTCGCTCGACGTACCGTCTAAGCGCCTTGCAAGTATCGAGTGCATCGCGCGATTAAGGTAATAGCCCCTGTGTCACCAATACAATATATGCCAGATGAAGGACAGTGCGATAGACACCCAACACCCATTCTTAAATACATTATCCGAAAAATGGAAAGGTGGAAATTAACTATCATTAAACTCATTTAATCATAAACCATGAAGGCTACATAGATTATCTGCTGCAGTGGTTTAAACACGAATGCATCCGGCTATGTCCGAGGAGTCTAGACAATATTGAAACTGCCTGAGGTACAGACAGTCAATCAGACCAATCACCAACTTCCCCCCCCCCCCTCATAGGAAGTGAGGAGTGCCCGGATAAGATAAGTAATTTAATAGTGATCATGTGGGATGTAAAGATATACTGCACATGGAGGTGTTAAATGGATTTAACATTCTGCAAGTCAGGGCCATTTAGATTTAGCATATTCATCTGAAAAATCAGTATTTCCATGAGACTAATCATTAGTTTTTAATTTTGTTCTGAGAAGAGTGTTTCGGTAACTTATCGTTTAGTGTCGAAAAACTATGGCATATTGCTTTGGTGATTTTCAGATTAGTAATGGGGCAACGAAATAATTCAAAGGAATAAATCTGTTGGAATCACTAAAAAAATAATTCAATTCATATACTTAAGACTATATAGTATAGTGCGTTTAATAAATGTTGATGGATCCACTGAATATTCTCAGGCATTTGAATACAATTTGAATGGCTCAAACTGAACTAAAATTGATAACCATACCTAATAGATATTGTATATCATATCTCTTATAAGGCATATTATCAATGAAATGTACAAGCAATTACAAGTGAAAAGGAATTAAAATCTTGTGACCATATCTTAAAGAAAATCACTTTAAGCAATTGAAAAATACAAATAAACAGCATGTAATTTTCGAGGGTAAATTCTGAGGAACTTAATTAACCTAAACTCAGCCTAAACTCAACTGAACTGAACTCAACTAAATTCAATTTGATTCAAGTTGACAGTACGCGACAAAATAAAAACAAAAACTTGAAAAGAAAAATGTTAGCGACAACATCATCATCATAAACTCTCCAATATTCAATTCATATTGACTCTTCTTTGGTGTTTTTGTTTTTCAAATCTTCGATACATGAAGACATAGACACATAGATACATTTTGGCATGAGATACCAAAACAGATAAATAGACAGACAAATAGATAGAGACACACTCGTCGCCGTAATTTCATAGAATTGTTGGATTTTTGGTTTGTTTTTGGCATTGATTTACCAGGCGTTGATTTTGCACTTGAGTGCATCTTGTTTTAGTCATGGCTCATGGCTATGACTATGGCTATGTAGGTTTGTATATGAGTATTTATGTATCTATAAATGTATGTTGGTGTGTTTAAATTTTGTGCGTAATTCAATACAGATTTCAATGTGTGCAGTTTGGAATGGTTTTCCTATTGTCTGGCAAAGGGACAGTGCAACGACCTTTTTTTGGAAAATACAAAAAAAACACGAAAAATCAAAAGACTAGACTTGGGAAACAACAACAAAACCAACAATATCTATATATAAATTATTAGCAACAATAACACATAAATTTACATTTAAATTAATTTTTTTTTGTCCAATTTTAGAATAAAAATGGATTTTCCAATAAAATTTTAAGTGACTCCATTAGATGGAAAAATGGCGTATAAAACTCAAGCAAACAAAATTCATACACATAGTCTTCACGTACTATAACAGAATACAGCATATGGAGGTGTGCAGATTCCATACTTAAATTCAGGCAAATATTTTGGTATGACACTAGATTGCAAACTTCGGTGAAAGGATCACGTCAAAAAAGAAAGGAATGAACTTAACATTAAAATAAAAAACATGAGTTTGCTCATAGGTAGCCGATCAACATTATCTACACAAATTAAAATACTAATATATAAAAGCAAATATTAAAACCAGTATAGAGCACAGCTATAAGGATGTGGCAGTCAAAGTATTAAATATCAAAACAAGTAAAAAGTTTCTTTTATTTCTAATTCGGTTGAAAAATACTGACAATTTAAAATACACAAATCGCAAGTTGAAGGATGATGGCCTCAGATCTTCTACTAAATTGTCTGTTCAGATATACATTACGAGTATATTGTAATATCCATAACAATCAGAAAATACTCGCTCTGTTTATAAAATTTATATAAATTATTACACTGTGATGGACGAGTATTTTGCATCGCATGTCATGCGTAACCCAAAATCCAACGGCTTAGTAATAAACAGGAGTAGAAGCAACTGCAATGATAACAAATTTCAATTAGTTAGTTGTTTTACTGCAATAAATGTCAGCACACGCAGATACACACCCACAAAGATATACCTAGCCTACTGACCCACACTAATACTACATTAAAAAATAATATGCGAATAGAGTAGTAAATGAATAATCAGAATCAAAATTTACGGTGAACTAACTGTAAATAAATCCATGAATAAATGTTCTTGATTTCACAGTAAAAACTCAATATCCTTCAATTTGGTAAAATTTAGCAAATTAAATAAGCACATCCCTAATGATAAATATGAGTATAAGTTATACGTGAAAATGCAGAAATGATTTTTCAAAAAAAAAAAGTTAAAATATTAAAAAAAAAATGTTATTTATGGTGAAATGGTAGAGATTGGTTGATATTACAGTAAAATTATGTATAATTTGCAGAGTTTACTTAAACTGCTTTTTATAAATGAATGATAATTTTTATTAGTAAAGTATAAAATTCAAAATATATTGAATGATTTTAGTAATGGGTTGAACCTCCCTTCCTCGCAAATAATAGCTGCTATTGAATCATGCAAGCTTTCAATTAAGTCAAGCAAAAATTGAAGCCTATGCTGGTTGGTTGGCCTCAATAAGTCCATTTTTGGTTGAATACTGCTTTCCAGACTCATACATTTTTCGAACTAGCCACCCCCAAATATTTTGTGTTATGTTAAGGTGCGACAAGTATGATGGCCAATTCCACGATTTAATGAAACGGGCAGTGTGTATTGGTGCGTTGTCAAGTTGGGAAATCAATGGCGAAGGTCCAAAAAGGTTGTTAAATGACGGGAAACCCTTTTTTAGAACGTATTGGTAAGATTTAGAGTTCATTTTTGGCGATAAAAAATGAAGTTCGCAGTTGGGACAAAGCATCCCAAACCATAACTCCGCCGACTCAGTTATGAAAACGATCCAACTGATGAATATCCAAAATATATAAATAATAATTAAAGCCAACAGTGCCCTCCAAATCAATTTTTTTTTTATCAGAAAATATTACATTATGCCATTAATTTTGCCATGACATATTAAAATGACAAAAACTTAACCGTACACATTTTTTTACATGCAGGGTTGAGTGGTGATTTTTTTTCAGTGTTAGACCTTGAAGGTGTTTAGCCTTCGAAATAGTGCGCCAGATAGTGTTTTTACTGGCATGAACTTCAATATAAGCTTTAATTTTGTCGACGGAGTCATGGGAATTCGATGCTTCGCCCAGCATATCTGCACCATAAAGCACCACACTATAAGACCTTTCCTTTGCTCAAAAAGTATCTTGAATTTTGAATTTATGGGGGCAGCGTACCCCCGAGCACGTCAACAACAGACGAAAACATTGATAAAGTGAAGAAAATAGTATTGGTCAACCGTCGAATCACCGCTAGAGAAGTTGCTAAGGGCCTAAACATGCAATTCGATGTTAACTAATGATTTTGGCATGGGACGGGTCGCCGCGAAATTCGTGCCAAAATTGCTCAATTTCAACCAAAAATAGCATCGTGTTAACATGGAACATCGGAAGCTGTTGGAATCGGTCCGCGATGACCCAAATTTGCTCCAGAAGGTCATAGCTGGTGACGAATCATGGGTTTATGGTTATGACGTGGAAACAAAAGCTCAGATACAGATTCGTTGATTCATTTTTTGGAATAAGCGAAGACGAGTCAAAGCACGTGCAAGCAAAATAGCTGTTAAAAAATAACCAAACATTCACAATGGAGGACCTTATCAGCATAAGTGAGCGACATGAATACTAACATAACTCCACAAAAAACTTGAATATCAAATATACGTAGTCCACGTAATTTCAAAATTCGCGATACTTTTTGAAGAAACCTCGTTCATAATATATTTCTTATGATAGATATAACATTCTATTTTGAAATTTTGTACAAGTTGTGGCCATGAGTTATCTATTCAGACTTATGCCGTAAAATATTTTATTTTAAATTTATACATAAAAAGTAATAATTCCTCTCTTCTTTGAAACCTACAATGATTCTATTTTTCGAATTCCCATATAGAGGGAAATTTATTGGCGTCACCGTTTTTTTTTAAAGCTTCAACCTACTTGTTCCCTTCTAAATCAGTTTTATGTTGAATTTTGAGAAGCAAGTAAATAATGTTGTTTGTTTATGCAAAGCAAATTTATGAAATCGTAGCAGTGGTCATCATAGCAGGTCTTGCTCGTACAAATAAGGTCCTGTTATGTTGATTCACTTACAGCGGCTTCAGGTGCTTTTTATGCTATGTTCATTGATTTCTTAGTTTAGTTGCTGTTAGCATTTCATCGAGTTCGCAATGCGTAATCCACATAGTTCTGATGTTTCAATCATCAGCACTTGCAGCGACAACAACACTTTGGCAATAACAACGCTAGCAGCAACAGTAACATCAACAATCACAACAACATCACTAGCATCATCAATATAACATCAGCAACAACCATATCAGTATTAACAACAATAACAGTATCAACTACATTATAAGCAGCATTAACTCCTATAACAACAGTAGCAACCAGTAACAACATCTGTTTCCTTATCTTAAAGTAATTATTGATTTCATTTTTGTGTTCAATAATTTCGTATTCAAAGGGCCACAAAAAGCTCGTGGCTACACATTTATTCGAATATCGCAACATAAAAGATCAGGATTCGGATTGATCTGCAACAAATGTGGTGCCAAGTCAGGCAAATCAGATAATTGGTCTAACATTAAAATATTATACTTAGCCATATTGAAATCTTTTAAATTAGTGAAAAATCCACGTACATGGCAAACATTTATTGCCGCCATATATGTACTTATACTACTTCTTTAATAAAATATAAGTTTTAGCTGTAATTTTTTCAAGATTTATATGAATCTTTACGAAAAAACCATTAAAAATCACGACCAGAATTGAAGCCAAAGTGGACTATAGAGCGGGCATAGTTCCATTCTAGAAAGCCTATTTTGATTATTTTATAGCCATGAAATTTCTTTCATTTAATAAATTATGAAGTTTTCAATAGTTTTTTACACGTTCCACTAAAATGGTATTCTATTCTTATAGTGTCATAATTCGATGAAGTTCTATTCATTTGAATCAAAAAACTTTATTTTAAATCTATTATCTCCTTATATTTCGAATTTTCAACAACTAAATAATTTAGTTATGAAGCAAGGAGTGTTTTAAACACAAGAAGCTTAAAAACATAAAAATGGAGAATAAAATTGAAACTAAATGTACTTAATGCATTTTGAGGCGATGATGCTAAATAGAAACACATTTCAATACAAACAGATACATTTACATATGCGAAGGAATGCTTCGGCGGTGCCGTAGGGATTGAAAGGGGCTTGAGACGATAGGGGGTTTTTTAGTCGGTAGGCTAATGAATCCGACAAAACTTGTGGCACGGGTCATAGGTATCTTTGGAAGATTTTTACCTCCTTGTTTTGCACAACAAAAAAAACATATGCAGACACACACAAACGCACAATCATACAGACACACATATAGATACAATGAAATATGCAAAATGTTGGGCATTCTGAAGTTGACATTAGCTAGACAAACTGACAGATAGATAGATTGATAAATAGATGGACAGACATACATATTCGTACTGATTGGGTGATGGTGAGTGAGTGACTGCATGACTGGGACGTCACTAGACTGATTGGTCAGAAATCGTGGAAAATGAGACAAACACTGAATAAAATTGAATGGATTCATGCTTCACGATTACTGTTTATTTGTTAGTGTTGTGTTGCTATAAAATTTACATAAAATTGTATAAAAGATACACAGCACACGCACATGGAGGATAGACGGTATGAAAAATGAAAAACAATAATCTGCCATTTGGAAAATCAAAATCAGAACCATTGTTCAGTGTGTAGTGTACTGTACACATTTTATATTCATACACTCCTCAACAACATAAACAAGGTCAGTCAATTCATTTTAAATTGCTCGAAGGATAATGCCAGAAAATATGTATGAGTGTGTAATAGATTATTTGAGGGAGACAATGACTTTACCATAGATGTATTATTGTATATACATACATAGATGTTGGGTGATTGATATATTATGATAGTAGCACATGGTTTGTGGTTTTATATATGCACCATGGCACTTTATTTTCATTAGAGAACTAACGCGAAGGTAATTGCATTAAAAATTTGGTGAAAAATAAATTCAATGAACGCATGCATATATGCAATGAATTTTGTTAATTGATTTGCACAAATGTAAATGTGTACACACACACATACACCTAGAAGTGCGTGTCTTTATTTTAGAAACTTTAAATTATTTTTATTAGAAACTAAGTAGTAGTAGTATACTACTAAAATACGCTAATCCCAACTGTGGAGCAGGAAAGTATGCTATGAATAAAATAAGTGCAAACAAGTAAAAGCAAAACTTTGTGTAGATTGAAGAATCTACTAAAGCACTAAAAAAAGTAAGTAAAGAAATGAAGTAAAAAGATTTTTTGATTTGAACATTTTCGACTTCATTGGCTTGAGCGACGACGATGACGAAGGATTTGGTCAAAATGATCATCTTAGCTACGCTACGTTCAGACTGAATCTGCAGTTCTTTGCAAATTCACTCGAAAACAAATCTGTTGGCAAATGGCAAATGCCATGGGATGCATTTCAATGCATATCAAATGCACACACATATGAACATCATATACTTGTCGATATATATTTATATGCACTTCAATGCTTCGATAATGCATTTTCCACTTTTGCCATTTCGTCTTTGACAAGCAACAGCAGCAGGAACGACAACAACTGCAAAGTTATGGAAGAGTTTGGTTAACGTTAGCACTCAAGTGCCTTAGTGGCATCCATCTACTGTACTAAAGTTATCATAGTCATTCCACACTCATTTCAAGTTCATTCTAATCCATTCTCATTCCATCACATGGCATCTGAATGTACGTTACCATGTACCATCTCTGGCCTCTTTGCCTTTGAGTGGCATCAAACTATGAATCATCCAACCAACTAAACAACCAACTAACTTAGCAATGAACTCCGCTTCTTTGAACGTGTGTTTCATATGTTATCATAACTGTTCTTTAGTTTTCATATGTATTCCTGCCTGATTGGCATACGAGTATACTCGTACAGAATACAATGATCATTTTGCCTTATGCGCCTATTAGAAGTTTATTGAGTTGTACAGAACCGTTGAGGTTCAATCACCAATATCAGCAGCACCATAACCATCAACATAACATCGAGAAATGAATGATTCCTTTAGATGATGAATATTTTTAAGTTCCATTTAACTTTCTATAGATGCTTTAGACAATAAATATATTTTTAGTATTTACAATAAAATGTTCTTATTTTATATACCACTTTCATTTATAAGTTATGTGGTCCTGTGCTTCTATCGATTCACCATAATCATCATTGCCATGATGGTTATGATTATGATTCCTTTTAATGATGATGAATCATTTAAGTTGATTACTGATTTGTTGGTCGTTCATTCGCTATCAAAACGCAAAACATTTTTGCTTGATTGGTTCACAAATGATATGTGAAATGTATCTTACACAATTTTTCGATTCTTCAAATTCTTAATATTTTTTTATTTGTGTAGCTCAAAATATATGCATCACATCAAGTGGCATAAATTAAAAGCAAAAAATTTAACTTAACTCAAGTCGGCGAGTTTCACTAACTCACCCACTCAGATATCATACAAAGCTAAAAACAATTCGTTTAGATTACTAATAAAAACATAAATGACATACAGCAGCATCAGTTTCAAACTTCAACTCCAAATCCACTTCCTTTGTCTAACTCCAGTAATTCTGATCCCAACCCCAATACCAACAATATGCCGTTGGCATCAAATTTGTTGAGCGCCGCATGTGGTAAAAGAAGCAACTCTCAAGTTTAGTCATAAATAAATATTTCTTTTCTTCTCTTTTTTCTTTTTCCACTTAATGTTATGCGTATATATTTTTGTGTATGTGTATGTTTGTATTTATGTATCTATAGATGGGTGTATATGTTTATGCCTCAAAACATAGGCATCAACTCTTTCCGCTTAAGTTTGTCATTTGCGCATCGTTTATATTTTCAATTTTAAACCAAGTTTGAGTGGTATAACGAAAGACTTTCGCGAGGAGTCATCACACTCAGATAAATATACAAACACGCACACGCACTCACACCCATCGATACATAAAATGCGTGCCAATTTGTTAATAGCAGCAGTTGTTGTAATTTGAAACTGTTTACTCAGCCGCAACTTAGTCTCAGTATTCATCGTATGACTGACTACAGAAAGTTAAAGCTGGGTCGGATGTGGAAGTGAAAGTAAAAGTCGAAAATAGCGCGTGGCATGCCAAAGGTTTCTTTTTGTTTGAGTGTTTGAATTGAATTGGTTTATGGGTGAAAGCGTTCAATCGATTCATTTATGAAAATTCATAAGGCACACAGACTTAAGAACAGAAATGTGAGAGAGAAAAACTTAAAGCAATTAGAAGTTTTCAAAGTAAAGGAGAGAAGTGGACAAATCGACAAAATACGGATATCTTCAACTGTCAAAAGTTTTTAGTTTAACAAAACTTTTTGGCGACCAAAACAACACATCCCACAATCACCCCCCCCCCCCCCCCCCCGCACTGAAATTTAGAGAGAAGCAGCAGCAGCCTGATGGCTTGAGTATAGTTGAAGTTTTGATATTGTAACTGACTTTTGGAAGTTTACTTTTGACTTTGAATACATGAAAATACATAAAAGAAAACATGAAAAACAAACAGGAGATTTTCCATTGGAAGAAACAATAGAACGATAATTATTTGGAATACATAATTGATACAGGACAAAAACAAATGCTCATTTTAGATTGTAGTTATCAAAGATTCATATGTAGGGTGTAACATCTATGTTTCAATAGGTTTAATTGAAATCGGTCTCTACTATTGTCAAATGTTAATTTTTTAAAATAATATCTGACTAGACATGCCCACCGGAACCGGTATGAACATTTTCATGTAGTCACATAGGCTTATTGATTGATAAAAATTGAATTTGAAGTAAAACCAAAAAAAAAAAAAAAAAAAATCATGATTTCGGTAGCAAGTTGAATTTCCCAACTACTGATATGAGTTCATTGGAGATCAGTCTTTTTGAAGAACAATATATAGATCTATGAGTTATACACTCCAATCGAATAAAGAATATCTATCGATTTTGATTTCATAGTTTACGTCGAATAGATAACTGTGGTAGTTACATTGATTTCCGTCGTGTATCATTGTGTAATATGTCAAAAACACAATGTTTTAAAAAATTGATATTTTACAAGTAAATGGGGAATTTTCAAGGTTATTCTAATTCATAAATATGGGAAACTAGTGAATTCTCCCGATAACTACTGTCCAATCAGTCTATTTTGCGGATTTTCAAATTAAACGCCCACTTGGAAGCAAATAATGTCCTTCCTACTTCCCAATTTGGTTTCAGAGCAAACCATGCTCTGTATTCACCCTCTTTATAAACTCAAAGATTATGTGACCAATAGTATGGTTACCTTAGATGTGCAAGCAGCTTTCGATTCAGTGTGGCATAATGGTTTGATCCACAAAATCAAATTATTAAACTTCCCAGTATGCATCAATAAAACCATGAACAGCTTTTTATCCGACAGATACTTTAATGTTCACCTAAATGTGTACATATCGTGAAAAGTTCCAATCTGTGCTGGGGTCCCTCAGGGTTCGGTCCTTGGTCCTACCCTCTATGATTTATACACTCTTGGTTAACCACTTTCTGACCACTGTGTGACTTCATTATTTAGCATTATAAAATGCTCCAATATATAGTTTAGGATTTCAATTTAACGATATTCAAAATAAACGTCAAATTGCCTTAAATGAATTAGCAGTATACTTTACTAAATGGGAAATTCATTTAAGTAGAAATAAAACAAAGGCAATATACTTCTACCGAAAGCGTAAGGCCTGTTTCTTACCAAACTCAAAACTCTCTGTACTCAATGATATTATTTCATAGGAGAGATAACTCAAATACCATGGCCTACACTTTGACCCAAAACTAAATTTCAGTTTACATACATCAAAAACAGTTGATAAGATATACAAAACTATCTGTATCCTCTATCCAAGTCAACAATTTTGGGTTCTCTAAGCGATAAATTATCTTCAAATCAGGGTTTTATTATTATTTTTATACATTTTATAACTCCAGCAACAAATGCAAAAATTTTGATTTCTAAAAAGGATTCCTAAATAGTTTTAAATTGATAATTCTACGAGTATCAAAAATAATCCATTCCAGGTGAGTCAAAAGCATTCATACCTTTTTCAATTTACCAATACTGTTTTCTGTTGAAGTTGAAGTTGTTCAACTTTTGACGTTGTTGCGTTCGCGAGCAAGCTATGTAACTCGGTCCATACGATTTCATACATTTCAACTTTTGTGCTTTGCCGCACGAACGCAGCAAAAGCTGATTTGCAAGAAAACGTCGTTTGTGTACCTCCACCTTTATGGCGACGGTTTATAAAATCTCACATGTGCCAAAAATCTTCGACTAATAATTCTTCTTTGGTGTCTCTTGCCAAGCAAATAGTTTTGACCTTTCTCACTCCCTTTCACATCCCTTAATCAACAAAAACCAAAGAAAAGAAAAACTTCCTATCTCAACAATCAAAGATCGGGTAAAACTACCACTTTCACAAAATGCAGACATGCCAACTTTCACCAACTTTCATTTCCTAACCAGCGCATTTTTAAAACAAATTTGAAACATCACATCTTTGTTACTAACATTTATAGTTTATTTTAACATATCAATTAATTGAATTAAAGACAAATTTGAATCTTTAAAAATTGGTAAATTTAAATACGAGCAGGTTAGCATATCCAACATTGGTTTGTTGACTTTGCTGTAATGCAAAACAGATTTGTGTAAAATTCAAACTTATCCTTAAAAACAACTGAAACGGTGAATTCTTTTAATTGAAGATCACCGAGGAAAACAATAAGCTATAGTCCTTGGTAGTTTTATTTTTATAAGTAGCTTAAATAAGGATGAATGTAACCAAAGAAAATGAAAATCTTTCTTAAAAGTAAATAAATTTAACGCAATATTGCACACTAAAGTTTAGAAAATCATAAAAAAGAATATATTTAGTACTTACCTGAATTCTTTTTACTCAAATATTCTTTATTATCCGGTTTCGTTAAGTTGTTTCCACATCGTGATAAATCATTGTATCAATTATTGAATGCTAATAAGTACATACACATTTCTATAAAGATATAGTATAATAATAATGAAAGAAATGATTATAAAGCTGTCATTAAATATTTTATTGCATTTGAAAATTATTAAAGTTTTAGGTAAAAACTAATATTCTCTGGTTCTTATTTAAGAAACGATATACGTGTATGTACAATAAATAAAAGTCTAAGGGTCCAAGGTTTGGGCTATAGAGGGTATATGTAGATTCCATCTTAATTACGGTCACGCCTTTACATATTTTCCTTATGATGGCTTCACATAGTTTATGTTGCTGCTGTATAGTTGACATTAAATTTATTTGTAATATTTAAATAATTAATATTATTTATTGCTTTCCTTTCTGGTATCTTTTTTACCTACCCCAATTTCTTTTTCAGTTGGCATTATTTCAGATAACACATTTTTCCTGCTTCTAGATTAAAAAGTTTTCTTTGTGTTTGGTGAGTTGATCATTTATTGATTCCTTGTTTCATTATCACCAATCTCGGAAGGTCGACCAGTGCTATAAGCGTTGACCCGTAAACTATACACAATTTTTATCTTACTCCAATTGCTTTTATTCACTTTTTTGAATCAATAATTCGGATTATGGTAGAATTGTTCTTTAAAAGTCAACATATTCGAACTACCATTTATTGAAACGAATGCAATGATACGAGTTTTTTGAACAAGTCAAAGTTCTATTAAATAAATGATGCTCAACAAAACTTATTTTTACTTCACATAATAAAAAAATCAGTAAACTTTGAAAAGTATGTTATGCTTTATTGACATTTTAATATCAACCAGAAAAACCTAAAATATATCTGTGTCATCAAGTCAGAGTAGCTTATGTCGAAAATTGAGTGAATTGAGTTTGAACGCTATTATTATTAACCGCTTCAATACACGTATTTTGGCTAAAAAAAATTCTAAAAATATGGTATAGAATCATAGTTATATATAGTTTACCCTAACCACTAGAAATTCGTACACCTATGATTTTTTCACAAACCCAATTTTCAAACTCTTTTAAACAATTATTGGAATAAATAAACTAAATAAAATGTATGCTTGTTAGAAAGGTTGTGAAATCTACTTTTATTAAAATATTTTACAAAATTTATTTAGTATGTATTGTATTTGTTATAATTTTTTTTGTGCAGCAACTTATAAATATGAAATGAAACCAAACAGAAATTACTTTACACAAAATTGGCAATATCTCAAAACAACGATTTTTGATATAAGATACTCTGACTTGTTGACACAGATATTTATTCTACACTTTATTGTTCATAATAAAATAATAAATAGACGCATCGCAAAGGGATAAGTACAATATAAAAGTATCTAACAGAAACGATCTCTTTTAGATGGGGGGAACTTCAGACACATTACAACTATCACCAGCATAAGCAGTATGAATATCATATGCAATAACTGACGAATTTTGATTTATTTTAATTATGTGTGTACTTCTGAGTTTTCTAATAATACCTTACAAAGATAATGAGAAAGTCATAACACAAATTATATTACAAAATATAAGAGGGAGGATTGGTTGCTAAAGCATGTTGAAAATACGCTACTGGTTCCGAGAGGAGGAAGTGCAAAGTCAAAATCAAAGTCAACAGAAATAGATTTTAAATGTCTTATTATGAGCTTCACCTTATTAATAAATTTGTCCATATAATATATATATGTTTTCTCCCTTGTCAATATCTATTGTCTTTCTCATTTAACTTTGTAAGTTAAAATCTCATCTTAATTATTATTATTATTTTTTCTGAGTTTTGATGTAATTTAATTTTCGAAGCTCTACACTTGACGTATCTTAAATTTAAAGGACTCATTTTATGAACAAAATGGAAAAAATGGAAAAAAGTACAGTAAATGAGGAAGCTGGGTAAGCATTAAAGACTCGTATCATAGACTTGTTGAAATATCTTTAGTTAGGGGATTTGTGTTCCATTTTTCTTATGCAACAAAGAACTTCACATCAAACACCAAATTTTCTTGAGCAGAACTGGAAATGACTGAAGAACAAAAGAAAGTTGATTTACAAAGATATATGTTCTATAGAAATATATATGTATATGTTTTTAATGATTTTAACATTTTTTGATTTGTGATTTTTAAAATGTACATATTCATAAGCTGACATGTCCATGTGGAGTTTGATGCCGTGTCGCTTTGCCCACAAGGGTTTGTTCTTTAACGAAGAACCTTGATTCGAGTTATTATGAGCGCTTTATTCGTAAATATGCAAAATCATTGGAAATGGATGCAGAACAGCTCACGATTCTTCTCATAATAAAGCTTAAAATAGTGAAAGATATTAGGAAAGATAAGTTACTAAGATATTTATTGAATTTGTGAACAAATAGTTTTTAGTGTTAAAAAAATGATGTTATACTTATAAAATTAAAAATATATTTATTATATATTTCTATAACTTTGAAGTTAAAAAGGTACCACTGACACAGAAAAAGGGGTGTAATAATTTTCAATCAAAGAGAGAAGAAAACTAAGACCACAAACTGCCCACAAATAAACCTAACTTCTTATCGACCTCCTTGTCCATGTCAAAATAAAAGAATATGTTTACTGGTGGTCATAAATAAAAGCCTTCGTACCCCAATGGAAGGAGGAGAACAAGACTAAGGGTCTTCTACTATATGATACAACGACGACATTAAGACAAATTAATGCGTACCAGGACTTTAGGATGAAATTTATTTGCAAGGCAAAATAAACAAACGAACAAACAATGAAAGCGTAGAAGAGAGGAAATTTCGCAAACATTTCCATACTCACATCGACACTATACACGTATTGTCGCGAAATGTCATGACTGCGGAAATCCGACGATAAATGTTACCAAAAAGCATAGTTGCGAATAAAGTAAACCAAAGCAAAGCAAAATGACTGAACAAAATTGAAGCGTCGATGGCAGGAGAAGATGAAAAAGGAAAATGCTTCGCCTGATTTAGTGGCAAAAGCAATTGGACATTTCGTGCTACTTTTGTGTTAATTTGTGAATACATTTTGTGTTGCTTGCAGTGCGCGAGCATCACCAAAAGTGCTCAATGAGATGAACAAACAGTCATCGATCGAAACATTAGGGGGAAAGAGGATGATGAGGATGATGATGATGACAATAGGCCATGATTGTTGGTAGCTGCATTAAATCCTATTGTCCCTAATCCATACGAATCAGTATTCGATAATGGAATCAGTTGTTGTCCAAAAACAAACTGAGAATAAGTGTATGAGAAGTAACTGACTGAATCCGAAACATAAAGGATAGACGGATAAATAAATGGGTGAATGGGTTGTTGGATGGAGTTGGACCCAGGCATGGGCAATTCACGTGTGTGTATATGGATAGGCAAGCGATTTGTTTTAGTAAATCCAGTTATCGATGAGTAACGAAATAATGACAATGATGACGACGACGAAGACAATGTCGGCAATAACAAGGACAATGTTGACAATGATGACGATGGAAATAGAAATAGGGATGAAGATGGGAATGGGGAAGAGGGTGAAGATGAAGATAATCAGCAGCATCAGTAGGGCTATTGAGCTTTGGTAGCTGAGCTTAAGATGATGATAGGCTTAATAATGTTGCTCTTGCTCTTGTTAGTACTGTTGACGGTTATGGAGAAATGAATATAAATAGTAAGAGTAGAAACATGAAAGGATAAAGTGGATAAGGGCAATGCTTTAAATTATGTTAAGTACATTCAGTTTATATCTCAGCATATGCATAAATAGTCCTAAGGAAAATACACAGACAAGCGAATGAATAAATAGACAATTGAGCTTTCGAATCATAAAGTAACTTACTCACTCTCTTATTTATTTACTTACGTACTTCCTTCCTTGGAAAATGCAAATATTTTAGGGAAGGAAGCGACCTTTTGAATAAATGAACCTTAAACTATTTTGAATAAAGAAAATGCTTCGATACATAACCGAATATTAATGAATCGCTTTGTGAAGTATAAAATTAAGTCAAAATAGTTTGCAAAAAGTTTCGATAATCATGATTAAGTCAAATCAATAAGTCAAGCATGGCATTTACTCTGGTATATTTAATGTCACCCCACTTTAGAAGTTTTATTAATTAATTGATCGCTTTAATTATACTTAGTATAATAAAGAGAATTTTGAATAGTTGTAAATATCTAAAAATTAAATTTTTCTATGGTAGATGAAATAGAAGAATTTCTCATCACCATCATTTAATAAATTTTGAATGTATGCATAAGCGGATTCATGGGGGTTGGGAGGTTGGTGTGGGCACGTGCCCCCGTGCAGACAGGAATTTTACAAAATGCAAAGAGTTTAATATGGTGCCGCTATAATTACGTTGGTTTTATTTTGTGTACTGTGCATAATTACTGAGGGCACATCAAATTATAGTAAGCTGTCAAAATAAAGAAATAATACTGAGGAAATCCAAAATTTTTTCATGTGGCGCAAAATGTAGTACTTATATACTGACCGATTTTAATAATTTTTTTTAAAGAACAAATTAATTTTTTTTTTCGATGATTATTTGTATATTTAATATTATTATCTAAAAAAAAAAATCAAACTATACTACATCCTTACTTCTAGGGTTCCGTACCCAAAGGGTGCCAACGGGACCCTATTACTAAGCCTAAGCTGTCTGTCCGTCAGTCCGTCACAAAGCTCTATCTCATGAACCGTAATAAGTAGACGAAGAAGTATTGTTCTTATTGCAAAAACTTTTTTGGTTTTTTATCTTATCGAACTGAAATTTGGGCACTTTATGTGTGTGACCAATATTTACCAACCATGTAAATTAAGATCCCAGAATTACTAGGAGAGGTATCTCCCATACAAACCCAAATTGAAATTAATGTATTTATCTTTGGTTAATTTTTTTGTAGTATACTTTTAGGGGATGTTTAAATACATTATTTTACTTTTGCGACAAAAACAAATTAATTTTACATAACTTCAAACAGATGTACAAGCTTTACGACCAACGAATTTGCATACATAGTGTTAAACCTTGTGTGGTAGTGTTAAAATCAGTGGACGGTGTTGTTCAAATGAGATCTCATGAGATGAAAACAATTATCATTATCAGAAAACAGTTATATTATGTGGGATACAGAATATACCGTTAAGAGGTCACATGGATGAGTGTAATTTGGAATCAGAAAGTAAAGGAAACTTTAGAGCGTTATTGAAGTTCCGAATAGATGCTGGGGATGAGATGTTATTTAACCACGTAAAAATATGTGCTAGTAATGCTTCCTACATTAGCAAGTCTACATAAAATGACTTGATTGAGTGCTGTAGGGAATTAATCACAAAACAAATAGTGAGCAAAATTAAAAAAGCCAAATATTTTACTATTATAGCTGATGAGACCACTAATGTTTCTGTTTGTGAACAACTGTCTGTTGGTATTTGCTAATTTGACGTAGATAATAATGATTTTTTTTTTTTTTTTTGATATGAAGAACACCTTTAAGGAATACAGAAGACTTTCTCATGTTTGTTGATATTGTTGAACTCACTGATGCAAACATTGCTCACCATATTTTATAGGCGTTTAAAAACCTTGACCTAGACATTGCAATTTGCCACGGTCAAGCGTACGATGGCGGAGCCAATATGAGTGGTAAAATAAAAGGTGGTCAGGCGTACATATCCAACATTCAGCCTTTAGCCTTTTTTACCCACTGTGCAAGCCACTGAATCCACTTAGTTATCAGTACAGCCTGCTCCGTACCCAGCATAAGAAATGCTGTTGGGGTAATCTCAAGTGTAGCAACATTCTTTCGTGAGTCAGCTCAAAGAATATATTTTCTGCGAGAAGATATGCAAGCTAATCTGCCAAAAGAAAAACATAGATTGGTGGAAAGGCATGAAGCGGTTTAGACATTTTTAGACGTCTTGCCATGTATTCCTGGAATTTTACAAAAAATGACCGATCAAGGGGTGCTATACCTGCATTTTCGTTGCTTCAAGCTATATTGTCGACGGAGTTTCTCGTAAGCTTGGTAATCCTCGCGGATATTTTAGGAATAACTTTGCCTTTAGCTCGCTCGTTACAAGCAATTGAAATTGATGTAATTTCTGCAGTTCAGCTTGTCAATACGACCACAGCCGTTTTGCAGAAGCAACGTGAAACTAGTTCAGATGGATTTAAAGAACTTTTCGCTAAGGCTGAAGCCCTCGCAAACGAAATCGGCACAGAAATCGCAGTTCGCAGAACTAACAGCCCGTCAAACAAATAGATAAAATATTACCGATTATCAATATATATTCTTTTTTTGGATTATTTGATACATGACATGTCATCCAGGTTTCCTACTACTCAGCTGGAAAAAAAAATTGACAGTTACAAAATTTGTTGTCCCATAACTTTAGTGACACAGATATAGAAAAGGTTTGGCAAGGGGCTGAAGCATATAAAGAGGATCTTTCATGTTTTTTTGCTTTGAATTAAAGAATTGGCAACAAAATCTCCAGCAGATGCTTACAAAACAGCAAAGGTCCTACCAATTATTGTGTACATTTCCAGTTACTACTAGCACTGCCGAGCGATCCTTCTCTATATTTCGTCTGAAAACATATCTTCGCAGCAGGAAGTCAGAAGATCGATTAAATAGTTTAGCTTCAATGCATATCCATCAAGATATTGCATCAAAAATGAATCCTACTGATGTATTGGATATTTTCTGTACGAAGCATAAAACAAAACTGTCTCTGACTAACATTTAATTTTTAAAATAACAAATAAATTTCTTACTATTATTGCTGTACATTAACTTTATTTATCTCAAATTTGTGAACACTTCCTCCTTGTGCCCCTCCCAGAAGACAATCCTGGATTTGCCCCTGTCCGCCACCGTGCCATTAGAGAAACGTAGAACGGTTAATTCTGAATGGTACACAACCGTTTGTTTGCCAGAAGTGTTCGAAGAAATAAAAAAAATCAACCGCAGAAGACGAATCATTCTCCACCACGACAATGCGAGCTCTCACACATCGGCTCAAAGAAGTGACTTTTTAAACACTCAAAACGTCGAATTGATGGGTCATCCACCCTATAGTCCAAATTTGGCACCCAATGACTTCATTTTATTCCCGCACACCAAAAATAAATTGCGACGTCAACGTTTTTCGACGCCTGAAGAAGCGGTTGATGCGTTCAAAACACATGTTTTGGAGATACCTCATTCCGAGTGAAAAAAGTGATTCGAAAATTGGTTCAATCGCATGCATGATCTTCATGAAGAATATTTTGAAAAACATTAAAGTAATTTTCGATGATACATATTTGTTATTATTTGTCTGTCTCAAAACTAAAGTGCAGCCCTCGTAGCATATTGGGTGACCTTCTTGTGACAAAATGGCTCCTAATGTAAAGTCAGATGCATTTGTGATCAGAACAAATGATTTTCCAAAATAATGATTATTTGTGCAATGAGTTTGAGAGATATGTGCTTCATCAATTAAATTTTCATTGCAATTTATGCAAAGCTTATACCATTCTCCACTTTATTGGATGTTACGGGCATCTGTTGTTTTTTATTATCATCTGAACAAATTTTGGGTCGAAGGGCAGGAAACCTTTGAATTTTGAGAGCTTTATAAACTTCGCAGCGCTTATAGTTGGCTATGTAAGCTCCACCACAGAGAGCACATTTGGTTTTGTTTGCCACATCTATTTGACAATCGGTTGTTTTATAATTCCCAGCACATTTAACAAATACTGGATCTTTAAAGCAATAGTTTCGGGTGTATCTGTATTTCTGGCAGTTAGTACATTGCGCTATCGTCATCTTACTGTTTGGTGAATCAAATTGGATTTTGGTATGAAGTAATGTAGTTATTTTACAAATATTTTTGTTGGTTGGGATATTTGCTAGTTCGATTGAGAACAGATGGTAATGCTTTGAGTACATAGTTGTGCCCTGGTAATTCAGTCAGTGCATTGGTTAGTAAATTAATGTTTTCTACCCTTTGCACATAAATTGTTGGTGGTTTGTTAGTTTTTTTTTTAAGTCTGTTTGGTGTCATTTTCCAGTGCTCCACTGTTATGTTGCCCGTTATTTGTATCGTCTTCGTCTGCTAGCACAATAGTTCAAACATGTTGTGTGTATTAGGTTTGTTTAACCAGTATTCTTGTAATTTTATTTGTGTAGTTTTTTGTAATTTACATCTATGCTCTTTGTTATTGTTTTGCGTTTATTCTGTCAATTTGTTTGATGATTGCGTTTTACGGTTTCTTACGGTAACAGCATACGATGAAGCGATCGGAGCATTGTTGTTGTGAGCATGCGATTCCGTATTAGTTGTTGATACGGTAACTGCATACGATGACGCGATCGAAGCAGTTGTTGAGAAAATTTTTGTTGTTGTTGCTGGTTTTGAAGCTGTTGATATGCAAGATGTGCCTTTTATTGTGGTTGTTGTAGTTGCTGATACAATATTTGCTTGAGCTGTGTACAGAGGTGTTTGCGGGATAGGCATTGGGTGTTCCATGGTAGCGAACATCTGGTACTCACGCTGCCAGAACACAGAGCAGGAGAGCAATAACTTGCTCTGCGGCCTGCTCTTGGGCCAGAAGAGACAAACGAGAAATATGCATTTCTTGCTGTCTTTGTTGGTGGTTACTGGATTTTTTGATGAGCAAGGCTCTTCTTAATAGTTGGTTGTTATTCTTGGTTTATAATGTATTTATATAATATTACCTAACACATGAAATGGAATGAAATAATTATATGCACATGATCAATCTATTTTATGAATATAAAAAGTTTTTCTCACCCAGGTTAAAGCTAGAGAGCGCTAATCACGATTTCACTGTTTGAAAGTTGAGTGCACAACTTTGAGTTTGAGTACAAAAGAGATCGACCCCTAACATCATGGCAATCCTATGAGCTCCATTGAAGGAAGGGTCGACCAACTTTATTTCGTAAGGTATCTTCCAATCATCAACTAAATTAACAGAATTCAGTGCATATTGTGGGAAGTGATATAATACAAAAAACTCAGTTGTAGTCGAAAAAGATGACAATCGTGGTTTCAAACACATGGTTACACAGCCTTGGACAGCTGCTTTAGCGTTTCCGATTCTTTTTACTGTCACTTCAGTCATTTTTGCTTCAGATCCCAACCATGCAATAAAGCTGCTAGCTACAAGATTAAGCTGACTTCCAGCTAACCAACTCCTTGCCTATTCCTTTCACCAAAACTACAGCAGTTCCTACGACCGTTGGATAGCAATGAAGTGTACATTGAGCTTGCTTCAGATAGTCTCCCTGAAGAACCCTCATCCCCTGTTCTTGTCGGCATGACGAAACCCTTTAAAATTCTTGCATCTTGTCCCACCGTAGTCTCTTGTAATGTGATGTTTGTGGAAACAGTTAATACATAAAATCAATCGTTTCACTTCACAATATCTTTGTAGTGCATCTAACTTCAACCCGGCGTTGAAAAACCTAGGAGAAAACGTAAAAGCTGTCCGTCGCACTGTAAAAAATGAGTTGCTGTTAGAACTCAAGCGGGTCCCTGATCAAAACCCAGGGGACTACCAGACAGCAGTTGAAAAAACGCTTGGCGGTGAGGCCAAAATCATGACAAAAACATACACGGTGACTATCCAACTAAGAGACTTGGACGAGATCACATCAACTGGGGAAGAGTGTGATGTCCTTTACACACAATGTGATAAACGCCGTCCAGATGAGTCACTGGTCCGTATTATTGGAAAGGTACGTCGGGGTACGCAAACGGCTTACATCATGCTGCCGAAATTTAGGAATATGTGAGATCCAGCAACAACTTCGTTTGATTGTCTTCCCACTTCCCTTACCTTGCCTTGAAGGCGTGCCAGATTTGTATATCGATTGGTCATGAACTTGGAAAGCACCTTCCAACTATGTAACTCATCGCAGTTATAATCATGCTCGCATCGCTTCAATGTAACATCATCCAATTTCGCATGAACCGATGCACCACAAACGCATTCAAATTCTTTTCCGTAGAACCTAAGGTGCGCAATGCAGCTAGTTGAGAAGTTACTAAGTCCACTACAATCCGAATCAGCACGACCTCTTTTCTTAATATCTAACAGTTCCTTTGAGTGAGCTTGAAAAATAATTGATTTATTCTTAACGCCTTTTTGTAATTTTCTGAAATTAGTTCAAGTCATTCAATGGCACTCAAAAGAATTGGACCTAAGCACGAACGTAGGTATATGAACTTTGATAACACACCCAACTCGCTACAATTAATAAGCGCAGTAAATGAGTGATGTCAATTCGACCATTCAGTGAATTTTCCAGAAAAAGTCGGAATATTAATGGAAAACAACTTTGACGCTTTGGAGGACTGCGACGCATTTAATTGATTTGACATTGTATCGTGCATTGATACAGTCCAATCCACCCGACCCAACTACAATACTATTTTTTTTCTCGCATGCATAACACCAATTCACAATTTTTAAATGCACATAGCGCAGTAAGCAATTATTTTAATTTAGTTAATTTATATATTTTACTTAGTTGACAATAAATTGTTCACAAATAAACTTAATTTCTTTTATTTCTATATAAAAATTAACAGTCTACGATATTCGTAAACGACGCTATAATTGCTAATGCCCATACAATAACTCACACATACGCCTTACTTATTTCTTCATTAACAATTTCATGCTTCTCTCTCGACTTGCACGCCTTCGTATTTCAATTAGCGGCAATAACATCTGCACACTCATTTGCTAAGTGCTGTTCCACACGTTGAGTTTTACGGGCAGAGCCCTCTCTTGAGTGACGAGTTTGTTGACATGGGTTAAACATTGCGCTGCCCAAGTTTTCATTTCTGTTTTAATTCAAATTCGTTGTTTCGTATTTTTCAATTGGTTTCGTGGAGTGAGGATGAATGAAATTGCCCTTCTAAAGGAACAGAAGGAAAGTGAAAATATTTACTTGGCGCCAGGCTCAACGTGTGTATGGCAATTTGAGTTACCAAAAAGAATCGAAAAAAAAAACTCACAGACACATAACTCAACGTATGAAACGAGTCAAACACATGAATCCATGGTGTAAGAAAAACAAGGTGCCGCCAATTTTTTACCGCTATGTGTCGTTCTCAGCAAATGGTCCTTATTTCGTGATTTTTACGCTGCACAACACTATCATATATTCATTGTTTACATATTAACATGTGTGTATTTTTAAGTGCTTGCAAAGTATATGAAAAATACAAAATTTACTGTTTTATTGTTTAATTCAGTATTTTATTCAATTTATACCGCATTTTTAATTTAAATTTCCTTTTAATAATTTTATTTTGAACACAATTTCTCCGAACACAGCTGATCAAAGCGCAAAAAATTGATTTCATAACGCTAATTTTTACATTTTCAATGCATGTACACTTTATGTTCAACACTAAATGCGTGTTTCCAGCGTTTTAATGCACTGATGATACTTATTCATTAAAAATTGAGAGTGAGAGAATTTTGAGAGCGTAACAAGCCAAATTGGCGTCACCTTGTGTTCTTACACCATGACATGAACCATAACTTTTTTCTGCTTTACCAGCTCTTTAACTAGTTCATTCTCCTTTCTTGTATACCTTTGTTTTGGTGCTTGCCCATACACATACTGACACATACAGTTTAATTTATTTCTGCGTTATCAGATCTTTAACTCTCATTCTTGATTCGAATCTCTTATGATGGGACCATTGATTCGAATCACAATCGACAACAACCACAAGGAAAATGACGTCATTCAAGGGTTGTTGTTGTCGATTATGATTCGAATCAATGGTCGCATCATGAGCGATTCGAATCATGGCTCTGTCTAAATCCACTATTTCTATAATTACGGTACGAAGATAATAGAAAATGTTTGTCCTCTCTTTTTTAAATTTTAATTTTTTTTTTTTTAAATATTTTATTTAAGATCTGTTTCATTAAAACATTTACTAAATTGTGTTCGCGGCCGCGGATGAAGAGAGTTGCAGTTAATTAAGAGTATTAAATAAATTGTAAATGCAAAGAGATGTAAGCTTGTCTTTCTTGCATGTTTTCTTTTGTAATGCAATTGGCTTTTGTTTTTATCGCTCTTGTCATTATTTATATCATTACGTAACAACCACCAAAACTAATCGCAAGCGAATTGAAAAACTGTTAATCAAATTAAACCAAATGAACTTAAACTTAAATTGTCGCTTTTATTTAAAAATGATTAATAAGGTAACACAAACCAGTGCCACCTCAAACATTTTGGTGACCCCGACGTGATTCTTTTTTTGGGAAATTTTTTTACAGTGAATTCTGTGCGTGTGTGTATACCGCGGTAGTGCAGTGGCGCTTATTTAATTGCATTATTTTGTCAGTCGGGCAAAGTTACATGCAAGTGACATAGTGATAATTATATTATCGTAGTGTTTTGTGCCGATCACAAATCTCCTCACGATAAATATTAACTTTGATTTTGCTGTGGAACTGTTACGTCCACCTATCTACAATTCGCTAACATTAATTAACAATACATACATTTGTCTCGAGTGCGAGTAAATGTGCATACGGTTGTGCACATAAGAATATACATACGTACATACATTGCATACAGAAGAACATACATGCTTATATACTTAAAAACTTGCAACTGCAAGGCAATGTTGTTGATTGGCTTTAACCTTACGAACTCCCGCACTATCTAAACTAAACTACTTTCTATCCCACGCCACTTCCCCCCCCCCAGAGCCCGCGCGAGCTGGGGTCCATTAAAAACCGAACAAGACTGGATATCGACCACAAGTCACTTCGGTACTGAACTACTGTAGATTAGTAGACATGCAATAGAAATTAGTTGACTACTATACGGCTACTGACCTAATGTCATCAGCCACTTATACTAATCATCATCAATAATAAAGATAAATTTAAATAAAGTGTGCGAAATTAAGTTAAATAGTTAATAGAAAACTTTGTGTTAAGGAGAGTTAATAGATTAGATTTTAGCTGATCGGAAGAAATTGAATAAGATACAAGGTCATAGTATAGATTGTAAGATTGACATAAAACACGAAAAGGATCATGCTGCAAAAAAGTGGTCTTACATGTACCAATCCCCTCAAACTAAGCTTTTCCCAAACCCAAGAGCGTCTGTTCCCATATTGGGCGGCTTCTTGGTCTACGTCTGAACCTGAGAGGTCGGCAGTATACAAGCCTGGCGGTAGGAAAAAAACGCAATGAGATGACCGTTCCTCGCCACGCCGCGCTGGGAGTCTCCGGAACCGTTGTTAGTTTTTCCGCTAATGATGGCAAAGGGATGATGTGAGCCTGCTCTGCCGAGGCGGCAGGTGTGGTGTGGGTCAGAAACCAGCCACTTTGGACTCTGGTCAGGGAGTGTGCAATGGACACAGTTCAGTAAGCTGCATTGCTCCGGCCGAGCTCCAGTCCATCCGCGTATTCCGGGACTGGTAAAGCGTAGGTCACGCCTCAGGGAACTGGGGTAGGGACTGTGTCCTGAGGGTATACCCGTTCCTGGCTTTTGCGGCCCGCCCCTCTACACACGATGCGCTGGCAATTACACAAAAAGTATGCAAAAGTATTTGGAAACTGTTACTACGGCAACGGCCAACTTGGTTGCTGTAGCGAATAATACAACAAGATCGGAACAACCCGAAGAGGGGGCGTTTAAGAAGAGTAGTAAAATGAGCCGCTCACCGCCAAATCGATCCCTTGACTCACAAGAGAGTAGCAGGATTCCCCGCTCACCAGCAACCATAGGCGGCACCGCTAAGGATACTGCAAATAATAAAGCGGTGACGAGCTCCTCGGGCGCAAAGAGAACTAGTTATAGTCACACTTCCTTTCATCAGCTTGGTTGTAAAATAAGGAACCTGGTGGACATGATAGAAGAAAAAGGAGCAGATGCAAAGCCAAGGCGTTCCATAAATCAAGGCATGATGGACATGATCGATAGCATCAAAGCCCTGTATGAACTATCGGCCATCGATCAAAAGGACGATGAGGCTAAGAGGGTTATTAAAATAAATAACTCTTCGCAGACTTGCATGTGATTGCAACCCTTTGTCAAAAGCAAGAGAAGCCCTAAAGAGCAGCTGGATACACCCCCAACTAAACGCCATTCCACGTTGGCAGGGAGGAAACTCTTAGTTGAACCAAAGTCAGTGAAAAACATGGGATCAGCAGCTGGTACAGCGAACCCTGAGGCCTCCAAACTAAGAATTAAACCTTCGAGATCCCCATAAAGAAAACAAAAGGAGATACAGGAGTGGACAAAGGTATGAGGGAGGAAAAAAAGGGATAACGGCCCCAAATCGAAGTCAGATGCCCTCATCATCACTGCTGCAACAAGTACGTCATATGCAGAAATCCTGAGGAAAATTAGAAGCGACCCGGCGTTGAAAAACCTAGGAGAAAACGTAAAAGCTGTCCGTCGCACTGTAAAAAATGAGTTGCTGTTAGAACTCAAGCGGGTCCCTGATCAAAACCCAGGGGACTACCAGACAGCAGTTGAAAAAACGCTTGGCGGTGAGGCCAAAGTCATGACAAAAACATACACGGTGACTATCCAACTAAGAGACTTGGACGAGATCACATCAACTGGGGAAGAGTGTGATGTCCTTTACACACAATGTGATAAACGCCGTCCAGATGAGTCACTGGTCCGTATTATTGGAAAGGTACGTCGGGGTACGCAAACGGCTTACATCATGCTGCCGGTTTCTAACGCCAAAAAAGTGTTGAGCTCACAAAGGATTCGCATCGGATTGGTGTCTTGCAGAGTACGCGAATGTGCAGCGCCAACAAGATGCTTCAAATGCTGGGGCTACAATAATCTGGCCCAAAACTGCAAGGAAGAAACTGACCGCAGTTAGCTGTGTAGGAGCTGCGGACAAGCCACCTGGCGGCGGGTTGCAAAAATGACCCAAAATGTGCGCTATGCAGTGGGTTAAAATAAATGGCATTTATTTTTTCTCATGCTGCGCACCTCCAAAATGGAGCATTGGTAATTTCTACACGAACAGTGATGATCGAGCCATCATATTTGAGATTGCGCTGCAACAGACAGTCGGTGTACGGCTGTCCTTATCAAAAACTAAAGGTTGGAGACTCCCACTGTTTGATAAGGATATCTTCCTGCAAATTTTGGAGGATGGCATAACTACCACCGATAGAGCGAATGGTATGGCAGACGCCATAACAAAGCGGATCTCAATAGCAGCGTGCTAGAACGTCCCCCAACTGGGAGCAATTGCAACGCGACTTCAAGTTGCTCAGACACCTCCTTCAGAGGGCAATACTGTCGAGCTCATGCTCCAAAGACCTACGAGATAGTGCCGATATTGACCCGTGGGGCAGGGCCTATAAAGTAGTGATGAGTGCGGTGAAGGGACCTCAACCCCCACAGCCATCAGACCCAGCACATATAAGCAACGTGATTGCAACACTCTTCCCTACCTGTGATACAGTCGAGCTCTATGACTCGTTTGAAGACTCTGCTGAAGTCTCAGAGGTCACCCCCGATGAGGTACTTCAAGCACTCAGAAGGCTGGGAGACAAGAAAGCCCCAGGGACTGATGGTATCCCCAATATGGCTCTAAAGGCCGCCGTGCGAGCAGATGTTGCAATTTTTGCAAAAATATACTCCGCGTGCCTCTCCGATGGAGTTTTTCCAACCATATGGAAAAGACAGAGGTTATTCCTGTTGCTTAAACATAAAAAGCAACCAGATCTTCCATCTACGTACCGGCCACTCTGTATGCTTGTTTCACAGGGCAAGATGCTTGAGAGTATCATAGTCGGCCGCCTACAGGAAACCTTGGATAAACCGAACGCTTTATCCAATGCCCAGTTTGGATTTCGTCGTGGAAAATCCACGGTGGATGCAATCCAAGCGGTAATGGATATTGCGCGTGGTACTCGATGGAAGGGAGGCGACAAGGAGTACTGCGCTGTAGTGAACTTGAATGTAAAAAATGCCTTTACCATGGCGAGCTGGCTGCGGATAATGAAATCACTTCGCATGCTTGACACACCAGGGTACATGATGCGAGTAATAGAAAATTACTTTGCAGACAGAGTACTCCTGTATGATACAGAAGACGGACAGCAAGAGAACTAAGTCACAAGGGGCGTACGATAAGGCTCTGTTCTGGGAATATAATGTATGACGGCATTCTCAGCATGAGTCTTCCCACGGGCTCAACCTTGATTAGCTATGATGACGACATCGCTTTGGTGGTCGTAGGTAAGACGATTGAACGGATACAAGCTCTGTGCAGCGTAGCTACGGTCAGTGCCATGAGCTGGCTTAGGCGCGCACACCTGGAATTGGCAGTTGAGAAAACTGAACTGAACGGTTCTCCTCTCCACGTGTGAGACATTTACTTTTCGGGTTGGTGATTGCCTCATAACCTTCCAGCCATTCATAAAGTATCTCGGAGTGCTTATTGACACCCGACTGTCTTTCAAGGAACACTTAGTCACCATAAGTGACAAAGCCACTAAAGTTAATGGAGCGCATGGTGGCAAACATAGGTGGACCGCGAGCAAGTAAACGAAAACTACTAGCCAGGGTTGTGAGCTCCATTATCCTCTATGCGGCTCCAGTATGGGCTGATGCGACATTGAAGAGCACATACACAGTGTCTGATGCTGCGATTGAAGTGATTGCCTCTATGCCTCTATCTAAAGAGATTGTGAGGCGGTGCAGCATACAAAAATGGCAAAGAAGGTGGGAAACGTCTGAAAAAGGGTGATGTACGTTTTCCCTGATCCCTAGCCTGGCCATATAGATAACACGGAAACATGGTGAAGTGGATTTCCATTTGACACAGATGCTCAGTGGACACGGTTCAAGTTCAAGTTCTATCTGCACCGTTTCAAACACGAGGAGGACCCCTTCTGTCCTGTATGCGACGGCATCGCCGAAGATGTAAACCACGTCCTGTTCCATTGCCCCCGTTTTGGTGATGAGAGGCAGCGAATGGAGGAATATTTTGGTGAGCCACTCAGCGTAGACAACTTTGTGCCGCGAAGGTGTGAGTAATCTGCAAACTGGGAAGCTGTGAAAATAGCCACGGCCACAATAATGTGCTCTCTTAGGATGAGTGCACGCAGAAGAGCAGCTGAACGGTCACAAGCTGTTCGTTTAGCTCTTGTACCGGACGGGGATTGTAGATCATAGAACGTAGATGACCTACTAAACTAGGACCGACTGATTTTTTGAGCAGAAATGCTCACACCTTCCTCCCAACGTAATATCTAATGACAGTTCCAGGAGGACGATAGGACATGGGGCACGAGTTTTCAGCCTGATTAAAGTCCAGCACTTCGGTTGTAGACCGAGCAGGCTTTCGATGCTTTCCTCCCGATTAAAAAAAAAAAACATGTACCAACAAGTATAGGAGAAGGATTCCTTGTAACCCGAGAAGGAACATTAAAATTAATAGTACCAAGCAAGGAAGAAAAGATATTGCCTACAATTAGATTGCGCAAGAATGTGACACCAAGAGTCGTTCAGCGACCGGATAATTTCGGGAGGCGCATTAGTTTAAGACGGCTTTGGTAAGATGGAAGGTTTATATTGGGATCCCAGTGTAAGTGACGCAATGCAAAAAGCAAGACAACACATGAAGCATATTCAAGTATTGGTCTAACCAATGAAGTGAATAATAATTTGGTGGTGTAAGGATCATTAAACTCTTTAGACCAACGTTTAATGTATCCTAAGACACCCCCAGCTTTACATGTGATACAAGAAATATGCGACCCAAAATGCAGCTATGGATCCATCAACAAACCCAGGTCACTGTATTGTGTGACACGTTCTAGAGTGTGATCATTAATGTGGTAGCTTTTCACAATTAAGTTTTTGCGGTAAAAGGACATAATTTTACATTTGTCGCAATTAAGCGAAAGATAATTTTTGGCGCACCACTGAGATAAGGAATCAAGATCTTCTTGAAGAAACATTTGTTGGACCGGAGATAAAATAGATAACATCATCAGCGTACATTAAGATGTTAGAATGTTTTATGGCAGATGGCAAATCGTTTATAAAAATATTAAATAATAATGAGCCAAGGTGGCTACCATGAGGGACACCAGAAGTTACACAAATAGTCTTAGATATTGCTGTTTTAAAAATAACTCTTTGGGTTCTGGAAGTTAGATAGGATGTAATCCAGTTAACTAACTTGGGAGGAAAACCAAAGGTATTCAGTTTTTTAAGGAGTACGAAGTGACAAACACTGTCAAAAGCTTTACCAAAATCTGTGTAAATGACATCCATTTGATGTTGTTGTGAAAAACTTCAATTGACCAACGAAGTAAATTCAAATAAGTTTGTTGTAGTTGAACGCTTCTTGGTGAAACCGTGCTGTGAAGTACTTAATAAAGGAAGAACGAAATGCTGCACCTGATCGGTAATAATATGTTCAAACAATTTCGGAATAGCGCAAAGCTTAGCTATTCCTCGGTAATTTGATATATTAGCTCTGCTGCCTTTTTTGTGGAGGGGGATAATATAGGACTGCTTCCAAATATTAGGTAATACAGAGGTATTCAGAGATAAGTCAAACAATTTGCAGATTGGTCTAAGCAAATCATCAGCACATCGCTTTAGAATACAACTAGGTACATCATCTGGTCCCGGTAAAAACGTTAATTTAGAAGATTTTAAATATTGTAATACTGTATCACATTCAATAACTGGCATATTAAATTGATTAAATTGATGAATATGATGTAGGTATGGACTATTACAATCATTATTGAAATTCGTGTATGTGCTTTGGAAAAAGTTAGAAAAAAGATTGGAAATTTCTCCATCGCTGCAACATTCAACACCATTTAATTTCATATAGGATGGGAATATATTCGACTAGCGCTTCATGTTAATAAACTTATACAATTTTGTAGGATCTCTTTTAATATCCTTTTTGACATGTGTCACGTATGACTGATAGCAGAAATTGTTTAGGAGTTGAAAATTATAGCGGGATATAGCGGACCTTTTAAAGTTTTTAAATAGTCTATTTTTAAAATTTTTTAATTTAATTAAATCACGAGAAAACCAAAGTGGGGTATGTAGGCTATGTTTAAGTTTAATTTTCGAAACACATAATTTGAAATGATTTTTCATAGTTGTATAAAAAACTTTGCAGTTCAACATTATCACAGGAATACAAATAAGACCAGTCAGTGGTTGGCTATAAGTAGAGAATTTAGCTTAAAGAAGTCAGTTTGTTTAAAGCAGAAAACACGTCTTGATGTAGGAAGAAAATTAGAAGGATTATTGGAACGAAATCCAAATCCATTCAGAATGATGTTTAATTCCAAAGTCGGATGATAAGCATCCTCTGGAGTGGAAAGAGGATTACTTCGAAACAAGGAAACATCATTTATGCTGTCGGTAAAGACCAAATCTAAAATTCGGTTAATGTTATTAGTTATGTAGTTTACTTGCTGAAAGGAAAGATCCAGCAATGAATCGACAAACTCACAGCTTAATGATGATATTACAGAGTTACAATTATCCGAGGCTGTCCAACAAATATTTGTAAGATTAAAATCTCCCATGATTAAGACCTTATCAGTATCTTTGATAAAAGACAAAACTTTCTTAATAGCTGTCACATGTGATAAGTAAACAGAGTCATCAGAAGCAGGTGGTATATAGGAACATGTAATAAATAAATTGGAATTGGAAAATGAAATCTTTACACAAATAAACTCAATGTCATCAATATTATCAATAGACACCAAGTCAGAAGAGTAAGAAGTTCTAACAGAAATCAGAGCTCCACCACCAACGCGATCAAATCGATTTTTCCTAAACGTTAAGTAATTATTGTTAAACAATTCGGAATTCAGAACATCTGGACGAAGTTATGTTTCTACAAACGCAATTACATCTGAATGAAAACAGAAACTATTAGTGAAAAATCTGTTCAGTTTAGAGTTTAAACCTTTGACATTCTGAAAATGTATGATCAAACTGAGGTTAGATGGATCTATAGGAAGGGCTTCTTGAGGGCGACTAGAAATCAGTTTTTTGTAGAATTTGTTGGGGGAGTTTGGCAATGACACTAGTGTTTGCACGTTTTTGAAAATTATATTCGTAAACAACACCGCCGGCCAGCCAAAAGTTCGGACCTAACAGTTCACTACAGTATTCAGGGGGAATGGATATTTTAAAAGACGAAATTGTCCTTTTAAAAGAAAATTTAAACTTAGTGGTATTCACATTTGTAATTGTTGGCAGTTTAGATAGAATGTAGTGTTTAACATCGGCTTCCGAAGTATCTTCAGTTAACCCAGACACAAAAATAGATTTAGAAGGAGGAACAGCGACAAGTTGCTTAGGACCAATTGAAGCTCGAGTGTTTGAGCTAGTAGGCGCTATTTCTGCCGCAACATGCTGCACAATAGATGCATAAGAATTCTTATGAAAGTTCACCGGTAGTTCCATCTGCCCCATTGGTGTAGTAAAAGTAGGTGTAGGTATAGAAATAGTGGGGGTAGGTATAGAAATAGTGGGGGTAGGTATGGAAATTGTGGGGGTTGATGGAGGTGGTATGTTTAAAAGTGACAAAGAAGTTTTTGATTTGGGCGAATGACGCCGTTTTCGTTTAGGCGATATATCAAAGATTTTAATATCTTTAAAAGACTTATCATAAGCTGTGAAATTATCATACAAGTGCCGAAAGTCTATCGCTAGATCATTGTAAGCATTTCGCATTAACGTAACAGATTTACGAAAGTCTATCTCATCAGACCGACAATTAGGACAAGACCAGCGAAGGCCTATATTTTGATCAATAATATCGGCAATTCTTCCATTGATATCCGCACAGGCAACATGGGCCGCATTATATCACAAAACCAACAAGCTACAGTGCGGCATTTAGTAGTAAATGATTCATTTTTACTCTTTATAATACAACAATGCATTTTCAATAAAAAATAAAAATGTTTAAAATAAATAAAAATCAAAAATGAAATTTAAAAAAAAAATTCACACTTTCCGCAGGCACTGTACTAAGTATAAGAGCAAATGTAAGCCAAAACCAGTTCGAGAGCAAACCAAAAAATAACAAAAAGCACAGAAACAAGACCAAGAATTTATAAACGCTAATTATAGGAAAATTTGCATTTATAAAATTCCAAAAATTTAAAATGCAATGCATAATCAGTAAAAAAATAAGTTGATACGTAATTATGTTTTCTACAATCAAAATATTTCGCGCAAATTTATTTTAAATCTCACTGAACACAAGAAAAAAAGTTTATTTTTAGAGGAAGAAAGAATGTGAGAGCATATAAGAGTAGCAAAAGTACATGCAAAGCAAAGATTACAACAAAAAAAATAAAATTTACTTACAACGTTAAGCACTGAAAAAAGAAACAAATTGCACAGAGCAAAACCAAAGATTAAATAAATGATAATAATTAAATAATTTGAATTTACAAAACTAAATAAATGAAAACAATCGATGCACAATCAGTTAGAAAATATATCTTTAAAAATTACACTATCTATGATCAAAACTATTCACAAAAATTAATATTAATCACAGAGCACAATTCAATACAACAAGTACATCGCTGTCCTTGTGTGTACACCCCAAGCAGCTCGCAGCCTCCACGTGGCGCTTCTGGACGATGACCAATCTGACATACGTTAATTGGTTAGCTGATGCGAGATGGCGAAAAAAAAAATCCAGGCGCGACGGTTCCCAGAATGGGCAGCTTCCTGGTCAGCGTCTGTCCCCATGTCAGGGGCGGCTGTATTAGACCAGGCTAAAAGTAAACGGCTATGGGTAAGACCCCAGGCAGAAAAACAATAATTTTTTTTTTTTCTAAACTACTTTCTATCCCACGCCACTTTCCCCCCAGAGACCGCGCGAGCTGGGGTTCATTAAAATCCGCACAAGACTGGGTATCGACCACAAGTCACTTCGGTACTGAACTTCTGGAGGTTAGTAACATGCAAAAGAAATTAATTGACTACTATAAGGCTACAGACCTAATGTCATCTGCCATTGATACTAATCATAAAGCACTATAAAGATAAATTTAAATAAAGTTAAAATAGTTAAAATAATACTATGTGTTAAGGAGAGTTAAGAGATTAGATTAGTTTAAGTCGGCTTTTGTAAGATGGAAGGTTTATATTGGGATCCCAGTGTAAGTGACGCAGTGCAAAAAGCAAGAATTGCTTTTGAACAGACTCAATACTATCACTCTACTTTTTAAACTGTGGATCCCATACACATGAAGCATATTCAAGTATTGGTCTAACCAATGAAATGAATAATAATTTGGTGGTGTAAGGATCATTAAACTCTTTAGACCAACGTTTAATGTATCCTAAAACACCCCTAGCTTTACATGTGATACAAGAAATATTCGACCCAAAATGCAGGTTTGGATCCATCAACACACCCAGGTCACTGTATTGTGTGACACGTTCTAGAGTGTGATCATTAATGTGATAGCTTTTTACAATTAAATTTTTTCGGTAACATTAACATTAAGGACATTATTTTACATTTGTCACAATTAAGTGAAAGATAATTTTAAGAGCACCACTGAGATAAGTAATCAAGATCTTCTTGAAGAAACATTTGTTGGACCGGAGATAAAATAGATAAGCATAACTTAACATCATCAGCGTACATTAAGACGTTAGAATGCTTTATGGCAGATGGCAAATCGTTTATAAAAATATTAAATAATAATGGGCCAAGGTGGCTACCCTGAGGGACACCAGAAGTTACACAAATAGTCTTAGATATAGCTGTTTTAAAAATAACTCTTTGGGTTCTGGAAGTTAGATAGGATGTAATCCAGTTAACTAACTTGGGAGGAAAACCAAAGGTATTCAGTTTTTTAAGGAGTACGAAGTGACAAACACTGTCAAAAGCTTTACCAAAATCTGTGTAAATGACATCCATTTGATGTTGTTGTGAAAAACTTCAATTGACCAACGAAGTAAATTCAAATAAGTTTGTTGTAGTTGAACGCTTCTTGGTGAAACCGTGCTGTGAAGTACTTAATAAAGGAAGAACGAAATGCTGCACCTGATCGGTAATAATATGTTCAAACAATTTCGGAATAGCGCAAAGCTTAGCTATTCCTCGGTAATTTGATATATTAGCTCTGCTGCCTTTTTTGTGGAGGGGGATAATATAGGACTGCTTCCAAATATTAGGTAATACAGAGGTATTCAGAGATAAGTCAAACAATTTGCAGATTGGTCTAAGCAAAGCATCAGCACATCGCTTTAGAATACAACTAGGTACATCATCTGGTCCCGGTAAAAACGTTAATTTAGAAGATTTTAAATATTGTAATACTGTATCACATTCAATAACTGGCATATTAAATTGATTAAATTGATGAATATGATATGGGTATGGACTAATACAATCATTATTGAAATTCGTGTATGTGCTTTGGAAAAAGTTAGAAAAAAGATTGGAAATTTCTCCATCGCTGCAACATTCAACACCATTTAATTTCATATAGGATGGGAATATATTCAACTTGCGTTTCATGTTAATAAAGTTATACAATTTTGTAGGATCTCTTTTAATATCCTTTTTGACATGTGTCACGTATGACTGATAGCAGAAATTGTTTAGGAGTTGAAAATTATAGCGGGATATAGCGGACCTTTTAAAGTTTTTAAATAGTCTATTTTTAAAATTTTTTAATTTAATTAAATCACGAGAAAACCAAAGTGGGGTATGTAGGCTATGTTTAAGTTTAATTTTCGAAACACATAATTTGAAATGATTTTTCATAGTTGTATAAAAAACTTTGCAGTTCAACATTATCACAGGAATACAAATAAGACCAGTCAGTGGTTGGCTATAAGTAGAGAATTTAGCTTAAAGAAGACAGTTTGTTTAAAGCAGAAAACACGTCTTGATGTAGGAAGAAAATTAGAATGATTATTGGAACGAAATCCGAACCCATTCAGAAAGATGTTTAATTCCAAAGTCGGATGATAAGCATCCTCTGGAGTGGAAAGAGGATTACTTCGAAACAAGGAAACATCATTTATGCTGTCGGTAAAGACCAAATCTAAAATTCGGTTAATGTTATTAGTTATGTAGTTTACTTGCTGAAAGGAAAGATCCAGCAATGAATCGACAAACTCACAGCTTAATAATGATATTACAGAGTTACAATTATCCGAGGCTGTCCAACAAATATTTGTAAGATTAAAATCTCCCATGATTAAGACCTTATCAGTATCTTCGGTGAAAGACAAAACTTTCTTAATAGCTGTCACATGTGATAAGTAAACAGAGTCATCAGAAGCAGGTGGTATATAGGAACATGTAATAAATAAATTGGAATTGGAAAATGAAATCTTTACACAAATAAACTCAATGTCATCAATATTATCAATAGACACCAAGTCAGAAGAGTAAGAAGTTCTAACAGAAATCAGAACTCCACCACCAACGCGATCAAACCGATCTTTCCTAAACGTTAAGTAATTATTGTTAAACAAGTCGGAATTCAGAATATCTGGACGAAGCCATGTTTCTACAAACACAATTACATCTGAATGAAAAAAGAAACTATTAGTGAAAAATCTATTCAGTTTAGAGTTTAAACCTTTGACATTCTGAAAATGTATGATCAAACTGAGGTTAGATGGATCTATAGGAAGGGCTTCTTGAGGGCGACTAGAAATCAGTTTTTTGTAGAATTTGTTGGGGGGTTTGGCAATGACACTAGTGTTTGCACGTTGTTGAAAATTATATTCGTAAACAACACCGCCGGCCAGCCAAAAGTTCGGACTTAACAGTTCACTACAGTATTCAGGGAGAATCGATATTTTAAAAGACGAAATTGTCCTTTTAAAAGAAAATTTAAACTTAGTGGTATTCACATTTGTAATTGTTGGCAGTTTAGATAGAATGTAGTGTTTAACATCGGCTTCCGAAGTATCTTCAGTTAACCCAGACACAAAAATAGATTTAGAAGGAGGAACAGCGACAAGTTGCTTAGGACCAATAGCAGCTCGAGTGTTTGAGCTAGTAGGCGCTATTTGTGCCGCTACATGCTGCACAACAAATGCATAAGAACTATTATGAAAGTTCACCGATAGCTCCATCTACCCCATTGGTGTAGTAAAAGTAAGTGTAGGTGTAGAAATAGTGGGGGTAGGAATAGAAATAGTGGGGGTAGGAATAGAAATAGTGGGGGTAGGTATGGAAATTGTGGGGGTTGATGGAGGTGGTATGTTTAAAAGTGACAAAGAAGTTTTTGATTTGGGCGAATGACGCCGTTTTCGTTTAGGCGATATATCAAAGATTTTAATATCTTTAAAAGACTTATCATAAGCTGTGAAATTATCATTCAAGTGCCGAAAGTCTATCGCTAGATCATTGTAAGCATTACGCAATAACGTAACAGATTTACGAAAGTCTATCTCATCAGACCGACAATTAGGACAAGACCAGCGAAGGCCTATATTTTGATCAATAATATCGGCAATTCTTCCATTGATATCCGCACAGGCAACATGGGCCGCATTATATCACAAAACCAACAAGCTACAGTGCGGCATTTAGTAGTAAATGATTCATTTTTACTCTTTATAATACAACAATGCATTTTCAATAAAAAATATAAATGTTTAAAATAAATAAAAATCAAAAATGAAATTAAAAAAAAAAATTCACACTTTCCGCAGGCACTGTACTAAGTATAAGAGCAAATGTAAGCCAAAACCAGTTCGAGAGCAAACCAAAAAATAACAAAAAGCACAGAAACAATACCAAGAATTTATAAACGCTAATTAAAGGAAAATTTGAATTTATAAAATTGCAAAAAGTTTAAAATGCAATGCACAATAAGTAAAAAAATAAGTTGATACGTAATTATGTTTTCTACAATCAAAATATTTCGCGCAATTTAATTTAAGTCTCACTGCACACAAGAAAAAAGTTTGTTTTTAGAGGAAGAAAGAATGAAAGAGCATTAAAGAGAAGCAAAAGTATATGCAAAGCAAAGATTACAACAAAAAAATAAAAAAATAAATTTACTTACAACGTTAAGCACTGGAAAAGCAACAAATTGTACAGAGCAAAACCAAGGATTAAATAAATGATAATTATTAAATAATTTAAAACTATAAAAACTTATGCACCACTAGCTAACCCGAAAATACGATCAAATTAATTTTGTGCACAATAATAAAAACAATATTAATTACAAATTGAAGTATAAAAAAGCAAAAATTTATATAAAAATAAACACATCCGCTCTCTTTGAACTACAGATTAGTATTCGTATGGTACGAGTATATTAGGTAATCATGAAAGAAGAAAATGGAGATAAGATTACGGAGCAAGGTAACGGAAGCCTAATACCGGCGGCAATGATATGTGACAAAGCGGGCCCCCAGTCGTTGTCGTACTGTGACCGCAGTGATATAGGGGTGGACATCGTGGCTCCTGTATCATCGAATGCTACAAGTTTAGGTTTTTTTGCTGTCCCCGATTCGCTTAGGAGAAGTACTAAAACGCCACGTTCTCCGATCGAGACTCTGCAGGCAGCGGGGCATACGGTGGTACCGCCAACCGTAGAGGAGTAGAACAGCGATGTAGATGTGATGGAAGCAAGCGGGCCTTCCAGTCCACGTCTACTTAGTCCTCAACCCAAAAGGCGAAACGCAACCGAGGAGAAAAAAAGCTCAGCTGCAAGATTAAGGAGTTGGTGGCAATGATGAACTATAGCAAAGCGAAGATCGGTCCATCAGCCTATGAGAGATGGGATGGGTATATAGTAGAAGTTCACACAGACAACGCCGGGCTTATGTGGAGCAAGCGCTCGTATGCCGCCTCTGTCAGCGGGTGAACCAACCCAAAAGACAGTAAGGATACTGCAATGGAGGTTACTGACACCGGTGCAAGCGGATGATGTAGATGGGCTAACTGGCAAAAGCATATCCAGCGCATATTTGGTAATGCCTGCTCAGCAAGCGAGTCTTATGCAATCAGCACCAGACGAGCGTCTCCCACCAGTAAAGGCAATAACGCGACCTGAGAAGCCAGCACCTTCTCTGCCATCTGTGCAGCCTGCACCCATCCATCCCCCTATGTCAGATAAAGCCGAACCGAAAAAAGGCAAAGAGCGCCGAGATGCAACAGCGCATTCGTCCTGAAGCCTTTGTTATCTCGAGACAAGGGGAAGTAACCTACGCTGATATGCTAAGGCTGATCAAGGAGCAGCCAGAACTTAAAGAGCTCGGCGAAATGGTGAACAAAGTGAGGAAAACCCGCAAAGGAGAACTGCTTCTTGAGCTTAAAGGTGGAGGGAAAACTAGAGCCAAGGAATATGAGGGCGTTTTAATAAAGACTTTGGAAGAAAAAGCCAAGGTTAAAACCCTTTGCCAACAAACAATGGTGGAACCCCAGAAGAAGTTTGTGAAGACATACTTTCTCTAGCCCTTAGTAGCATAGATACATCGGCTATAAAGTCTAAGCGCAGGGCAGGATATGGGACCCAAACTGCCGTTGGACGTTGCCGGGTAGAGCCTGCTACACATGGCCAGGAAATCACTCCAACTGACTCCTGGCAGCAGCATTGGTAAAGCTCCACAAAATGACGGTGGACGTTCGAGATAATCCCCAACATTAGTGTGTGGACGTCTAGGAAACATGGTACGCTGAACTACCATCTCACGCAGTTCCTCACAGGACATGGATGTTTCCGGGAGTATCTGCATAAATTCAAGCATGTAGATGACCCGTATTGCTTCTTTTGTACAGACCAGCGAGAAAATGATCACCATGTTCTCATGGATTGTTCCCGATTTGTACACCTCAGAGAGTTAATCACGGCGGAGCTAGGAGGAAACCTTACGCCAGGTGGCATGATTAACATGCTAAAGGTTGAAGACTCCTGGAACACAACGTGCGGGATAATCGTGGCAATTATGCAGCAGGTCCGCAGAAATGAAGAACTGAACAGAAGTATGGTCTAACCTGCTCACCCTGGCGACGTAAAACCTCGAATGGTGGTCCCGCCAGGGTTGAAAAAAGAACCAGTGTAGTCCGGGGGTGATTTTAGTAGGTAGGCACCACATGAGACTGCTTGTCCAGTGAATCGTATATTCTAGTAGGTCGGTTTGCTAGGATCTTTACAAGATTTACACCTCCTTGGCTCATCCAAAACAAAAAAAAGCATAACATGTTGCTGTTTGTAATACATTTTCATTAGCGCTAATTATTGCAGCGAATGAACGAATATGCCAAAGAAGAATAGTGTTAAATTAACATCAGCAACAACAGCAAAGCGAAATCAGTTTCTATGAAGCCAAATTAGAAGCAATAAAACGGCAATTAACCGTACTAAATTCTTCTTTGGTGCCAGAACAGTTAGCTGAGTTCGATGACCCATCATTGGATGTCCGTTAGGAAATTGTTGAAGGAATGTATGGTAATTTTGATGAGACACAGTCAAGCCTCGAGAGGCTGGATTCAAGTAATTTTTTTGAAGATACTAGAACAAAATTTACTATGTTATATTGCGACGTCAAAGCTAAGTTGGCCCGGCTACATGCACTGCTGCTTAAGGCGTATCCATCACATTCTACTTCTATACATAATTCCCCTCTGAATGACATATCGCATCATGTCCCACAACGAAAATCAAGACTTCTTGAGCTGAGAGTCATCGATCGTGATCATGATTTCAGTGACATAGAAAAATACCAGCATCTGCGTGCCAGTCTGGGAGGTGTCGCACTGGACACCATTCGGCCCATATTGGAGCTATCTTTGATTTAAAACACGTTGAGAAAAGGTCTGCAGCGAGTTTTAAAGAGATTAGTGACAAAGTGCTCTACAAACGCTTGCTACGCCGGAGCAAATATCATTTAATCTGCAGAAAGCTTAATAGGCAAGCACAGGAGAAGTGGGAGGAGAATTTTCTCAGATGCGCTGCCTGAGTGGTCATCAATGTCGTCATTTCTATACAAAAGGTGCCGTGCACTGCAGAATCTAGAAACCACCGCCGCTGCAGCATCTGTCCAGCAAGCGGGATGGGCACCCGTCTCAAACAAAGCAAATCGGAATGTATTTCTTGCTTCAAACAACACAAATGACCATTATATTTCAAATTGTCGACTTTTCCTGAATCTTTCCTCCAAGCTTCGTTTCAAGGAGGTGAGGAAAATGCATATGTGCTTCAACTGTCTTCGTAAGGGGCATTCGTTAAAAGATTGTTAATCTGGAGTGTGCACGCATTGCAAGGAAAAACATCATTCATTGCTGCACATAGATTCAGATGACAATGCTTCATATCAATTCGTCATCTTCATCTACACACAGCTCATCTGATCTTTCAAAGGCCAAGCCAATCAACTGTGTATTACTAGCAACTGCAGTAGTATTTGTCAAGACGCGCAATGGCGCGCTGATATCCTGCCGTGCTATTTTGGATTCTGCCTCTCAACTCAACTTCATCACTTCACATTTTGCAAGGCAACTGCAACTCAAATCTCATCACTTACCTATTGCGATATATGGTATAGATATAGGAACGAAGATTCGTTCATTTCTGATCAAGCAGTGGACATTCAGGCACAGGATGCAAGTTATCAGGCGTTGTTTAGTGCTGTCATCACCAACAGCATAACGGATTATCATCCTAATTTCAACTTTAGCGTAATGGATTGGCAGATACCAAAAAACACCAAACTTCAGATAATAGATCTGCTTATTGGTGCATCTCTGTTCTTTGAGCTCATTTGCATTGGGCAAATTCTCATTGCACCAAACCTGCCTGTTCTCCAGAAAAACAAACTCGGTTGGGTTGCGTTTGGTTGTATATCCTATGCTGCTCAAAAATGCTCGACTCTTGTAGTTTTTAATAACGAAAGTAACACAGAGGTAGAAAGCGACGCTTTGGATGGTGTTGTAAGGAGATTCTGGGAAGATGAGAGCGACATTGGTTCAAATTCTGCTGCATCTCTTGACGATGACATCTGTGAACAGTTATTTCAAGAAAATTCGAAAGAAATCCTGATTTAAAATCTCAATGCAAAGAGTTTTTAAAAGAATATGCTGATCTTGGCCACATGTCTTTAGCAGACTGACAATTGCAGACCCCCATGTACTATCTTCCGAATCAATGCGTACTTAACCCGGATAGTTCAGTTACGAAGCTGAGAGTAGTGTTCGATGGTTCGGCAAAGACGACTTCTGGTTATTCACTAAATGACTTGTTACTAGCAGGGCCAACCATTCAGCCAAAATTGTTTCATACTTTGCTTCGTTTCAGAACATTCAAGGTTGCTCTTTGCGGTGACATCTCTAAGATGTGTAGGAGTCATACACCCAGATGAATACTTACAGTGTATCTTATGGAGAGATAGTCCAGTGGCTGAAGTTAGTGTCTACAAGCTTGACACAGTAACATATGGTACAAGATCGGCAGCATTTTTGCCAATTAGAGTAATGCAGCAGTTGGAACGGGATGAGAGCTCATACCCATAAGGCTCACAGATCATCTTCAGAGACTTCTATGTGGATGATCTTATATCTGGAGGAAACACACACAGTGAGGTCAACGAAATTCGGATGCAGGTAAAGCAGCTGTTGCAGAATGGAAATTTTTACATACGAAAGTGGTGCTCAAACGTGCAAGGCGCTATTGAAGTTGATTCTGATGTTGATCAAGAGAAGCTCATGAAATTCCATGACGAAACTAATGTGACAAAAACGCTTGGCCTTGTTTGGGATCCTGAATCTGACAATTTTCTGTTTAAATTTGCATCATTTTCTACTGAAGAGCCGATAACAAAACGAGCAATACTTTCTGCAGCTGCACGCGTCTATGATCCTTTAGGGCTGATTGCTCCTGTAACAACGAAAGCAAAAACATTCATACAGGCGTTGTGGAAGGAACACCTTGGTTGGGACAAAAGTTTGTCCCAGGCGTTTCATACAACATGGCTCGATCTCACCAATCAACTTGGAGTAGTAAGCAGCTTCAAGTTTCCTCGGTTTATATTTAAGTCGCAGGCCTCATGGGAACTTCATGCGTTTTGTGATGCTAGCATGACAGATTTTGTTGCTGCCATGCATATATATTAGATCAGAAGTTGGAGGACTCGTGCAGTCACAGTTTCTGTGCTCAAAAAGTCGAGTTGCGCCTTAACCATTCCGAGGTTGGAATTGTCAGCTGCACTGTTATTGGCAGAACTTGTATCTTCTGTTAAAAAATCATGAAATGCTCAATCAGCATTTACTATTGGTCCGGCTCTACAATTGCACTTTTCTGGATTCGTAAGTCACCATCAAATTTCAACATCTTCGTTTCTAATCGGGTTTCAAAAATTCAATCACTCACTTATGGCTTTTTATAGCGGCATGTGCCGTCTTCACTAAACCCAGCGGACATTTTGTCGCATGGATGCACCCCACAGGAATTTGGTGATTCGAATTTGTGGTATCATGGTCTGTCATTCTTACTGGAGGATGCTTCCAAATGGCCAAAAGATACAGCATCTGTTGTCGAATATCCAGAACTAAAACTAAAGGTTTTGGTTGCATCAGTGAACCGAGACATTTCATATGATTGAAAATTCCAAAATTCGTTTGACAAATTGCAATGCATTTTTGCTTATATTTACAGATTTGTACAGCTCAAGAATAAGCACTTGCCGCGTCTGAAGCACCCACTTGTGTAGAAGACATCAAAATGAGAACAGATTTGTTGATTGGGAGCATTCAATATGCTTCACAGATGAAATCAGGCATCTCAAGGCAGAAGTGGAACAGCAGTTATCTGCATTTGCTGCAAGAGCGTAGCAAATGGCAATCATCAATTTCAAATCTACAGCCTGGAGCCATATTATTATTGAAAAACGCAACCTACCGCCTTTAAAGTGGCAGCTTGGCCGCTTGGAAAGCATCGTCAAAGATCAGGATGACGTTGCAAGGGTTGCAATCATCAAGACGTCTACTGGGCTATTGCTATTCTGCCTATTGGTGCTGTTTCTGTTGAAAGCTCTGGTCTTCCAACGGGGGGAGAATGTTCATGGCAGCAGATGAAGAGAGCTACAGTTAATTAAGAGTATTAAATAAATTGTAAATGCAAAGAGATGTAAGCTTGTCTTTCTTGCATGTTTTCTTTTGTAATGCAATTCGCTTTTGTTTTTATCGCTCATGTCATTATTTATGTTATTATGTAACAACCACCAAAACTAATCGCAAGCGAATTGAAAAACTGTTAATCAAATTAAACCAAATGAACCTAAACTTAAATTGTCGCTTTTATTTAAAAAGGATTAATAAGGTAGCACAAACCAGTGCCACCTTAAACAAAGTCTATAAATTATTATACTACGAATGGAAAGTCAAGTGGATGTGGAAGTGGATGAATACTGTTTGAGTCTTCTTGTATCATTGCTATTGTCTAACAAATTGACAGCTAGTACGTCGTTATGATTTTCTAATCTTTTTATGTAGTTTTTACTGTACCTAGCAAATTTCTTTTTTCACTGTTGTAGCGTAGTTAGACTGAAGAAAAAACAGTTTTATTTCTGAAACACTGCTCCGGAGCTCCATTCTTCTTTTTTTCGGAGAAATACTCTTTCAAGTATTTTCGAGAGTATAGCTAAGAAGCTACAGGGCTTAGAGATCAGAATGATCGTAGCTCACTTCCAATGTGATGGGAAGTAGCTTAGCCTCAGACTGCTGTTGATGATAAGTGTGGATTAAATTTGACATTTGAGGGTTATCCAAACTATCATAGCCGGGAAATTTTAATTCTTTAATTGTGTCTTGCAACTCGTTGAGCGTGACGAACGGAATTGGGAGATCCATTTGGCAAAGTACACCAATGAAGGCTTCAAAGTTATGCTTTTCATCAGAAAGACATGTTTCGAAGGGTGTAAATGTGTCCTGCAAATGATTCGTAAACGAAGTGGATTTTTAATCATAAGATTTACACCACAATCGATATGGCTTTTTAATCATTAGATCTATCTCAAATGGGGGAGAAAAACCAAAATATGTTGAACCTACCTCGAAAAACGTTCTCGATATAACTCTCTCCACTTGCAGTACTTTGGTCGAAATTTGGAACGTGCTTGGTACACCATCTTTTTCGTACCATAAGCATCTAGAATTCATCATTGCTTGTACTCCCCATTATGTTAAGAAAGTTCTAAGAAATCCTGAATTTACAAACTGGAAACTTTATAGAAAAATCTTGACTAGAGACCTAAGCAATGTAAAAACTCTTACATCGCATACACAACTCGAGCAAGAATTAGAAGCGTTTAATAAAACTCTTATAAAAACATACCATGTATCCTATCGGCACGTTCGTACAAAGCGCAGACCCAAAACCTTGGTGAAACAAGGAGTTGGGCTCCCAAGGGCGCTACCTACGATAAATCTTCAAACTGGCTATGTCAGCTGACAGTGAAGATTGCTGGAAGGAATATAAGGATGTGCTGAAGCTATACAAACAAGAATTTCGTAAAGCCAAAAGAAACCTTTAGAAGGAATTTTGTGGGAGCATGGAAAAAACTGTAGAGATGGCGAGGTTAAGGAAGCTTCTTACCAAATAGTCAACCATGCCCTGCCTTCTCAGGAAAGAAAGTGGTGAATGGACGAATAGTTGTCAAGAATCGTTAGAAGACCTCACCAGTGTCCACTTCCCAGACTGTAGAGCCAATGATCACAGTTAGCAAATAGTTTAGGGAGTTAGATCAGTACAGCACGATATAATCACCAAAAGTAGAATAGAGTGAGCAATAAATTCATTCGTACCATTTAAGCCTTTTGGACTTGATCAAGTATTCCCAGCCAAGTTGCAAAAGGTATTGGACCTAATAGTACCATGGCCTGAAATGCAACTATGTTCCTGTATCATGGAGAGTAGCAAGGGTTGTCTTTATACCTAAAGCGGGTAAAAACAGTCACATCTACTCAAAAGACTACAGACCTATTATTTTAATTTCATTCCTTCTCAAAACCATACCAACCGTAGCGCATATTGAGGGTTCGATAGACCCAGCGATACTATCAAACCGATACCGGCGGGTGCGTAACCAATTTTTAAAACTAAAAAATCTTACTTCTCAATTGTCGAATGCTTTTGAAAATTCTTCGGATCAAAGACTACAAGCTCACCTGGGACTACTAATACTTTACTTGTCCCTAATAACACTCCTAATCTACAATTACTATTGCCCTCTGTGCCATCCCTTGTATTTCCTGATTCTCCACTTCATTCTTCAAATCGTGAATCTTTGTCCTCTGCCTCATCCCTCTCAGTGCCTCCACCGGCATACAACACTACTCCTGCTTCCATGCCTACATCTAATTTAACTTGTGCAAATTCACTTGTAGCTTCTAAATCCCCTCCTGTTCTATCTTTTGCTGCTCCACGCCGAGAAATCTTCATTTCTAGAGTGGCAGCTAACACAACCTGTGATGATGTTGTTTCTTATATAGAATCCAAGTTAGAAGGCAAGGTGACTGTTCACAAATTTAATTTTCCTAACCCACGTGATATTGCGTCCTTTAAATTAAGTGTCCCCTACAACATTTTTAATATTGTTTGTGATGCAAAATTTTGGCCAGAGCACGCCGTTGATCATGAATTTAAACCTCGGAATAAATATCTTCGTCCGACTGTTAGTGTGGCCTCTACTAGTTCTTCTTCACCATCGAATACAATTTCAAAAAACTAATTTCCTATTCTGAAAATCTTATATCATGTTCTTATATTCCGCCTAATTCCATTTCGGAAATTTATTTGAGTCATGCCAGTGCTATTAATTCAGTTAATAACATACTTCGAGACCGTGACTCTTTTATCGTGCTAGCCGATTTTAATCTTCCATTGATTTCTTTGTCCTTTTCCAGTACATCGAATTATCTACTTCCTTCATGATTTCTTGTGCAGTATGTTTGACCACTCTTTGTTTCAAATGAACTCAGTAGTCAATTTTTTGAATTGATCACTCGATCTAGTGTTTTGTAACGATTTCGCTGGCGTTTCTGTGTCTAGATCCCAACCATTATGTCTTCCTAAGGATACTTGTCATCCAACATTGGTAATATTTCTGTCTGTAACCTGTCCAGCATCTGCCTCTACATCTATATGCAAGTGTCGGTTTTGTTTTCGTAAAGTTAACTTCGCTCAACAAAATGCGATCTTTCTCGGAACAGATTGGTGTTTCTTTTTTAATTGCAGCGATATGTCTACTGCTATTAATTTTTTTTTATGCAATGATATACAATACTTTCGTTGCCAATGTCCCCTATATAGTTGATTCGATAGTATCTTATAAACCACCTTAGTTTACTAGAAGAATTTCTAATCTGAAGAACATTAAGTCGAGGTTACATTAAAAATTTAAATTTTGTAGCCCGGGCTAACTTCCTTTCACTAAATAACATATGTTATAATAACTACCTCTCACGTTGTAGACTGCAATTTTCGCGTGACCCTAAGCAGTTTTATAACTTTGTTAACTCAAAGCACAAGACTTCTTCATTTCCCTCATCGTTGTATCTAGCTGATGAACAAGCCCACAGTGATCTTGGTATTGCAGACCTGTTTGGAAAATTCTTTTAATCCACTTATTCCTCTAAATCTTATTTTGGGAACTTTTACCCATATCCCACTGTAACCACATTGTTACTCCTGTAATTGATGAAGAATATCTTCTTCTTAATTTGAAATCGTTGAAACCCACTGGTTCAGACAAAATACATAGTTGCATGCTTAAGCACTGTGTGGATTCTCTGTGTAAGCCGCTTCTTATATTTTCCAATTTATCACTTCAGAGCACATCTTTTCCCGATATCAGGAAGGAATCCTTCATTGTTTCGCTACATAAAAAAGGTTACAAAGCTGATATATCAAATTAAAGAGGTATTGCCAAACTTTCTGCAATCCCAAAGTTGTTCGAAAAAATGCTCACATCAACCCTTTACCACTACTGAAAATCTATCATTTCTCCGTGTCAACATGGTTTAATGAAGAATAGATCACCAACTACTAACTTGCTTGAATTTACATCTTTGGTGAACATTGATTTCAATGAAAAATGTCAAACTGATGTCATCTATACTGACTTCAGCAAGGCATTTGATTCCGTTTATCATGTTCTGCTTTTACTTAAACTGGTTCTTTTATGTTTCCCGCAAGATCTTCTTTGTTGGATTTCTTCTTATTTAAGAAATAGAGTTCAGCGAGTGTTATTTAGATTCTCTCTTTCCTGACCAGTGGATGTGATTTCTGGCGTTCCTGAGGGAAGCCATCTTGGTCCATTAATGTTTATCTTTTTTATAAATGATCTTCCTCTTTCCATGAATTACTCTCGTGTTTTGATGTATGCTGATGATGTCAAACTTTGCCTTTCATTTAATGATATCTTTTCGCAACTCAAATTGCAAGAGGATCTAACTTCACTGCATTCTTGGTGTTTATGCAATCTTCTAGAGCTAAACTGCGTATAATGCAGGCTTATGACTTTTCATCGCCGTTAGCCTCATTTATTTTCTTACACTATCGACAACAACCCATTGGCGCGTGTCTTCACCTTCAGTGACCTATGAGTAATTTTTTACCCTAAACTGACCTTTAACCATCACATTTCTTCAACTATTAATAAAGCTAAAAGTATTTTTGGATTTATTAAAAGATGGTCTAAAGACTTTAAGGATCCCTTCACTACCAAGCTTCTTTTCATCTCCCTTGTCCGCCCAGTACTCGAATACTGTTCGTGCGTCTGGAGCCCTAAATACAGAATACATGAAGACCGTATTGAGTCAGTACAGAACACATTCCTTCTTTTTGCACTTCGTGGCTTAAATTGGAACCCTAGTGTTCGTTTGCCTTCATACTCCAGCAGGCTTCTTCTTATTGATGTTTCTTCGTTAAGTAATCGCCGAATCTCTCTAGGTATAAGCTTTCTTTACAAACTTATTACTGGTATTGTTGATTCGCAGTTTTTGTGTGCCTGGTCGTTCCACTAGAAATTTCGTCCCTCTTGCTCTTAGTATGTGCACAACTAATTTTGCCTCACATGATCCATTTCGTGTATTATGTTTAAATTACAACAAACTATATTACACTCTTTCTCCTGATATTTCGCCAAACGCTATCAATGCTCTGTTTCTGGATCACCTACGCTTCTCCATCCACCGTGATTGAACCTGGCCGTTACAATTTTGGATGTCTGTCTCTGACCACATATGGCTATGACTATGGGCATAACTAGCTACTTAGCAAATCAAATTCCCCACCGGGTTAGAGACGGATATATGCATTTTATAATTTAATTTATTAAGTTTTATTGAGATATTCCTTATTGTATTATTGAAAACTTGTATTTTTTGTTGATAGTAAGTTGTCATATATTTTTGAATAAATAAATAAATAAACAAAAATAAAATTACTCAACATGCGTATACGAAAGGCATATCCACAGAAAATGTACTATATACGCTAATTGCTAACATAGAAATGGCACAGGAATATAAGGAATATACGCTTGGATTATTTCTCGATATTTCAGGCGCATTCAATAATATATCAACAGGGGCCACTTAGATATTCTGGAAGCCCTGGAAATATAAGACGCTATATATCGATGGGTGCAGAACCTTTTGAGCTGCAGGAAGATAAAAGCAGAATGGAATGATACTACGTTAATGAAAGAGACTTATAGAGGAATTCCTCAGGGAGGAGTCCTATCCCCGTTCCTATGGTTACTAGTGGTAAACAAAATCTGAAAACACTTTGATGGTAAAGCTCCAAAATTAGTTGCGTATGCAGATGACATTGCAAAAATTATACGGGGAAATGCCTATCAACCATTCAATGCCATTCAATTATGACGAACACTCTTAGAACTGTTTACAACTGGGCAACCGAGGCTGGGCTAGATGTAAATGCAGAGAAAACGGATATGGTACTTTTTACAAAAAAGTAGGAGATCCCTGTATGAGCGCCGCCAAGCTTAAATGGTAGCACGCTAGCGCTAAAGATGCACACCAGATATTTAGGAGTAGTTCTGGATAACAAGCGCTGAGGAAATTAAATGTAGGAGAGAGGGTGAAGAAGGCAACCAATGCTCGTACGCATGTAAAAAGATGCTTGGGAGCACCTGAGGACCTTTCGCCCTCTCTTATACACTGGTGTTATACAGCTATTGTTAGATAGATACTGCTCTATCTCCATCGTACAAGATTTTTTGCTTAAAATATTAAATTATGTGCATATTTATTAGCCTAAAAGTATACTACAATTAACAGCTTAAAAGTATACTACAAAAACAAAAAAATTGTTAAACAAAAGGTTAAATTAAAGAACAATGCTTCTAAAAATGTGTATTTTTAGTATTTGTCGTTCCACACACAAGTGAATTACACACTCTGTGAAAATTTTAACTCTCTACCTATTACGGTTCATGAGATAGATCGGGAGACGGGCGGACGGACGGACGCACAGAGTAAGCTTAGTAATAGGGTCCCGTTAGCTCCCTATGGGTACGGAACCCTAAAAATGAACATATGTTAGACCAATGGAAAAAGTTCAACTGCTATTTCTGTTGTCCTTGAGAACAACTCCAACTGCTGCGTTAGAAGCTATCCTTAATGTACCGCCAATTGATCTCACCATAGAGAACATAACGGTAAAATCCGCAGTAATGCTATGTGTAATAGGGTAATTCTCTTATAGATCTTATGGGCACAGCTCTATTCGGAAATCATCAGTCGATCTAGATTATATGGTTCCGAAAATGGACTATGGACAGAAAATAAAAGCATAGGGTTGCATAGGCCTGGAATGCAAAACCTTCAACATCTATACAGATGGCTCGAAAATGAGCGAAGGAGTTCGATCTGGTGTGTACTGTGCAAGGCTGAATAATGAAAAATCATTCAAGCTTCCGGATTACTGCAACATATTCCAGTCGGAAGTATTTGCTGCAAGAATGGCTGCGGAACTTGCATGTATAGATACCGCTATCAACTCTCACATACATATTTTCATATATATCCAAGCAGCTATAAAAGCGATCACGTCATACTGGTCATCATCAAAAATATTTTACAGTGTCAGGTAGCAATGAGAAGACTAACTGCGCAACGCAAGCTGTGTATCTATTAGGTACCGAGCCACAAGGGCATGAGTGGAAATGAGACTGTTGACGAAATCGCGAAAAACGGATGCAGGTTACCAAGCTATGAAATAAGCGACGTAATGAAGACACTCAATAATATGTACAACAACCCAGAAATGCACTTACAGGAAAAAGCGAAGGCTAGATGACGAAATCTTAGCAACTGCAGAACAGCTAAAGCAATGTGTAATAGTGAAGAATTCGCTGAATATGTTATAAATCTGAGTCGCAGGAGCTGCAGAACATTGAAAGGCGTCTTATCCGGTCATTGCATGATAGCGGTGCACGCATTCAAATTAAACCCAACTGAAAGTGAAAGGTGCAGGAAGTGTATGGAAGACAAGGAAATCTTGGAACATCTCTTATGTTTCTGCCCGGCACTTATGAGAACTCGACAAAAGAACCTAGGAGCTTCACAGTTTAGAGATCTAAGCGATATTGCTAAACTGGAGGTAAATCTACAACTGATAGGATTTTCTAAAAACGCGAGCATTTTAAAGATATACATACCTTCGCTAAAGCGAATCATTTAGGTACTCCATCTAGTATAGCAAGGAACCTTGGGTCTATGCGTGGACTTGGCCAACCAGTATTACCTAACCTACCTGGTACCAGTGATGAAAAGAAATCGTACGTTGCTTTCGTTTGAGCTTCCACTAACGCAGCTTTTATCCTATTCATTGCTCCGTTTTGTGTTCAGGATTTTGGGTACGAAACCATATTCTTCGTAGTCTTCTTCTTTCTTGAATCATTTGCGCAATTTCAGCTGAAAATACGTTATTATTTGTATGAGGCATATTTTGTTTTATATATATTTTTTTATATATATTTACAAAAAAAAACTCTCAGCTTAAAACCAAAGAAATATAACAATTACACTTAAAAGTAGGACAAAAATATAAATTGAAATAAACTTAATAAAATATAAATTAATTACAAAAACCAAAAAAAAGAGAAACAAACAAAAATAGGAAAAAATAAATAAATTAATAAATAAGAATAATATGAAATACTACCCTCTGACCCGATGGGGAAAATTAATTTTTAACAGTAGCGAGCTATGCCTCTACTCACAGCAATGTGTGGTCAAAGACATATAATCTACAATAATGCAGACAAGATAGATGACCCAAATCAGCGACATCCAGTTCATCCAGCCTGCAGTGTGATCGTGAGTCCATTAAGCAGTGAAGGACGGTGGTATTAATCCAAGAGGGCGATATCTCAGGGGAGAGAACGATATAGAATTTATTATATGACGTGCATAAGACTCGGAAAGGATCATGTAGGGCTATTTAGTAATGCATCTATACAAGGCTAAAGGAAACTAGTATGCACTGGAAGCCTAACAGTACCGGATCTATTCCTTTTGTTATGTTTAAATTCATGAACAAACAGAATTTCGGATTACAAACTTCGTCGAACAATTCGGAAGGCACGTTAAACTTAAACAACGAAATATCCCTTGGTTGTGGAAAATTGATTTTTTTCACACTAACCTTCACATTAGACTTGGAAGCAAAATACCTGTTAATATCGTCACAGGTAGTAAGAAAGTCTAAATAGATAAATGTGTTTCCGAGGGCCACTACCAACAAGATACGTGGTGAAACCACATTTAAAGTATCGCTATCAAAAGATGACGATATTGGTAAAGGTTCTGAAGTTGTCGTAAGTGATAAAAGTACAATTGTGGTAGTGGGGATACCAACATTGATGGCACTATTGCCAGAATTATCCACAATTGAGGTAGACGATCGCGGAGAAGCGGGTCTTGACCGCCTGGAGGCATTGATAGCAACATTCCAGTTTTTGTCCACAATGGTGTTCGACGAAGGTGGAGAAGAAACGGGTCTAGATCGTTTGGAGGAATATACTGCAGATAAGATTGGAATTACCTGTATTACAGGGAGCACAGGAGTTGAGGTAGTATCGGCTGGAAGAGCAATTGTGGCTGGAGCAAGAGGAGCGGTTGGAGATAGTTGAGGGGAAGCATGACTGCCATAGGAGAAGGTGTTAATAAAAGAAGGGGAGGAGATGATTCGAACTGATATTTAGTGAGTAAATCAGTGCCCGAATCAAAATCAAATGAAAGTTGCTTTACAGCACTATTCAACTGATAACTTTGTCGCATATACTGCGATACATTGACGAAAAATGAACCTGCCGTTTAAAACATTATGGGAAAGACCAAATCATACTGCCTCAATCAGTTTTAGATATACTGATAGTCTTGTCATGATCACGGCCGTTCAGTCTCGCTCACTTTAAATGGGAAAATTATCGCACAGCCAAAAACGTACGGCTGGCCCATTGAGAATCAACATCGAAAGTATTTTTGTTCATACAACAAATTTCGAAGTCGGTCATCAATTATGGTCAGATGCCAATCAAGCTTATTATAGAATTTAAAAATGTCAATAGCCAAACAAACAAACTGAACATAATACCGACACTTCGCTGGATAGAGACAATACGTAGCACATACCAACAAAAATTAAATGAGAACTTACAGATCCTAAAGGAAGAAGGTAACATGCTGGTTGAAGTTATCGGCGACTCAGTGGAAATACAGAGAGTCGCAAAAGTAATATTTAAACAGAAGTTGAACAATTTTAAATGTCAAAAATGTTTTGAAGCTCTTAACAAATGTTGTGCTAATCTCACCAATGATGTGGGAGCGAAACCAATATACAAATTACACTAACGAATTTAAAGAATAAAAAGAAACTAAAAGTAAACAAACAAGCGTTCATAAACATACCGCCCCCTCTGAACGATTGTTCAGCACAATGGTAATACGGCAATCTTTGCAACTGGATGCTTGAATATTCCTTGGGTAGTTTTAATGGATACAACTCGAACCTCGTTATCGTCATCTAGGAAAACTTTTCTATGCGTCCAAGTATCCATCTGTATTGGTTCCTTCAAAACAACAAAAGTACCTGGAGTTATGTTGAGTGTATTCATTTGCCATTTTGTTCACTGTTGTAAAGAAGTAAGGTATTCCATATGCCAACGCTTCCAAAAACATTGTACTTTAGCTTGTATCTGTCTCCAGCGTAGTAGTCGATTTGGGTTGTCTTCTAATGTCGATGGCTCAGGTATAGCAGAATACGCTTCACCGATCAAAAAATGTGCAGGGATCAAAGGATTTAGTTGGTCCAACAGCACATATGGGCCGAGAGTTTAATACCGTACTGATTTGTGTAAAGAGTATTTTTTATTCTTCAAATGTCAGTATGTTGCTACCAATAACACGACGAAGATGTAACTTAATGGATTTCACACCTGCTTCCCAAATACCGCCAAAGTGTGGCGATGAAGGTGGTATGAAATGCCAAGTGATGCTCTCAGCTGCTATGATGTTTGCAATGTGTACATCTTTCGCCTGCTTTATTGTCAGTTGTTGAAATTCATGCAGTACTCGTTTACTGCCATGGAATGTAGTGCCGTTATCAGAGTATATGTTAGTCGGTTTGCCACGAATGCTGCTGAAACGGTGAACTGCAGCAATAAATGTGTTAGTCGACAAGTCACTTACCAATTCAATGTGGATAGCTCTAGTTGATAGGCACACAAAAATAGCAAAATACGCCTTGTTGTGCTTGGGATTCCGTCCCTTGGTTTCTTTGATATAGATTGGACCCGCATAGTCAAGGCTGCAATGAAGAAATGCACGATGTGGTTGAACCTGTGGTGAAGGCAAATTGGCCATAATTGGTGTACCTGTCGTTTGCCTCAACATGAAGTATTTCTTACATCGGTGCACAACACTTCGAATAATATTTCGAACGCCGAGAATCCTATACTGTTGGCGCGTGATCACAAATGTTGCCTCAACTCCAGTATGCAGATATTTTTCATGAACATGAGGAATAATAAGAAGTGTTATAGGTGATGTCTTTGGTAGAATGATTGGTTGTTTGACCTTATCGTTGACAGAAGAGTGTTGAATACAACCCCCTACGCGCAATAGCCCTGAATCATCGATAAATGGCAGTAATCGTATTAGTTTCCACTTTGTGTTCAACTGGTTGCCGTCCATCACTTGCTTATAGTCTGATGTGAATTCAGTTCTTTGAATAATACATAGAATTGATAATTGGGCCAATTAAAGTTCACATGCTGTTCAGTAGTGCGATTGTTGCACACAGTTGTTGCGTTTACGACAGATGTTAATAAAGCGTAAACAATAGGCTATAGTTCTAACCAGTCGAGTTCATGATGATAGGTTTTCTATGAGGTCCACAAATACGTTTGGTTCTTGCGTGGCGATGTGTACCATTGTGATATTGGTCTCATTCAAAACAGCAGCATCAGAGGGGCTTACGCCGTCTAATTTAGATGCAGGCCACAAGTATTGTGGTTGTGATAGCCACCGAGGACCTGACCACCACAGATCATGTGTAGTAAGGTAAGATGCAGAAAGGTCTCGCGAAGCACAATCTGCAGGATTGTCTTGAGACCGGACGTGCCGCCAAACATTTCTGGCGCAAGTATCAAGAATCTCAGCCGTTCTGTTATAAACAAAAGTTGTCCATTTACTGAGTGTAGATGATAACCAATGGAGCACGATCTCTGAATCTGTCCAGCAATGAATCCCGGAAATAGGTATGGTGAGGGGTAACTCAAGTCATGGGATCGAAAAAGGTTTCAATGGAGCCAAGCGCGTACGTGAGGCTATTAGTCTGCCAATTGAGGTAGTTCTTTCATACAGACACGCCACCGTGTGCATAGATCTTTAGGTAGTTCGTCATCCCAATTTACAGTGTGACACCAACTTTCTTGAAATATCGCCTTCAGCTGGATTATGGTTGGAGAAACGATCCCCAATGTATCAAAAATTTTCGATAATTCTGAAAGTATAATTTAGTTGGTGCTCTGTCAAAGTGTAAGTCATTGAATTTTAAAAACAATTCATCGGTAGATGGGTTCCAATTTAACCCAAGAATTTTTTGGACTGCAGGTTCAGCTATGTGATTGAACTACTACTGGGTTGTGTTCGCGAACATCCTCGGGCAAGGATTCTAACAACGGCCAGCAATTTGAACACCACTTTCGTAAATTGAAATTCGCTTTCAACAATATGTATATGACTTCGTCTTTTAGTGTAATCAGTTCTTCTTTTGAATTGCAGCCCGTAGCTATGTCGTCAACGTATGTGTCGTTAGCCAACACCTGTGCAGCTGCTTTGTGAGTAATCATCTGCAAGTTGCTGCAAAACTCGAACTGCTAGGAATGGTGATGGAGATAAACCATAAGTCACCGTCATCAAGCGATAATGCTGCAGCCGTAAATGTTCGTCTTTGCGGCAAACAATGCGCTGGAAATTAGTATGCATCGGAGCAATCTTGATTCCTTTGAACATTTTCTCAATATCGGTCGTGAAAACGAAGCGATGTTGCCGAAATCGAATTGTTACACCAAATAAATCTCTTTGAAGAGGTGGGCCAATGTGTAGTCGATCGTTGAGAGATTGTCCTGAATCGCCTTTGCAGAAACCACCAAATACGACGCGGCATTTGGTCGAGGTATGTCATCCTTGAAAACTGCATGATGTGCCAAATAAAAACATTACGATTTATGGATGCCAATGTCATTATGGGGTATTAGTTGCATAAGTCCAAGCTTAATGTACTCATCCATAAATTTAACATATCGTTGTTTAAGATTTGGATCTTTGCGAAATTTTCTTTCTAGGCTATAAAATCTTTGAGTTGCTTGTTTTAAGGTATCATCAATAGGTCTGGCATTTTCTTTAAATGGATATTGTAAAATATACGTACCCGATTTATCTCTTGTATGGGTATTTAGAAATTGATTTTCAGCAGGTTCTGCTGCATTGATTGTCTTAGTGTTGGGTTGAACAGATTCCAATTCCATAAAGGTGCGTATCAAAGTATCTGTGTCTTGTTGTAGCATTTTCTCCGATACCATGACAAGAGCCAACGATTACCCAACCAAAAATTGAATTAAGAGCAATAGGTAGATTATCCCCGAATTATAATCGTTCGCCTGTGTATATGTTCCATAGTTGATCTGACCCGATGATGATGTCTACTGGACCAGGTACATTAAAAGATGGATCTGCCAATCTCAATCTATTTATTTGAGTCCATGTAGTGTTTGATATGTCGATCAACTCAGCCGGTAATGAAGATGCAAATTTTTCCATGATAAGTGCATCCAGTTTGTAAGAACTGTTAGATATACATGACTTCAAAGCCCGTCCACGAGTAACTGTTGACAAGATAGGCCAGCACGTTTAATGAATGATTGATTCGTAGAGCCAGAGTCAAGCAGCATACGTCATTTCAGCAATTTTCCATGAGCGTCCACTATGTTTGCAATGATTGTTGGTAATAGTATATTCGCAATAGCATAGGACGAAAAATTTTTGAGCAATGTTGCATGTGCCAGAAAGTATTTTTCCTCATACTCTTCCATATCATCTGACGAATCGACAAAATCTTCAATTTCACTGAATTCGCACATACCTTTGCTGCATTCCAAAAATTCCCTGTAGCTCTTTTCAAGTTTCCCCAAACGATTTCGAATTAGATGCTCTGACTGTGATATCCCTTCGATTCATTTTGACGCATCGTATGCACGTGTGATGCGTGCCTTGACATACCCACGTTATTTCAATAACACTGTGTATGGTGGAACCATTGTTTAATTTTACATTCACTTTTTTAGCGCACATTCCAAAATAGTAATTCCTTGAGTATCCGGCTCGAAGGACCAAAAATGGTTACAAATGACTTAAATTAAATCCAAAAATACCCGCACACTATTTGAGTGGACTGTAAAATCTTTTATTTTTGTGGCAAAGAAAAACACTTGTGTGCTCATAATAGACAGCTGTGTGGCTTCGCTCACAACTGAAGTCCAATAGAATGAATTGAATTGAATGAGAGCGAAACACCAAATGAATGAATATGAATGCGGTTTGAGTTCGAAATCCGTCTGCAGTCTGTGAAATGAGTTAGAATAAAATAGCGTGCAAAACGAAATAAATACATCGGCACAGCCGAGACATTCGAATTAATTCGAATTATTCATTCATTCGTTTGTCGTGCAAAATAATGAGCGCAGCAAAAGACGCCGACGAGTCTGTAAGTGGTTCTGTGTTCTAAACAAAATTTTCCATTGCTTTTTGTTGTTTTCTTTCTTCTTTTTTGTTACGCACAAACAAAAACAACCCTCATTCTTTTGCAAAAAAGTGAATGCATTCGAATTAATTCGAAACCCCCTCTCATTCGAACTCATTCAATTCGTTTCTCTTTGTTTCAATGTTGTGCGACTGAATCTGACGTGAACGCACAAATTCACTCAAATTCATTCGGCGTCGCATTCTATTTCACTCAATTCATTTTGAACGTTGTTAATTCGATCGTCGTTTTTTTGCCTTCATGCAGACCTCTAGTTCATAACCAAGATAACATCGATAATTAGTAAGTAATTAATTCACAATAAAAAAGGATAAGATCAAAGCATAGTAATAAAAATAACATAGCAAAACATAGTAATAAGAACAAGATCAAACAGCAAAACAAAACATAGTAACAAGTGTTAATAGATCTTGTGTTGATAAGAAAAAATATGTACAATAGAAATGTTGTGCTAGCTAATCTCACCAATGATGTGTGAGCGAAACCAATATACAAATTACACTAACGAATTTAAAGAATAAAAAGAAACTAAAAGTAAACAAACAAGCGTTCATAAACAATAGGTATTTAACAATATTCGATATTCAACAGGTATTAAAAAAGTCAAAAAATAACAAGGCTCCTGGAGTGGGTAGGATACCATTTATTTTTTTTCAAAATGTGAAAAGTGGACAAAACATTTTTAAATACCATCCTGTTCCCGATAATTAAAAAAAGAGACACGAATATGGTAAACAACTATGGGGAAATAGCTTTTATGAATACCATCGCAAAGGCGTTAATGGTTGTACTGAAGGCGCGAATCTTCAAATGGGCGGAACAGTACATAAAAGAATTCCAAGCAGGTTTTAAAGGGGATACTCGACGTTGGATAACATATACAACCTGTCAAGTATTGTGCACATAAAGTTTGCAGGAAATAAAAAAACTATACGCCTTCTTTGTGGACTTCAGGGCTGCCTTTGGTAAGGTGCCCAGAAACGCTTTAATACACAAGTTGCTTGAGATTGGCCTTTCAACAATAATATTAAAAGTAAAAGAGTATATCTACAAAGACACCAAGTACGCGGTATGGACAGGTGATGAAATGTCAAATATCTTTGATACTTATTCTGGGGTAAAACAAGGATGTCTACTGTCACCGTTGTAGTTTGGAGGGAGGCCTAAATATTGATGGGACAAACAAATTGTTAATGTACGCAGATGGTATAGTACTATTAGCTTATGACGAGAATGTACTGCAGTCAATGATACATAATTTAGAGGAATATTGTGTAAAATGGAGTATGTAAGTATGTGAAGTCAGAAATAATAGTGTTCAGAAAGGGAGGTCGACTTTCAGCTCAGGAAATGTGGATTTACAAACAAGAACGTGTGAAGCTAACATCAGAGTACTGTTACCTTGGTGTAATTTTTACACCAAATATGTCTTTCACCAAACACATCAACAACCGAATTGAGCAAGCAAAAAACAGCATTAACTCGACGTGGCGTAATTTCTTAGGCCAAAACCGAATCACACTGACATCAAAATGGAAGCTATTTGTGGCAGTTTTCAGGTCAATCTAAGCGTATGCGGTGCAGGTTTGGCCATGTACAATGCCGGAAGAGGTAAACTTCTAGCGGTATTTCTTGCAATCAGCTCATTGAGGCATTAAAAGCGATTTCTTGCAGTACAATGCTGGAAAAAGCAGCAGGTAGCACAAACCGCTTTTTTAAATATCTGGTACCAGCAGCTGGAGAAAAATATTTTAAAGCAAACGTAACTCAAAGTGAAATAACGATGATAATAAAAGCTCGCTGCAACGTATTACCACTGAATGCAAATCGTTTCGCACCAGATATGTCTACCATCTGATCAGAATTCAACTAACTGCTAACAGCCATTCTGTGGAATCACCATTATAACTTTTTCTTTTATTTAAAAATTGTTTAATATAAGTTAATTTTATCTGTACCTATGTTTTAAATAGTTAATAAAAAGATTACTACTACTAGCCACCTGAGTTGGTGGAACTGCAAAAAAATCTTGCTTAAAGCGTACAGTTCTGGATCGCTGTGATGCTTTTCTTTCCAAAAATGAAGAACGTTACACGTAAAAATAGTTGCTGCAAATTACCAATTTTTGGCGCTTACGTCAATGCATTCATTTGTTGCTGACCTAAAGTTTTGTTTAAAATACTCAATATGGTATTCATCTCCCTTCTGAGTAAATTCCTTGTTTCCTGATGATGATCACGAAAATTCTGAGGTGAATTTTCTAGCAGAATGTATATTTCTATTACTAATTTTTTTATATAATTCAAGTTTTTGAGACATTCTCAGTGTATGGTTAAATCGGGGGTCAAGGTAAAGACACGAAATTAGGGTTTCGTTATATATGAGTTTCGTGGTTCTTTTTTATATACTACGCGGAAAACTTGTCGAAATTTTTTAACCGACTTAAAAAAAGGAGAAGGTTTTATGTTTGATTGTATGTTTGTTTTATGTTTGTCTGCTTATTTTTCAGTCAATTGTTGACCGATTTTGAAAATTATTTTTTTTATTGGAAAGGGTATACTCTCAGATTGGTCTCATTTTCATCAAGTCAGATTCTGATGAAAGGGTGGTTCCGTATTCGACTCTATGTATTCATATGTATGTTTTTCTACTCCTATTATTATAGAACTCGACAAAATAAGACGAATCTTATTGAAATGTTTCAATATCTCGCTAAGCTTTAGAGATAGGGACATTCAAAAATACAATTTAATTTAGTACCTTTTGCAATGCATTCATCACAAAGAGCAATACCGTCTAATGTTTTCACTCGACTTAGGGTAACATACACTTGACCTTTGGCAAAGTTTTTCCTCCTTAAGTCAATTACAGCTTTATTTAAAGTGGTACCCTGAAGCTGTGCATACAGTTACATACAGCCAAACTCAGGCATCATTCTTCTTTCAATATCACCTTTCATTTTCTTGCTTGAAATGTTGCTGATACAGATGCTATTGCAATTAAGTCTTTCACTTTAGTACCAATAGTCTCATCATTAAATTTGATACAAACTGCATCAGGCAGTTCACCTGCTTTTAATTGATCACGACGAACGTTAGGCAACCTAAACTTGCGTGTGACTCCTACAGCACCGTTGACGAGACCTTCAGTAACTGATAGTTACGCCTTAACATTACTTCGAACCTTTACCCACTTTTAGCACGTGCAACAAACCAACACAGTTATTTATATTAGTAGGAATCACATTAGATGGTGGTCGGGTTGCGGCCTCTCTCGACTCATCGGTAGCGTGTAAGGTATGAACGCGTCTTGACTGATGTAGTTGATCCGTCATTTTAGAGTTATAGTCATCCACCAATCTGATCGTTGGAAAATTCTAACTGCAGTGCCATCTGCGAAATCATCCACCTGTTCAACTTGCCGTCTTTTACACAAAAGTTGCAAACGTGAGATTGTAATTTCTCCAAACCATAAATGATTTAATAAATCGGCAAATTCCACATCTGCTGATTTAGAGAAATTGCTATAAATTAATTTCTGCACTTAACAACAGAGGTTTTTCGAAGCACTAATGATCTGCAACTGGCGGTAACTGCATAATATCGCCAAATAACAATACATGGACACTAGAGTGTCCCAGGTTACAAGGTAAATTTTTTTTTTTTTTATTTGAGATACGCATACCCTCTATTTTTATACCTTTTGGCATAAATAACTGAAATAATAAATATTATTACGATCGAAAAATGATAACCCGTGCCGACTTGACCTCAAACATTGAACATATGAGTTAGTTTGGAACCCATACAGGGATTTTTGAACTCATTGTTTGTATAGCAAATAAAACTCGGTTTTATCTGTATATCATATTTATTAAGTACTCATTGTTAAGAGAGAGTATTTATACATTTTTTTTTTTTGTTTGCTTTTTACAGCTTTTTGCTTTTGTTCCTCTTGAACAGTGATTAATCCAAGAAAGTCTTGCATTAACTTAACTGCTCTTTCAGCCGTATCGTTAACTGCTCTCAGTAACTGCTCCTTCCTTTTGGCGTCTTGAAGCGAAGCATTATTTAACACTCGTTAAGAAAACTAATATCAATTTTGAGTCGATTGAACAATGACTTACTTTTGACTGAAACAAAGTCATCGATGTTTTTCTCTGAAATTAAAAAAGAGAGAACAGTTATCATATAAGTAAGTAATAAGAGAAAACTCGACAAATTAATATTTGGACTTGTCAGACTTACCGTAAAGTGGGCCACAAAGTTCTTCTTTCAATGGGATGTAACGTTTACCGTTGGCTAAGTTAGCAACCATTCCTAGTTTAGTTTTTTGATGCACATCATCGTCGAATAGCGATAAAACAGATATTTCATCTGTTAGATATCATATATCCTGGCATAACTTCTGTAAAGCTACCTCTGAGATAGTTTTGTCGATTGTTTCGTAAGCCTTCATGACCTTCAAAAAGCATAAATCTTCGTAAGGTGCTTTTACCAGACGTCTAACATAGCTGCCTTATCCTTATTTGAAATTCCGAATTGAGAGCTTAGCAATGATATTTGTAATGAATAAATTACTCTCGCCATCCACCGAGCTTGGTGCATAGCGCCTGGAGGCCGAATCTTAAAATTCTTCCCTTTATCTCCACCAAGAAATATTATTGACAGCTCTATCAATTCTCGATAATCATTCTTAGCAATTTCTTTAGTCAATTCAGTTCGGTAAAATTCAATCAGTTTGTCAACTTCTGAAATATTCCGGCATGATAGCTTTTTTCTATAGCTCTGTATTCTCTTATGATTGACATTTTCCCAGTTATCTCGGAAGTTCTTGAACAATGGAATGTCAGAAGATTGTAGTCACTTGGTTAATTTTTGCCTCAAACACAGATTTTAATACTAATTCGTAGACGTGATGGCGGCAACAACAATTTTACAGTTTCTGTTCGAGAAGCACACACGCACCATTAATACGACCTGTATTTGAAGCAGTAGTATCATAACAGAGAATCTGTACTTTATCTTCAAGATTCCAGTTAATAATAGCGTTCCAAACTGCTTATGCTTGTTCCCGTCTTGAAGAGTTATCCAATTTTGGCACAGCAATAAGTGGTTTCTTGTTATCATATGAAAAAACTATTGGTAGGCGTTCTTCATTAGATTTGCGTACATTTGAAGCTGGCAACAGTTTGCCATCCCAATGGACACTTACAGTATCCGTCACCTTGTTTTGAAAATCAACTTTTATAGCTTCCGCACGCTGATTTGCTGATATTAAATTCGTCAGTGCTATGTCCAAGTGCCTCTATAGTTGTTTCAGTAATGAACATTGAATTTCTTATGCTTAACTGAAACCTATCTAATGCTGCCACAAATTTTGGAGTGATGAAACTGTTCCTCATAGAAGATTTCTTAGCATTGGGCTGTGTGGTCTCAGTTGGGATGGGAAAATCTATTCTTTTGGCCTCAGAAAAAGAATTTTCATGTAATGGTTCGTAAGATGATGTCGAAGGAGTTATTGATGACAAATATTTAGCACACCGCTTGTGCTACTCAGTGTTCCTTAGGCAAGCCTTTTCTTCTTTTTTGGCCAGGTTTCTATCCATTCCAGCTAAGTGACCAGGTCGACCTGGCTCTCTCTGTCGCTGCAAGAAGATCCTATCTTCATTTATTTTTATTAATTGAACAACATCGACATTTGCAATATCAAACAGATTCTCTAAGTTTGTAACAAGCTCTTATCACCGCTGCTCAAACACGTCTTGTGTTTTATTTGCATTTTTTTGCAAACCTCTCCAAACTTGGTACAAGGTAATTGATTGCTAACACATTTAAGCAAAGATTTAGTCGGTGTACGTGCCTTTTCCCAATAAATAATGCACTCACGAATAGTTATATTGGCGCTTTTATTGGTACTTAAATTCACTTCACGAATATTATAGAACAGTACTGGCAGTACTTGTTCATAAGAGGGAAGTTTTGAACCCGTAATTTGATGTTTTACGCCCCTACTAAAAATATTTCCTTTTTTGAACTGCGTAACTCCACTGACATGTTGATTGACCGAAAACAATAGTTTCACTTAGTAACTTAACAACAAACAAGTTGGCTTCTGAATGCATTCTGATGATTGAATAATAATTTCTTATCAATGCTAATTATACTCTTCACGGGAGTAAATAGTATTATAAGTTTGTCATGAAGTTTGTAACACACAGAGGAGAAGTTTTTTTTTATTTTTTTTTTTGACTTATTGAACTGAAATTTAGACACTATAAGTGTCTAACCCATAGCCACCAACCTTATACATTTCAAGACCCTCAAACCACTAGCTAGTGCGTGAAGAGTATTACAACTTCGGCATAGCCAAAGTTAGTTTTTTTTATATAATTTTTTTTTTTGTGGTTTGTGGATATGGGTCAGAGATTTATAGTGTCCAAATTTCAGTTCAATAAAACAAAAAACAAAAAGGGTTTTCTAATAAGTACTTTAATTTAAAAGGTGGTTGTATGGGAGGTACCCCTGCTGGTAACCATAGGATCATGAAATTTATATGGTTGGTGGATATGGACCAGAAACTTATAGTGTCCAAACTTTTTCTAATAGGAACATTAATATAAAAGGGGGTTCGTATGGCAGGTACCCCCTAGTGATCTGATTCGGCTGATTCACAAACTTGACCGGCTTTTGGTAAAAAGAAACCAATGTTCAAAATTTTAGCTTTCTAGCTCAAAAACTGAAGGACTAGGAGTGCAAACAGACGAACAGGCGGACATGGCTAAATCAACTCGTCTCATCGAGCTGATCACAAATATATATACTTTATGTGGTCTGCGATGTCTCCTTCTGTGTGTTACAAACTTCATGACAAATTTATAATACTATTCCCGAACGTGAAGTGTATAAAAAACTGTGCGCACTACATACCGTCTATTTTCTTAACTTTATTTAATTTTTAGTATTTGTCGCTCTACACACAATTGAATAACACACTCTGTGAAAATTAAAACTCTCTACCTATTGAGATAGAGCCGGAGTCGGACGGACGGACGGACGCACAGAGTAAGCTTAGTAATAGGGTCACGTTAGCACCCTTTGGGTACCCTGAACATGAATAATGATTATTGAATTAGAGGTGCATTTGTTTCTTTTCGGTCGATAGAAATTGGAGGCGACTGTTTTTGCTTTTGCTGGTTGCTTCTTCCCGCATATTCTTATAATTTCTAATCTGCACACAGTATTTGACAATGTAGTTGTGTGTAAGTGTACACACAAACGCGACATCTGGCAATTATCACCATTTATCAGTGTTTAATTTCATTTTTAAGTTGCATATCTCCAAAAAAAAAAAAAAAAAATCAATGTATAATAACTTGCGCCTTAGTATAAAAGTACTAACATCTTTCGATGCAAGTCGACACGGATTCCCTTGTTTCAAAGTATATGAAACTTTATTTACAATTGTTTTGACCCTATTCACACAAAATTAACGGGTTTGCGTTAAAAAAAAAAATAACTTTTATTTTTCTGGGACACCGTAATGGACACCTAAGATAAATAAATTATTATTTTTGAGCTCCTGCAGACGTAAGTGGATTATTCGCAAATGTTCGTACGTTACCATAGATATTTTATCCACTACTAACCATTTGATAAAACACCACATTCGTCTTTCCCGTTCCAAAGGCTGTCCTTTACGATAAGTTATAGCAGTGCCTTTTTCTATAGGCAGAGAAAATCTGTGTGAAGGGTTCTACCAGAAATTTGCCGTGCCGCAACTCCCATCAAAGACGCCACTTCTATAAAAGTTGGTTTCAACAATGTATCCACTGTTGTAGCATAACATCGTCTAATATGCTTAACAATTAATTTTAAAAGAAACGATTTTCCCCTACCTGCTCAACCCGTGTTAAATAATAGTAAGGGCCGTACATTATCAATTAACCTGATGTCTCTATCTATGAAATCCGACACCTATTTCAGTAGATCTTTCTGTTGAACATTAAGGCTTCTGATTCCACTTATAAAAACTCCATCATTATTTTCGAAAAAAGTGTCATCATTATTGTCCGTATTGATTTGATCCACGGCGTATATTTTCATGTTATGTTCTCTAGGGCCATCGATGCCTCTATCTCCGTTCATAGTGTTGAGTGCTACAGCTTGAACAAGAGCTTATTGTGTAATTTGTTCGGCATAGGTGAATTTATGTACGGATAAATTATGTAGAAGAGGTCTTAACTGTGATTCTCGGCGTAAGAAACAGGCTTTAGCTTTTTGGCCCTCTTGAACAAGTTCACTTTTATTGCGAAAAGGAATGTGACAAACAAAAGACTGTAAAACAACCCTTTTCGATCGTTGATTAAAGTATGGTAGCTTGTGCGTAAAACTGCTGCCTCATTTCTGATTCGCATTCTTATGCGTATTATAACGTAACTCAATATCACCGTCATCATCAGTCCAAAATGAATGAAAATGGTTTGCAAACTCTGCCAATCTTATCTCTTCTAGGTCGTTTTGTCTTTGCTCGTACCGATCGAATATATTGTTGAAAACCGATGTTCCAACTTCACCAAATTTTAGGCTGCTTCTGATGCACTAACTGACTCATCGTTGTCCGAGGATTGCCAATGAAATAGAAAACAACTGCTTCCACACATCGTTACTTTTACGTTTTGATTTTTGAACCGCTTCCTTTACACCATCGCCACAATCATTGGGTTCACTTCGCAATATAATAAGCGACTGCTTTATTCCCCAAATATTTAAAAGGACTGAGTTATAGTTGTTCACCATAACTTCGTCTTTGTTTCCTTGGAGTATACAAAAGCGCCCATTATTGCAGAGGGCGTCATTAGGTTCAAAGTACTTCGTTGTGCTGCTTGTGTCTTGGAAATACAAAACGGCAGGAACCAGTATTTCGATCTTTATAGCACGTTGAGGAATGTTTATGAATTTGTAACTTTTATTTAGCAGGTTATGCTCAGCATTATCACCATAATAAATTCAGGACTCTCGAAATTTGGAACATAGTTGCATTCACAAAAACATATGTAAATAGGGGCTTCCTCTGTTTTAAAATTCTATTCTACACCAAAAATCTGAAAGTGCTCCCCCTAAGAATTCGGAATTCATTTTTAAAAATCTTATCAAAATAAGTACCCTAAGTGTGAACTACCAAGCCACAGATACTGGGTATTATTGTACTAATTTGAGTGTTCATCGAAATTCAAGTCATCAACTGTATCAGACATTGCATCAGGGCGTCCATCTTTTATGAGTAATGCTGTGATAAATTGCTTTATATAAAAAGTCGTTTCTTTGAAATCGATTATCATTACCCATAATTGCTTGAAAGTAATCAAGAGGAGTTATAGAAATATCTCTTTCCTTAGCCGAAAACCTCAAAGCTATGGCTGTACCATCTCCTCTGTAGTTTAAGGCTTCAAGACTATAGTGTATTAAATAAATAATAAATAAATTCTTTCTTCGCCAAAGCCGTTTCTCCCATCAGGGAAAAGAAAGTACCAGCACAGTTCCTCCATCTTTTTCTCACTCGATGTTCAGTTGTGGAGCGGTTTTCCTTTGAACATCAACAACTCTGACTTCATCATCTAACTCATTTTCATTATAAGCGCTATCCAAATGTGGTACATCTTCATCAATATACATCAATTGAATGCAGTAAGCTTGTAGAAAAAATATCTTGTTTTTCTAGTTATCCGTTCTAGTATTGGTATCATTGGATAATGTTGAGTATATTTTAGCAATGGGAACATGTGAAAACAATTGACTCTTGAGTGTCAACTATAGCAGGTCTCTCGTGAAATAATTCGAGATTCTCGTGCAATGATTCTTGTAGTGGCTCTCACTCTTCGGTTCTAATAGATGTAATGGAATATGTGTTTAAAACATGTGCATTTTCTTAATTCATTCATTCATTTATTCACAATAATTTGGTATATGACATGTATGTGTTTTATCATTAAATTTGTTTTTTTAAATTAAGAGATCAGGATCCGTTTCCTATGCTTCTTAGACATATATAGGGGATTAGTAACTATGGGATTTAACAATATGTTCTTAATAGTAAAAAGAGAGAGAAAAAACCCTAAAAAACTTGTTTTAATAATTATTAGTTATATCTAAACTTAAGACTAAAGTATTTGTGCTATACTATTTACATGCGGAAAGTTAGATTGGATACACTTATTTTTAAAATTTAAGGAAAGTCGAGCACATCTGTGTACTATTAACTCGATATTTGTGATGCAAGTCAATGGTGGAATGGTGCCAGGGCAGATTAAAAATCATTTTTAATATCTTATTTTGGGTGACTTGCAGTTTATTAACATGACATCAGACCAAACTGGGGCCCCATAAAGGATAACTGCTTGAAAAATTTACCTAAATAGATACATTTTGTTTTCTGTGTTAAGGCGTGAGTTCCTGTTGATAAAAGGGTATAGTGTGCGGATCAAAGTGCTAACTCTATTATTGGAAAAGTTGATGTGATCTTTGAATGTCAGCTTTTATCTAGAATTAAGCCTAAATATCTAACACTATTTTCCCATTTAACGTCGACATGCTTTAGCTTTATGTGACTCTAAGGAGGTTTATGTCTTTCCGCTTTCTGGTAAAAAAATGGCCTGCGTTTTTTCGAAGTTTACTAAGATTTTCTACTTCGAGAAATAGGAAACAGGACATGCAAAAGCTACCTGAAGCTTGTCAGAAATATCGGCAGCTAGGGTTCCTGAACATAGGACCGAAAGATTGAGGTAGAGCAACCTCTTAGTATTGGGAAGTCCGAGGTATAAATGTTGTAAAGGATGGGTGAAAGACAATAACTTTGTAGACAGCCTGCTCTTATTTCCAAGGCCTGGGACTTGGCATTGAAAATATGGTAAACGAACGACCGGTTTTTTAGGAAGCTTTGGATAATTTTTGTAAGTTCTGGGGAGAAATTCATAAGACTCATTTTGTGAGCTAATCCATCATGCCAGACTGAATCAAAACCTGCTTTTATATCCAATGGGACCATACCCGTGGATTTGGATCTTGTAAAGTTTGTTTTGACAATATTTTTGATTCTGAATAATGGATGTAACGTGCTATGTTCACGGCGAAAGCCAAATTGTTGCAGTGGGAGCAAATCATCCAAGAACTGAGAAAGTTTCATTTGGATGACTTTTTCCTGAATTTTGCTGACCGAGGACAACAAACTTATGGGGCAGTAGGAAGAAGGCAGCTCAGCAGTTTTATTTGCTTTTCTTATGGGTATTTTCCATGGCTTAGGAAAATAGCAAAGACGTAAGCACTCATTGATAAGAGTAGTAAGATATTTTATTCCCTTGCGAGGAAGTGCTTTAAGGAATGAGTTTTCAATTCCGTCCGACACAGGGATTTCTTAGACTTCAGATTTTTTAAGATCGTTGCCAATTCTGAGCTTCTTATGTAATATGCCTCTTCCGGACAAGGCGAAGATGAGTCAAGTAAAGTCGTGGAGTTGCTGACCACAGACATTGTAATTGGGTCACTTAAGTCGATATAGATAGAGTGATTTAGGCTTGATGTTTGCGCTAAGGTCTCCACTTTTTCTTCAGATGTAGACAAACGCCTTGAGCTGACACTTAGTATGGGGATATCGCCCTGCTTTTTTTTAATGACTTTTGTCAGTTTCCAGAAGAAACCTTTGTCTAACAAGGATAAAAGATTGTTCCATGATTCATTACGGAATGTGGAGATCTTATCGGAAATGAGTGGAGTTAGCCAATTTGAAGCGGACACGGTTAGTTGTGTTTCTATATCTCTGCCAGTTTGGACGGTGTATGTTTCTAAACTTAAGTTTGTATGCAACGAGGGAGTGGCTTTGTGGTGGGTATAACTCTTTTCAATGGGACACTGTTTTGTTTAGCAGTAAGGAGAGCATAATTTTGGACAGAAATCTGATCAGTGAGTGCTTGGTAATAATAAGTTAATTAATATAGAAAATTCTGCCCAGATAGTATTTTTTATGTCGTAACGGAAAGGGTTAACAATAATTGGACAAGTGTGCATAGTGACTTGGACCGGGAAATGATCAGAGCTTAAGTCATTAAAGACGTTGGCGTTTGATAGAAGTTGCGGACAGTTTGTTAAGAAAAAATCGATAGTACAACTTTTATCTGGAAAAGCGCTTCCTCCGCGGAAGTAGAAACAATAAACTGCAGTCTGGATACCGTTGGGATTCGTAATGTTAATGTCAATAGATTCGACAAGTTTGGTACTAGTTAGAGGTCGCAAGCTGTGGCGGATATTCTTTTTTATGATTATCGCCACCCCTTCCCATCTATTGACCTCTCGGTCATTCCTGAAGCAGTTACAGCTGTTATGTTTCAATCATAATGAGCTGTTAAACCAGGTCTCAGTGAGAAGGCAAATGTCTACTTTTTTCTGGAAGAGAAAGTTAAACAGTTCGTCTTTTTTGTTCCTGATGCCTTTGGCTTTCCACGTTACTAAAGATAATTGGTCTTACACGCTAAGGAAGAACTGACGTCTAACTGGTCGACCTTAGATTTACAGTTTCGCAAATTATTAATCCACTCGAAGGTAATGTTTTTAATTTCCTCTAAAGTAAAGAGATCTTGGTTACCTTTCGGCAGGACTTACCCAAATGGGGTTGGCCTGCACATTTGCGTTGTTATGTAGCCAATTATGTAGGGAATACATCAGTGTTGCATTGCTGAGGTGGCCTAACTGGATTCATAGCCTGGGTGTTTACGCGCTTTAATTGGAAATGCGATCTTACGCTAAGGTACTTTTTCCTGCTAGGGCAATCAAGAATGTTTGATTTGTGAGGCCCGTTGCAGTTGGCGCATTTAATGGATGTGTTGTCCTTACATTCAGGCGTCTTGTGGTTTCCCGCACATAATGAACAGCAAGATTTGACGGCACAGTGGTATCTTCCTCTGAGCACGTTTTATGTCAATGCAATCCAGTCCCTTGTTAATTAGTTCATTTTTGAGAGATTCGGGTTCCATATAGTCAAGCCGCGTAGATCATTCTGATGGATTAAAGACTGCAATTTATTTCTTTACAAATGTTATGCAGTTCTCCACTGTACAATTGAGTACCGTTATTGGTGGTACATACACTTTTTTTTCATGATTATTTCAGTTCCATCCATATTGGCTTGTTCTGGATTTTGACTGTTATAATTACATTTTGCTCTCCAGCATCGGGATTTTCTCGAACCATAACACATTGACGATAATATGCATCTCTAACTATCACTATGTAGTCCACATCACTCACCGTCCACGTCTTCGCATCTGACAATGAAAGTACGTCACAAGCTACTGCTGCGACAGTGGTGCAGTGCCTTCCATGAGAGTCTATGATAAATCGGTCATTGGCCTGATGAAACAAACCATGTAAAATGGAGACATCGTTATTTATGTTTGCGTACCTGCTGGGTCTTGTACTTGTTGTACAAGCAATTGCTGAACATCAGTCTGCACTTCGACATTACCAGAATCTTCGTGAACTTCAGTAATCTGCACTATCTGCGAAATATCGTGGTCAAATATGTTGGCAAAGTTTGGCATGACGTATTCATAGAGTCTGTTATATAATAGTAGCTATTCTAGAGCAGTCTTTACTCTTTTAATGATTATATGAAACTGTCTGTGTTGCTGCAAATTCTCTCGTGTTTGTACTACAACAGCCAATCCTGCACTACACAGTGGAAGTGTTAATTGCACTGCAATTTCTACGACGTCTTATGCAAATAAAACCACTTGTTCTTTACACTTATTTTGGCTGAACCTATTTTGTACCTTAATAGTTTTTAAAATTGGTATTATTCATGTAAGTAGGCGTTGTTCTAAATCTGACAAAAAGCTTTTTCTGGTGGTATCGGTGTAAGGTCCATGTTGTTCCAATACGCTTGGGAAGGCACTTTGCGTTTCCTTACGTTGGTAGAGCATCGCGAACATGTGACAATTTTGTTCATTTCCACCAATGCCCTGGGCAGTACACTTTGTCAACATGACGTATCTAGATGGCATATCTGCCTGTGATTGAGGTTAGCCTCTGAGTGCGTTGCTCTGAAGTCTCGTTACGGTTACGACTAATATTTTCACTGTTCTATCGACTCGGCAGATAATCGAAGACGCATATAATGTCTCATCTAAGATAATCTTACTTGATGATGAAGTGGTGTTTCCTGGGAACGTAATATGACATTTCACTCGTTGATCTTTGGTATCCGTTCCTTACTGTTTTCAAGACTGTCTACATTTCTATTTGTTTTCTTCTCAGCTGCACGTTTAGAAGGCTTGCCCATGACCCAAACTTAGCGACAATTTAATTAGTATAGGTACTTAACAAAACACTACACTACTTACCTACTTAAATGTAGACTAAAAAAGGAAAACATACAAACTTTTTAAAAAACAATTTCAACCTACTTCAAAAACCACAAAAAGTCACTGCACTAGAAGGTGAATAAACACACTTTAAAAAAAAAAAAATATAAAAAAGACTAACTTTGACTATGTCAAAGTTGTAATACTCTTCACGCCCCAGCTAGTTGTCCGAGGGTCTTGAAATTTATAAGGTTGTTGTCAGATACTTATAGTGTCCAAATTTTAAGTCGGTAGTACAAAAAACAAAAAAGTTTTTCTAATAAGAACTTTCATATGGATGCCGGTTTGTATGGGGGGTACCCCTCCTAATAGTCCGAGGGTCTTGAAATTTTCATGGTTTGCGAATATGGGTCCAAATTTCAGTTCAATAAATCAAAAAACTAAAAAGTTTTTCTAATAAGAAATTTAATTTAAAAGGGGGTTTGTATGGGAGGTACCCCTCTTGGTAACCCTAGGATCATAAAATTTATATGGTTGGTGGATATGGACCAGAGACTCATAGTGTCTAAATTCGATACGTCAAAAAGCAAAAAACTTTTTCTAATAAGAACATTAATTTAAAAAGGGGTTTGTATGGGAGGTACCCCCTTAATGGTCCGATTCGGCTGATTCTCGAACTTGATCGGCGTTTGGTAAAAAGAAACCCATGTACAACATTTTAGCTTTCTAGCTCAAAAACTGAAGGACTAGGAGTGCGAACAGTCGGACATGGCTAAATCAACTCGTCGCATCGAGCTGATTACAAATATATATAGTTTATGTGGTCTGCGATGACTCCTTCTGTGTGTTACAAACTTCATGACAAACTCATATTACTATTCACTGACGTGAATAGTATAAAGAATTCAACCAACATCAAAAACCACAAAAAGTCACTACATAAGAAAGTCAAAAATAACAAAGTGCAGACTTAATCCAAAAGAATACAATGAGCGTCAAACTTTTTATTTATTGGAACGCAGTTCTTTTACGCGGCTTGCGCTAGGAGTTCATTCTCTCAACTCTCTCTCTCTCTCTCTCAGTGTGTTTCGTTCATATTTCAATAATACAATGTAGCACCAATTTTTTACACTGTAAGTGTCGTTCTCTCGTTTAAATCTTCAATTTCCTTGTCAAAGTTAATAAAGAATTCTGGTTTCTTTTTAAGTAAAAGACTTTATATACATTTGGTTATCTCAAAAAAAAAATTAAAAAATAAACTACCATCTTCTTTTTATGAGGGTGTTACCTGCAAGAGATTACACAAATACAAACTACTCGAATTTTTCGCGAAACAACTGATTGTATTTAACAGCTAACAATTAGCTAAGGCTGTCAAAAAAAAAAAATTATAGTTTGACAATGGTAGTGGAATTTAATAATAAAATCTCCATGTGGTAGGAAAAAAATATTAAACTTCTATCACCTACAAGTGACACTGGGGATTGAAGAGTTAATACACTGAAAACCTTGTGACATCAAAAATTAGAGTGAGCTGTTTTCGTGAGCGTAAAGCTGCCTATACACCACGAACATGTACGTTCGATCTGTTCGCGGACGGTGACGAACCGATTTAGCGACCATCATAAATACTGGATCGGTCAACGAAGCAACATGCAGAAAACAAACTTCTGATGCACATGCACCCGTGCAAATCAGCAAAAGTTTTCACCAACATTCCATCGGCTCGTGAACAGCACCATACACGGTGAAAAAGACCGCCAACACAAGCAGATAGCACGTGCGTGTTATTCGTATATGGCCAGCTTAATAGACAAAATTGGCGATACCTTGTGTTATTGTATCATGTTCATATTTTGCTGCATCTTGAATTTTCTGTTGTTTTATCATTGAAAAAGATGTGCTACTCGTATTTTGAAAAGTTGTGTTACCTAAATGCGTTATGTGATGGCGAGGAAGTCGGGGAGTAGAGAATATAGAAATACTTAGTTTAAAAGCGATAAAACAGAAAAAGTTAAGGTGTATGTGTGAGTATGTGTATGGGCAAGTATCGAAAGGAAAGAATGCATGAAAAGATATAGAAGTAGTTAAAGAGCTGGTGAAGCAAAAAAAAAAAAGGGAAAAATAACAGATTTAAAAAAAATATTATTATTGGTATGTGCTACACACAGTCTTCTCTAAACTGATTTTAATTCAATCAAACTTCTTATAGTCCATACGACAATATTTTATATGTTTAATATTCCTATTAAACAATATTTAAAAAAAAATAAAAAAGATAATTTTGGCAGTGCCGAAGTTGTAATACTCTTCACACCTCTACTAGTAGTCCGAGGGTCTTGAAACTTATGAGGTTGGGGGATATGGACACTTATATTATCCCAATTTTAAGTCGATAGTACAAAAAACAAAAAAGTTTTTCTAATAAGAACATGAATCCAGGTTTGTATGAGGAGTACCCCTCCTAGTGGTTCGATTCGGCTGATTCCGACAATGTATGTGTATGGTAAAAAGAAAGCTCCATGCAAAATTTCAGCTCTATAGCCCAAAAACTGAGGGACTAATTTGCATACATACAGACGGACAGACAGACGGAAAAAGTAAATTTGCCCTTAAAAAATTGACTAAAATAAGTAATTCACCTTAACATAAAAAAATTAGTATGTGAGACATACTTTATTGGCATTCATTTGTTATTAGAAAAAAGTATTAAAATTGTTTTATACATTCGAATTTTATATTGTATAGTAATATGTATAAGCAATCTTACTAATAGCCATTTCACACTGAGCATCCAATGTACATTTCTCGAATGCTGCATTCAATGCTACATTTTTCAACATCAACAACAGGGAAAAGTGACGAAATTTCGTAGTTGTTGTTGTAGTAGAAAGTGTACATTTGATAAGAATGCAACTAAAATGCTGTTTGTGAAACTGGTCACTCTACCCAGTGCTGGTTAATTGTTGTCTTTTTTAGGTTATTTTCGATTTTCTTTCTCTTTTTTTGTTGCGCGCCAACATAAAACAGCTGTGATCATTTCACAAAACAACAAAACAATTTGAAGTAAATTTTAAATTGTAATTTTTTTTTAATTTTAATAAATATAAGTAGCAGGAATGAAAAAGGAAGCTGCAAGAATTATATGCATACACTGCAAATTGTTTTTAATCAATTTTCATCTTAATTTTTCACAATTAGCCACAACGTTCCGTTTGTATGTAAAACCAAATCAAAAAACATCTGTTCCGAAAATGCAAAATGCAATGTGAACACTGCTGCATTGGATGCTCAGTGTGAAACGCCTAAACAT
>JAWNKV010000177.1:0-127227 GCA_035041805.1 Amiota mariae | reverse complement strand
ATTATTTGGCAAGAGATGGGGTCTACGCCCCAACATAACAGCATGGATGTATACTGCAATTGTACGTCCGATACTAATTTATGGGGCAATTGTGTGGTGGCCAAGCAGCTCAGCAAAAGGGCTAGATAGTGCACAAACTAAGTAGTGTGCAGAGGACGGCCTTTGTAGGTATCACAGGAGCCATGCGCACGTGTCCAACGGCAGCGCTGAACGTACTGCCATATCTTCTTCCCATTGACCTCCACATTAAAAACATCGTCTGCAACAGCGCGGTAAGGTTGAAACAGACGGGTTGCTGGTCAGAACGACCGTATGGACATAGTATGGTACTAGGATCGGTTCAAAATACTATGTTCAAGAAAACAACCGATTACTTAATGCCTTATAATAGCTTTGAGAACAACTTAAAGATTAAATTTCTCTACTCAGGATGGAGTGGAAAGAAAACAGTTTCTTAATGTTTTTTTTCTTTCCAATCTTCACGGATGGTTCAAAGATGGAGTGTGGTTTAGGTGCAGGGGTATACTCACCACATTTAAACTTAGACCATTCCTTTCGACTACCTAACTAGGTCACGGTCTTTCAGGCAGAGGTTCTGGCAATAAGAGAGGCATGTCGGCTGGCAGAACATAACGTACCGGAAGGTCGTAAGATAGCTATTTTCGTTGATAGCCAGGCGGCTCTCAAAGCTTTGCAATCCAACGTTGTAAAGTTCAAGCTTGTAAGGGAATGCAGGTTGGCGATAAGGAAGCTAAGTCGTAAAGCAGATGTCACTCTCTCATGGGTTCGGCGAGGAAGTGGTTCCAAAACGGCACTTAAGTGCTAATTGTGGCTTGTAAATGGAGTATACAAGTCAGCCACTGTAACCAACCAACCAACCTAAGATGGTCCCCGAGGCCACCCAATTTGCAAAACAATTGGTTCGATGCGCATCCCCTGAAAAAACGTTGCTAACAAACCAATTACTTTGGAGTTCTCTGATTTCTCTGAATCAATTCCTCAAACCCCTTATTATTTATCGTTGCTTCCAAAAATGTTGATAAAACCCTAAATGATCATTCCTATTTCGGAGTTTATCGAAAAGAATCATTTCAATCTCCAACCTTAGAAAGAGTAATTTATTGACGCTGGTTTCTTCAGAAACAGTGCCAAACAAGTTTATCAAAGCAACTATTTTACCAGGTATTTGTCGAATTGAGTGCTAGTTCCCTGAAACTCTTCATATTCTTAAATGAACCATACTATATGCGCTTTATTTGTAAAACATATCAGAAGAGGAAATAGTAAATTAACTTTCTTCTCAAATGGTCAGTTCCATTTACAATTTCATGGTACAAATTGGTCCGTGTTTAATGCTTGTTACCTTTTATCTCCATAAACTAAAATCCAAAATATGCATATGCTGCCATTCTGTCAAGGCGTCATAATATATATTATTGTACCCAACAAATAATGTCAGTTCCTGAGTCATAGGCAAAAACACTGCAAGAATCAATCAGCCTGCAATAACTGTGGCTTAGCCCACACACCGATGCCTGCATTCGAAAAAAAAAAATTCTATACATAACAAAAAGGTATAACTGTTTATAAAACTTTTTTTGCCAAACTGACCTTCTAATCCTAGCAGCAGTCACAGCACCAACAAAGCAAAACGAACTTTTTTAAGAAAGATCAACAGACTTCAAAAACCTTTTGCCAAACTAAAATCAAAAAAACAAAAAATTATAATTAATTAACAATAATAAATATGGTAAAACATATGACGCCGCCAAGTAATAATCGATTTCTACACACAGACGAATTTAATTTATCTAAGTAAGTAAGGAAATACCACCAACTTATGAAGTCGGTGCCAAACTATACATACAAAATATATTATATGTATATACATATATATACATATATATATATCCATAAACGGTTGACTAAGAACGGGAGGCGGAAGAAGCCAGTAAATTTTGAGAAGAGAAAAACCGCCACAAGCTGTGTGCCCATATTTTCTTTATTTTATGTACTTTTAAAATTTTTCTGATGCATTTTTTAAAAAGGTTCTGTTGGAGTTTAACAGAAAATGTATAAGAAATTCAATGCATAGATAATTAAAAATACCAAGCATATTTCTATGTTCATCATAATGTAATACACTCTTTTGAGAGACCAAGAACATCTTTGAGCTGAGGTCTTAATGCGAAACGCGCTTGGACGCGGTACTATGTCTCCTCCCTCTGTGACGGCCGCGTATGCAATATCATCATCTTCACCGTTGATTCCTCCAAAGTAGGGCACAACATCCTCGTCAATTTGTATCGCACGATTACAATGTGGGCAGCGACAGCAATTGCAGTCAATTCGAGATTTTTCAAAATCCCAGAGGCAATGCCAACAAAACAAGTGACCACACATAGTGATCACACCATTGCGTACATTGCCATCGCAAATACGGCAACGAAAATTATGAAGAGGTTGTAGAGTACGAGGAGGAGGACGAGGGCGAATCAAACGTTGTCTAACATTTAGTCGATTGAAACCGTTAAAGATTTCAATATTTGCAGCTCCTCTTGCTGCTTCATTACGTAAGTTTGCTTCACGAATGCCTTCTGGATGGTAGTTGGTGAGCCTCAGCTCTTTGTGGCACCAACTCTATTTGTGGATGATTTACTTGCATTACGATAATCAGTTGAGTTAAATCCTTGGTAATTTACTTTTTCCAGTCAAAGTTTTTTCTTTTTTCTATATTCTACAATATTTTAAATATCAAATATATTTATTAGTATTTTCGATGATTTTTGTAGCTCAAGTTAGAATTTTCTATTTAAATATTTTTCATATTTGTTGATTAAAATACAAAACAAAAAAGTCAAGTGGACGGTTGTCCTTCAAGGAGCATCTAGTAGCCATAAATGACAAAGCGGTGAAAGTTAATGGAGCCTTATCCCGAATAATGGGAAACATAGGCGGACCACGAGCTAGCACGCGAAAGCTACTGGCTAGAGTTGTTGGCTCCATTATCCTATACGCTGCGCCAGTATGGGCGGATGCAACACGGATGAGCTCATACATGGCGGGTATTCGCTCGACATACCGCCTAAGTGCATTGCGGGTTGCAAGCGGCTTCCGTACAATATCGGATGTGGCGATTGAAGCAATAGCTTCTATGCCACCAATAGACATATTGGCGCGAGAAGTGAAACGGAGGTACACCACAGGGTCATCCACAGAAGACGAGCGGCGAAACAGCATCCAAGAATGGCAGAGAAGATGGGAAGCGTCTAGTAAAGGGCGATGGACGTACTCCCTGATCCCTTGCCTGGATGTATGGATAACACGGAAACATGGAGAAGTGGACTTCCATATGACGCAGATGCTCAGTGGACACGGTTGCTTTAAGTTCTATCTGCACCGTTTCAGACACGAGGAGGACCCCTTCTGCCCTGTCTGCGTCGGTATCGCCGAAGATGCCCAACACGTACTTTTCTGCTGTCCTCGATTTATCAATGAGAGGACACAGATACGTTCATGGCTGCCAATAAAATTAAAAACAGGGTCATAACTCTTTTTTCTCTTATATTTTTTGTTTCATGACTCACTTAGTCACATTCTTATTCATATGTATGTGTTAAGAAGGACTAACATTATTATAAGGACGCCAGTTTGTCGCACAGATTTAAACCGCGTCATATATTGTACTACTGTTTTCCCATACTCTTAAAATTGAATTTAATCTTTTAAAGAATTTTTTGAGAAATTTTCATTTTGCTCGCTCGTTTGCTGCTTTTCGAATTCTCATTTTCATGGTTGTGAAGTTTTTTGGGCGCAACTTTGCTTTCATGCCATGTCAACTTCACTTGCAGCTTCTTGCCAAAAATTATATGCAACAAGAACGAGAACTAACAACAAAATACGAGTATTCTAGTACAATAGACAAGACAAGATAATGAGGTAAACGTTTGAAAAGACTTTCTACTACTCTAAACAAACAGGAATCGAATCAGTGGAGTACAATTGAGTACTACGTACTACTCGAACAATATCAACTTATAGTTACAAAGTGAGACTTGGCCTTTGGCAGCTTTAGATTTCCGGTCTTAACGTCAGTGATCTGTTCGTGATAAAATAAACATAAAATAAAATACAATCATCCAAAACCAACAGCCATTTTTGTACAATAAAATATAATAAAAGCAACAAAAGAAAATTGTACAATAGAAAAAGAAAGTTCTTTTTTGCTTTTGCCATTGTCTTTTTTGCCACATATTTTGACTTCCTTTTCAACTCGTTTCTATGGAAAAAGAAAACAAGGAAAAATATACTTACTTTGTTTATATCGTATATAAATGGAATTAAGTTTTATCTATTTTTTTCCAATGAATCAGAAAAAGAAAAAGGTAAACTATATTTTTCTCACGACAGTAAATATTCTAGTAAACTCATTTCTCCACCCTTACAGTTCATTTTGGATGTTTTCTTTGAATTTCACAGCTTTGCCTCGCCTTTTTCGACAAACTTGCTTCATCTTCACACATCGACATATCAGAATTCGGTAGAACTAATATATACTAGGATCATGCGATACGCACTTCCTTGGCCATGTCTTTAGCATCATATAACACAAAATATATTGCCCTTAACAAGCAGACTATGAACGATGTATGGTATGGGATATTAGATCATCATTTTTATATTGAGTCTTTCAATAGACATATGTATGTGATAGTACATAATACTAATTTTGATTTATTCAAAGATCACCATAAAACATAGTATTGCACGACACTAACTTGTTCGTAAAGAAATTCCAATTTAAATAAATTACGAAGATGTCAGAGGAGAATTGATTGAATGATTCTAACATTTCGTTTTTTTGATCCAGTATTTAAATCTTTTAGGAATGAAATATCGAAAATATCTGATTAATTGTATTTGTAGTCCATTGGAAGAAAGCAAAAAATATTAGAGAAGCAAAAACTTTCATGCCTCACAGTTCTCGTAGAAGAAAACAAAAGAAAATCAACAATGCTATATGATTATCATAAGGTTCCTTAACAGGATATTGTAGAGTTATGCAAAATTCACATAATATGCAGACGTATATGATCATTTTCTATGCCACTTTAGTGATCTAATATTGACCAGAAAAATTTGTCTCTAAAGGGAGTCTTGGAACTCTTAATGAATACCAGACCAACGGGGCAGCTTTAATTACAATATGTAATTTGTTACAAAAGGCCCAGGTGATGAGTTCCCTTCTTTCCCACAATTTAATTTAATCATATTTGTGGTTTTATTTTAAGAAACAAAGTCGCTTAAATGTTAAGGTTCGGATCAATTCAAACTTCTTATATGTTATTGAACCAATATACATCATGTTACTGATTATACACGTGCATGTATCTTCAGAAATCGAGTTCACGCAACTGCCAAGTTTTGCACTTTATTTGGCATTAAAAAATGTAGCATATAGTATGTATATAAGTATAAAAATCATGTCATTGCTCAGAATGAACATAACAGAAGGAGAAATCCAAAGAGTGAGAGATATAGAAAAAGGCAGAGAAAGAGAGAAAGCGGTAGTTTGATATTACTGTACTAGTAGCAGAATAGGACAAAGGAACTGATTTAACCCGTTGGTCGACCATGTGTCGTTGGCATCATGAGATGTAGAAATGTGTAAAGTTATAATGTTTTTACGCCTTGTCTAAATCCATTCAAAATTCTATGTATACATTTATGTAGATGGAATAGATACATATGCATCTCTTGTAGATACATGTTTTGTATATAACAAACAGAAAAATGCTTAAATAGGAAACAAAAAAGAAAATGAAACAAGCAAACAAACAAAAAAGAAAAAATAAACTGCAATAAAAGGATGACAAAAGAAAAAAAAAAGAAGAAAAATATTATAAAAAAAAAACGCGAGAATTGCTCTTCACACTTTGTAGTAGGTATCTCATCCTGTGCCCTTACTTCAGTTTTCTTTTTATACTCTTCACGGGAGTGAATAGTATAATAAGTTTGTCATGAAGTTTGTAACACACAGAAAGAGACATAAAGTATATATATTTGTGATCAGCTCGATGAGACGAGTTGATTTAGCCATGTCTGTTGTCCATCTGCTCGCAGCACTACTCCCTCAGTTTTTGAGCAAGAGAGCTGACATTTTATTCCTTCTGTTTCTTTTTACCACACGCTGATCAAGTTCGGGAATCAACCGAATCGGCTGAGTACCTCCCATACTAAACCCCTTTTAAATTATTATTCATATTATAAAAAGTTTTTTGTTTTTTGACGTATCGAACTGCAACTGGACACTATAAGTTTCTGATCCATATCCATCAACCATATAATTTTCATGATCCTAAGGTTACCAGCAGGGGTACCTCCCATACAAACCCACATTAAATGACAAACCTATAAAGAGTAATTGTACAATAAAGTGCCTCTTAAACTGTGTTCTTTGTTGATACTCAAGCTGCAACAGAGAGAATATATATAGCTACGCATAAGTAAACAATAATGTAATATATCTGTATACTCAAAACATCTTCTAAGACCATTTTAGACAATAGTAATCGTTGGCCGAGGGTGCTAAGGCTTCGGTTGCGTATATGCACAATAATGCGTATGTGAGATCACGTCATAGGTTCGATACTCAGTTTTTTTTTACAAGTCATTTTGTTTTTATTAGGGTTCCGTACCCATAGGGAAGTAACGGGACCCTATTACTTTGCTTACAATGTCCGTCCGTCCGTCCATCCGTCCGTCCGTCTCCTGCTCTATCTCATGAACCATAAAACGTAGAGAGTTGAAATTTTCACAAAGTGTGTAATTCACTTGTGTGTAGAACGACAAATACTAAAAATATACATTTTTAGAAGCATTGTTCTTTAATTTAACCTTTTGTTTAACAATTTTTTGTTTTTTGTAGTATTCTTTGAGCTGTTAATTGTAGTGTATTTTTAGGCTATTAAATGTAAACATAATTTAATAATTTAAGCAAAAAATCTTGTACGATGGTACGGAACTCTCCGTGTGCGAGTCCGACTCACACTTGGCTGATTTTTTCTATTTATTATTATTTTTTTTTAAAACATTGATACCAAAAATAGAAACTTACAATAACACAATAAGAAGATATAAAAGTTCCGTGAAGAGTATTACAACTTCGGCATATCCAAAGTTAGTCTTTTTTTATATTTTTTTATTTCAAGTCATTAACGCATTCGATAACATCATCAAATTGTAAAAATATCTGCTCCGATTCTACTCTGGGAAACTATTTGTGATAGTGATTTTAAAGTAAATTTTAATTTAATTTTTACAAGATCCCTTGCATCATATAGATTTTATAGATTTTGGGTATTGTAGAATAGTTAGCTGCACCTATCAAAAGCAAATTCCAACTGCGAGAAGAATGCTCTCGGTTTAATATTGAGTATTATAGTTCTGACACCTTTATTGATGCCGATCGTATTGGCGCCGTTATCATATCCCTGTCCTCGATAGTTTAGTATATCTATACCATTTCTTTCTAGTTCTTCTAATATTGAATTTGTTAACTACTCTCCCGTTGTTTGTTTCTCTATCGCTCCAGTTGAGGAATTACAAAATCTCAATATTATTGACATTTGTTCAACACGGCTCACATCCCTGGTGCAATCGAGCATGAAGGCGTAGTATTTCGCTTGTTTAACTCTGTTTATAATTTTGTCAATTACGGATTTAGACATTAATGTAATTAATTTATTTTGGATGTCATGGCTCAGATAATGTTGTTTTATTTGTTTTTCATTAATACGTTGAAGGTGTTGGTGTTACTGAAAAAACCCACTTCTCCAGATCTAGGTATATAAATTACTTTCTTAATTGATCTGATTGCTCTTGATTTTCAGAATCGCAAATCATCTCACTTTCTAATTCCTCATTGGATTCAGAATCTTGCATCACAGTTGATTCATCCGATTCTGAAACTGTGTCAGATATTTGGGTAACAGATGCCTTCCTGAAGCTGGTTCTGTTTCAGAAACTAAAGCAACTTGGATATGTGACTCATCAGAGGATTCTGGAGCATTTATAGGTTTCTTAAGAAATTTCATCATACTGGAACACATAGCTTGGTTGGACAGAACCGCTTCAGTCTTTCTTTTTCTTTTTGATGCACCGGATTCCCATATCCTCCCTACATCTCTGTCTCTACTGGTTCCTCCAGACATGGTGACCTAAAATAGATACTTATAATTAATTACTTTGTGCTACACCGCTGCTGATCTCTGGTGGTAAGTGTATATTTTGACGTTTTACACATAAATATATGCTAAGAAAAGTATTTGAATATTTGCTTACCTTAAATATATGAAATAAGTCACAAAACTTCTTTAAAATAAACAAATAGCTAGCTTTCCACTATAACAAAAGTTAAGAAAATCAATATGTATTACGTTGTTGTCTATTAAAGAAAGCGCGACTTATTAAAATCAGTTTAATGATTTCTTTACACAGAGCGACGACACGATCATGTCGCCAGTATTCTTGTCTACGTGACAGACTCGTGTTGCCAATATGTGCGTATAACTCGCACAAAAGGGAACGAGCAATATGAGTTTTGTGGGTAACGGGTAGTGTTGCCATTTTTTTTTCAACTTGTTAGGAACAAATGCTAAATTTGGTTAAAAAAGGGATTTGGTAAGGATGTTGCGCTATGAGAAATAGTACCGATATGTCAAATATTCTATGAAATTTTTTTAAAACCGTATTGCTCCGGCGGCTCGTAAAATTATGCCTGAAATACTGGATGTCCCGGGAAATACGGGACGTCTGGCAACCCTAGTAACGGGACTGTGATGCAAATGCAATTGTCGTGATCCCGTCCATGTTGAATTGGTTTATAATTTTTGTGAGTGTGGTTGATTTGGTAACATGCGCGGTATTTCTTAACATTCATAGTGTTGCCAGACCACTATCCAACTCTATACGAATAACAAAACTTTTTATAACATTGTTAATTTTTTTTTGCGAGGCCCCCTCAGGCGCGATGCCGTTGGCTATCGACGACGTCACCGACGCCTATCATTCACTATTTCAAATTAAGAAACATAGCGTTCTCAGCGAAAAACCCCATTGATCTTAAGGCTATTTTCAAGTTGATTTCATCCCTTCGTTAGTTTTTGATGCATATCTGCAACATACCGTTTAAACTAAATTACTTCGCAATATACATTTAAAATTTGAAAAAACGTTGAATGATCTAGATCTGGCATTGTATGTGCTTTTAATTTTTCGGTCGGGCAACATTGAAACCACTTGTGCAATTAACATTTGATTACTTTCCCGCCAAAATTGTGACTTTTGAAAATTGGGTGTATTCTAAAATATTTAAGAAATAAAATAAATATAAATAAAGTATATTAATTTACTATATTTGCATCTTTGTACAGGTAAATATAATATTTATGCATGTAAAGTGGAGTTTTTGCAATTTATTTTGTTTTGGTGGAGGAAATTAGTACTTTAGCTTTGTTGCAGATATACATCATATAACTTGAACGCAAAAAAAAAATTTGTGTGTTTTATGTTGCATATCTGCACAATAATACAAATTTATTGTTTTTTTAGTCAGCATGAAGTATTGCGAAAGCAGTTCCAGGCTGGATAATTATTAGGCGGGACGTTTTTAAGTAGACACATCACATACCGGTGGTGCGATGGCACCCTTCATGATGCGGGGAATTTTTTGAACCCGCACACCACCAAAAAAAAAAATTATTTTTTTTTTTTGTGTAATATCTGTCTGTCTTACATGTTTTCCTCTTTAATGCTATGTTTTTGTCCAATGTTATTCGTGTTCCACATTCGGGAGCTGATATAAGGTAACTTTTTTGTTATTTTGTATGTCACACAAGCGATTAACTTCCGCGAAAATTACTGGAATTATCGATAGTCTGGATAGCGAAGATGACTTGGATTTTTCAGAAGATGACGAAAGTGAATTCTGTCCAGATGATGAAGGTGCAGGTAATACAGATGATGAAGACACAGGTGATACAGACGAGGAAGATTCAGAAGGCCTAGTCGGAGCTCCCAGTAATGCAGATATATCATCTGTGATTGCTGGAGTCGTCGATAATACTCAAGCCAAAATGAGCCAACATAGCTCCGCACAGAAAAAAAGAAGCGATTTGAGAAATAAACTTATATGGAAAAGTCGTAATTTACTTTGCAACGAAAACCAACTTAGATTCCTGGCAAATACAGACTTGCCACCTGAAATTATGGAGCTCTCATCCAGATTGATATACCTAGGCTTCAAATTAAATCGTATAATAAAACCCTTATTGTCAAGACGACATTAAGTTTGATTTGATGTTGAAATCAACTTTAAAATATCTTTAAAATCACTAGGTACCATCTAGTTGACCCCGCTATTTTTCTCAACTTGATATATTTAATGGTTTAATCGTTGGGAATAAATCTAATTTAAAAGTATTTAACATAAGGGCATTATTGATGTGTGGCAATGACAAATGCTGTTAAAATAGAAATTATAGACTTTTATAGTACACATTATATGGGAGGCCTGGTGAAAAGTTTGAAGATAACACTCATTTTTTCTGTCCAATTCAACGTTGATCTCTGCATTACTGTTGCAAAATTTCATTGTTATACCTAATTTTGTTTGGCTGTTATAACTTTTGGCATCCTAGATTTATTTTTATACTCTTCACGCAGTGAATAGTATTATAAGTTTGTCATGAAGTTTGTATCACGCAGAAGGAGTCATCGGATACCATAAGTATATATATTATTGATAAGCCATGTCCGTCTGTCTGCGAGAATCGATATAACGAAAATCTTATGTATAAACACATTTTCAAATCGATTTTCACGCACGAATCGATTTGACGAAAACAGCATGTATAAATGTAAAATACGCCAACTCTGACATAATGCAAACAAACCAGAATCGATTTAGTCGAACCGATGTCGACTGCCTCATGTAATCATAACTCCAAAAATCGACATTCGTTAAATCGATTCTCGCAGAAACGATTTGAGCGTCATATAAACAAGGTAATAGAATCTGTAGACTTGTACCAAACTCCAAATGCCTTCGTTTTACAATATGACATAATAGTTTCCTTTTTTTTATTCACATTTGAAAATTGAAAATTGGTCAAAAATGACAAAATAATTATATCAAGACAACAAAAATGCAATTATATTTTTTTAATTTAATTGAAATGTATTCTTGTTCTATGTTCCTGTTTTGTATGGGAGGTACCCTTCCTAATAATCTTCTTGAAATTTAGATAGTTGGTGGGTATGGGTCAGGTAGAAAGTATGTATAAAGTGAATAAAGAAAAAAGGCCTTCCTTAGTTTCGGCAACACTCATAAATTTCCAAGTTCCTCAGGCTTTGAGCTATAGTGCTGAAATTTTGCACGAAGCTTTCTTTTCACTATACGCAATACATGTAAGATTATTCTTTATTATTATTATTGTTTCAAAGTTAATCTACGAACTAGTGTACCAATTCAATGTTATAAAAGTAAACTATTAGATGTTTAATATAAGTAAGCAAATAATCAATACAACACCGGCGTTGTCTATAGCGGGCTAGACACGATACATCCGCATGATCCTCCATTATCATAGTATTTGTGAAATATATATGTATGCGTGTTATGTACACAGTATGACGAAATATCTAATCGATTTTGATATTTCGTCATGCGAGTTATTCCCTCAATTCTCTCTTTGACCATAATCGTTCTCTCTTTGACCATGCTGTCTCATTTACGCCTTCACAAGGTAAGTACGTATGAAAGAGACAAAAATAGGTAAGTAGTCATTTATTTGAAATTTTTGAAGTGAGCGGACGTGTGCGCTAGTCTGAAAAATTTGTGAAGTGCCGATGGCTTTTAAATTTTTATGTTTGTGAAATGCATTGAGTCATTTACATTGTCGTCTACTCACTGCAGAAGAGAACAAATAGTGAACTTTCAGTGCTCACCTTCAATCACTTCAATCGACTCATACACAAATGCAGGATCATGCGAATCAGGAACGTGTCTAGCCCGTTTATCATAATAAACACAAAGATAAAAGTTATTATTATTTTTATTATTCAGAGATTCAGAGATTGTTTGCGGCTTTTTCCAAGACTAAAATTATTAATTAAATCATAATAATTTAACGAATAAGCTACGTCATTTTCAATTGAAATAATAGCAAGTGCTGAGAGCCGATCTTGTGTCATAGTATTCCGCAGATATGTTTTAATAATTTTTAAACTCGAAAAACTTCTTTCAGCAGGCGCAACTGTAACACGTGTCGTGCCTATAATTCTCAGGACTACTTAGATAGTAGGGTACACTTTCGTTAAGTTTTTTTTCTTTAATATATTAGCACCGAAACAATGTCATCGTTTCCTTCATATAAAAGGATAAACATATTCAGTTTTTCATATAATTCATGTCCATCAATATCAGATTTGTCTCGTACTGTTAGAGATAATTGTAAGTTGCTGCATTGCTTCAAAAGTTTACAGTCAGTTTTTTTATGCTATATATGAATCCAAATATGCTTTCATGATGCTTAAGTGTCTCAAATCTGCGCGCACATTGATGACATAAAAAAACTGTATTTTGAAAATATCTTCCGCAGATAATGCAGGAGCTTCGTCTACACCATCGTAATCAAAATTTCTTTTCATAGATCTTTTCTACATCTCACGACTTTGAACTTTGTATCAATATCATTCTCATTAGCCATATTTCTCGCTGTTACCAAGGATGACTGGAAACCGATTTCACGATAATTTTCAAGTCATTGAGTAAATGCGTCTAGGTATTGTATAGCCGCATCTAGGTGCATTTTTTCGCTCTGCCATATCTTACTTATGACATTTATCTTCGTAAGAATGTCATACCATACGACGAGAGAAATTATAAACTCGTATGTAGTTATTTCATTTTCTATAAAATGGCATTCACTAACCAACAGACAATCTGTCGTATTTTCTGCTAAATCTTTCAAATCATCGCATATATCGCTTAGTTGATATTTAACGGCCTTCACCGATTCTACCCTGCATTCCCATCTAGTTTCGGAAAGTGGTTTTAGCGATAAAGATCTTACATGGGATTATAAAATAGCCCAACTCTGACTCAAGCCAGCAAACAGAGTGTACAGCCTTTGAAACAAACCAAAACAGATTTTGCTTGAACATTAAACGATGCTGAGTCTCCTAAGATCAGATTCCAGCTGTAATGGATTAATTTCAAGTATACGTTTCTGGACAGCACTTTTTGTTCCACGCATATTGGCTGCATTGTCAAGAGCACGAGTGGCGTGACGTGAGTTATGTAATATTTTTCTAGTTGGGCTGTTGCGCGAGTGTGCGAGGCCCCAAAAAGCGGCCCGGGTGGTTGCCCTGCTCGCCACTGCTGCTGCGTCTCCATTACTAGTTGATGCTGCTCTCCCTTCATACCGTTCAAGGTTGCCACCCAGGGAGGGATCGTTGCACATCATACAACTATTTACTTTTACATACATTATTATTATTGTTTTTTGCACAATCGACTTGAAATTTGGAGACTATAAGTATCTGACCTATGTCCACCAACCATAAATTTCAAGAATCTCGGATCACTGGGAGAGGTACCTCCCATACAAAACATGAACTTAGCACAATAATCAGAAGATATAAAAGGTGCGTGACACTCTTCAATTCGGCATAGCCAAAGTTAATCTTCGTTTTACTGTTTTTTTTTTAAACAAATGCCATCGCAAAGAACTAAAAAAATGTTATTCAGAATGCACCACCAAATGGGTAAACTTTATTGATCAAAAGCCATTTCTATATTGATGTCTTTATATAATAACAGATTAAATAGAAAGAAAATGGATGAAAGATACGCAAACTCGCATATACAGAGAGATTGAAAAAATACAAACAATCAAAGCTTTTAGTCAATCTGTTTGTATGTGAGTGTGTTTTTTTCATGCTACAATAAGCTATTGATAATGATGAGGACGATGAGGATGATAACGTCAGAGACTTAATAAGACTACGATGAGACTGAAAGATAGTAATTTGTATACACATAATAAGCCCTTGATGCTGACGCTGTTACTGATTTTGGCAAATAATCAAATACAAAAAATTTATTAATATCACATTAACAGCATATGACTAAATAACTTTTTGTTGTCATTACTATCACCACCATCATCATCAACAGCAGCCTAGTTGTTGTTTTCACTGTCATCGTCGTCTTTTTATCTTCATTTAAATATTTACGATAATCGTTAAATTAAAATAAAGTGCGCCTAAGATAAGCAACGAATAGCAGACGAAATTAAGGTACCATATAAAAGGCCCGGCTAGGAAATGAAAGTAAGGGTAAGTCTAGGCTAATGGGATACATAACTGACTAACACTCACCCACTCCTTGATTTTTTTCCCCCTTTTTTACTGCTTATCTCCTTATTTCTCGTTATCTCATTTGTGGTTTCGCGTGATTTAAAATGGCATAAGGATCTTAAAACACGATTCAAACAATATTTGAGAACAATGAAGGCAATCAAAAAGGCAGCTGCTAAACCAAACCAAAGTGTGTCATAATGAATATTGATACAATGTTAAAGACTATTCATTCTTTATAGTTCTCATACATATACAAAAACACTTATGTACATACGTACGTACATAACTCATTTTATTAAAACAGACGACTCATCAAATACACGTCCAAAAATCTATAATATTTCAGACAAAAGAGAAGCAGCAAATAAACAAAACAAACAAAAGCATGAACATTTATACTATAAGGACATTCACTCAGTCAGTCAGCCAGCCATTTATTCTGACATTCATTTCAAATACTCACGCCAAGCGAACTCTATTGTATTAAGTACGAAAAGACAATACATACATATATGTATTCTTATATGTATTTAAAAGGAAAATAATATGAAGACGAATAAGTCAATAAGAAATTGAGCAATACGCGCAACTAACAATCTGTCAAAGCAAAGCATATCTTGGTTTGTTATCCTTTTAGACAACAATCTAACTATAGATATATCTGTCTATGTATATACTTATATATATACATATATTTCTATTGAGTGGCACACATATACCTTTACAAATATATATACTGTAAGCTCGTACGTACATCAGTGCGTGTATATACATGTATTTGTAAATTATGGCTTTAATAATATTGACAGAGTCAATAAGAGAAAATGTCCTTAAAATTAATAGGCGACATTTCGATATAGAATTACCGCTATGTCATCGCTTTTAATTAAAATTTTCACACACCCACCAGAATATACACACACATGCACATGATGTGCGAATGAATAAGTGATTGCGTGAATGAAATAATATTATAACTAGAGCTAGTCAAAGATTTCTTAGTCCTTCGTATTGACGCTGCCTTATTGATGATATTGATGATGATGAGCATAGTGATGATAAAGATGATGATGACTGTGTATAGAATATTTATTGTTTCCGTTTCCTGATTCAATCGTTGATTAGTATCTATCATTGATGTATCCACGGTGTCTTCCAAATTTTCTCCTCCTTACATTTTATATACAACCAATGCATAAGCGTCATAGCGTCCTTGTTGTCATCATCCTCATTTTATGTTTTATTGCTTTCGTTTTTTTAGGTCTTTCTTGGTTTGAGGTCTTTCTTTGTCTGTTTCGTTTTCTTTGTCGACTTTTGAACATAAAGTTGATGATGATGACGATGATGATCATAATGGTAATTTTGATGTTCTTTACTCCTACTTAGCAACTTTTAACATTTCACACGCCATGATTTGCTATAAGTACCACTTGACCTGGCACGCAGTGCAGCGAACGCTTTGTGCCTTTTTCATCTTTATCAATGAATGATGAATAACTTTGTGTTTGCTTGTTTTTCTTTTATTAAGCTTTAGCTATATAAATTTATTAAACTTATCAGATTTTTTTATTAATTATTTATCAATGCTCAGTTTTCTTTCAATAAAGATTTATTTTCTGAATTTTTCAGTTTTGTTTTAGTTTAGCAAATACTTAGAAATATAAGGCAATTTGGTTAACAGTGTTTTACCATCTCCCCAGACGGTCAAATTTAAAAGCAGTACCTATAGACCTACTGCAAGAATATGCATGCAGATTTGACAAAAGTATACCTTTGAGGCAAACTAAGGCTATAAACCGTCGATTATGGCGGCTGTCTGAATAGCCGAATTCCCATAACCTTTTCCATTCACTTCCCAGTCCTATGTCACCCTTTGTATTTATCATTTTATCTTGTAGAGATAGTAATGTAATGTTTTTGTCTATTTATACTCTTCACGAAGTGAATAGTATTATAAGTTTGTCATAAAGTTTGTAATACACAGAAGGAGACATTGGAGACCATAAGTATATATATTCTTGATCAGCGCGACGACACGAGTTGATATAGCCATGTCCGTCTGTCTGTCTGTCCGTCTGTATGTATGCAAACTAGTCCCTCAGTTGCACGAAGCTTTCTTTTTACCATACGCAGTACATTTGTCGGAATCAGCCGAATCGCTCCACTAGGGGGCTCCCCTACAAACCGGGATCCAAATGAAAGTTCTTACTAAAAAAACTTTTTTGTTTTTCATCCTATCGATTTGAAATATGAACACTATAAGTTTCTGACCGATATTCACCAACCATATAAATTTCAATACCCTCGGACCATTACATTAATGAATGCTCACTGTAAAATCACTACAAGCTATAAGTTAGTATTACTTTTTTATTTAATGTTACTTTTGTACAAAATAAAAAAAAATATTTAAAAAAGGGTAACTTTGGCTATGCCGTATGTATCAATGTTAAAAAAAAGAAAATAATAAATAGAATTAAAATTAAAAACAAAATGACTTGTAAAAAAAGCTGGAAAGCTTTTGTCATCTTTCCGATTCTCGCACAAGTTGAAAGCTCACTATGATCACGCAATGATTTTAACACATTTCCATTTTGCATAGTTTTCATTGTATTTTGAAATTTCTGCGAGAAATCAACAATTCGAAAGATTATCCATTTTACGGAGCGATAATAGTGCACACAAATTAACATTTTTTTCACAAAAAATTAACACCTCCTCAGCAAAAGATGACAAATTGTTTTCATAAGAGCTTTTCTTGTCACCGCAATAAACAATCAACAACTAGTTGTTTTTATGTTAGGCGTTAACGAAAAAAATATTTTTTTTTTATCGCTTTGAAAATAGGTGGGTAAGTGGCACTTTATTGTACCATAACTCTTTATAAGTTTGTCATTAAATGTGGGTTTGTATGGGAGGTACCCCTCCTGCTAACCCTAGGATCATGAAAATGTATATGGTTGATGGAGATGGATCAGAAACTTATAGTGTCCAAATTGCAGTTCAATACGTCAGAAAACAAAAAACTTTTTCTAATAAGAACATTAATTTAAAAAAGGTGGTTAGTATGGGAGGTACCCCCCTACTGATCCGTTTCGGCTAATTCCCAAACTTGATCAAGTGGTTGGCAAAAACAAAATTTCAGCTCTCTAGCTCAAAAACTGAGGGAGTAGTGCTGCGAGCAGACGGACAGACGGACATGGCTAAATCAACTCGTCTCGTAGCACTGATCAATAATATTTATATTTACTTTATGGGGTCTCCGATATCTCCTTCTGTGTGTCACAAACTTCATTACAAACTTATAATACTATTCACTGCGTGAAGAGTATAATGCCGAAACTACGAATATGGATCATAACAGAAACGAAATTTGGGCAGCGAATTGTTTAACTGATGGTACATGAGTTAGAATTATTCCGTAAGCATAGTGTTCCCCTTATCCACAAGCTCGTGACTCAAGAGAGAGCTCTGCCCCAAAGAACTCAACATGTGCAAGAGCACATAGATTCTCATCAGGACTGCCAACCGAAGTGAATTCAAAAGTATGAAATAACGAAAACATTTTCCACTTTTTTTTTGTTTTGGCTTTGTTTATTAAAAAAACCCAATAAAGCACTAAATTTACCTTTCATTGAATTTTTGTATGAAGCATTAGGTTTGACTATAAGCCATTTCACACTGAGCCTTCAATGCAGCATTCACAAAAAGTGTTCACATTGCATTTTGTATTTTCGGAACAGCTTTTTTTTTATTTTGGTTATACATACAAACGCAACGTTGTGGCTAATTGTGAAAAATTATAATGAAAATTGTGTGAAAAATTCATGATTAAAAACAATTCGCAGTGTATGCAAATAATTCTTGCAGCTTCCTTTTTCATTCCTACCACTTATTTTTACTAAAATAAAAAAAAAGTTACAATTTAAAATTTACTTCAAATTGTTTTGTTGTTTTGTGCAATGCTCACAGCTGTTTTGTGTTGGTGCGCAACAAAAAAAGAGAAAGAAAATCGAAAATGAACTAAAAAAACAAGGTAACAATTAACCAGCACTGGTTAGAGTGACCAATTTCACAAACAGCATTTTAGTTGCATTCTTATCGAATGTACATTTTCTACTACAACAACAACTACAAATTTACGTCACTTTTCCCTGTTGTTGTTGTTGTTGTTGTTGAAAAATGTAACATTCAATGTAGCATTCGAGAAATGTACATTCAATGCTCAGTGTGAAATGGCTATATGTCCAATGATCGAAAACTCAGTACCACAAAGTATAAAACGCTATTTACATAAATTCCAATCAAACATGTATGCTAGTTAGCATATGTCATAAAGCCTGTTTAGAATGTAATGAAAGAATTGAAAGTACAAATAATCAAAAGATTGTTGAAATTAACTTGTAACCTTCTGAACATGACAGTGTTAACGGTTTTCTTCTAACACGCACCATTTAAAAGTTATGACAAATTAAAGTACCATTTTAAAGTATCAATGTAGATTTATCAAATTCCTCATTCTTTATAAGTTTTCTTATATAAGGGTCAACAAAAATGCCTTTTAATTGAGGACCACTTAATTTGATGAAAACAGTTTTCAAATACAAAATTCCTTTTCCAGTTTTATCTATGCCCTTGAACAAAATTTGCATTAAACCAAGTTTTATGTGTATGTAGGGGTGGAAGAATCACATTTTCCTGTGGAATAAGAATATGTACACATTTAACGTTTGATTCACCACAAACAAAATCACTTCTTTTTAGTCAATCTTTTGCTTTATATTGATTTTTGGTGTCTCTACTGTCCCACAAACACAGGAAACAACAATATTTTGTGAACCTTCCCTGTAGTCCAAGCAATACAGCAGCAACTTTTAAATAAGCACAAACTTTCTAGTTGTTTTCTTCGTATTTGAGTAAGTTTAAAATCAGTTTCATGTTTTCATATGTTTCATTTACGGACCTATTCTCGTTATATTTGCGTTGACACCTCATACAAAGAAAGCTTTTGTCATCTTTGCGATTCTCGCACAAAAAAAATAGCTATTTTTAACATCAGTCTGTAAAGTGTATGTTACCAGTCTGTAAACTTCAGTTTATGCAGGTTTGCCAACTTAGAAGAAAATGAAAATATGTTGGAAATATAAAATATTTTATAAAAAAAAAAATATTATACAAAAACGAAAACAGGTGTTTTTTTTCTCCGAGTAATTCTCACTTTTTAATTTTTTTTTTCTGAATTTGTTTTTTTTCCCAAAATTGACAAGCCTGATTTTATCTTACATGTATTTGCAAATGTATGCAATTGATGGCACAATATTTTTGAAAATCGATAATTTTTCTCAAAACTATCGTCCGACATTGAAAATGGATCACTATGATCACGCAATGATTTTAACACATTTCCATTTTGCATAGTTTTCATTGTATTTTGAAATTTCTGCGAGAAATCAACAAATTGGAAGATTACCCATTTTACAGAGCGATAATAGTGCACACAAATTAACATTTTTTTTCACAAACAAATTAACACCTCCTCAGCAAAAGATGATAAATTGTTTGCATAAGAGCTTTTCTTGTCACCGCAAAAAACCATTAACAGTCAGTTATGTTAGACGTTAACACACATACAATTTTTTTGTCATCGCTTTGAGAATAGGTCGTTTAAACTCACTGATTATGCAATAGGTATTATAAGTATTATATTATATAAGGATAGTCGCTGCCATTATGGAGTACGACTTTCAAACTAGTTTTGGAACTGTCAATAAAAAGCCTACATTGATCTTTGTCGAAAGGTATTGCAAGTTCTTTTACTAGTTCACTAATATTGATGCTGATGCTACATTTTTATACTCTAATTTACTCTTGATTGTATTTGAAATTTCTATGGTTTTAATTATTTACTTGTTCTCGCCAAATCAATGGCATAGCAAAATGCATAGAAACGGGTTTCCCATTAAGTCAGTCACTTAACTAAACGTAAATGCGAAAAAAGTTCGGGGTCCATTGCTTATCTTGCATCACTGAATAACCAAAATAATGTATATACGCTTCTGTAACCGTGTCAGTTGGAACTTCTCCTTGACATTTAATAATATATTTAAACACCTACGGCGGTAACATTTTCTCCATGATTTTTGATTGTATTTCTAATAGTTATCTACTTTAATGTAAACAAAAAATTTATTGTATGTGAGCTAGAGATTTTATTGGTGATGGTAATGGAAGTATAGTGATGATAGTGCTTAGTGATAGAAAGGCTTATGTTGATTAATGAAAGGTCAAGCTGTCTTGCGACTGATCTTGTTGATGCTTTTTGAAAAAGTAAAGTTCCCATATAAGTAAATCCATGCTTCTTATATTCTATCTATGAAGCAACAAAGCAAAAAAATACAAGACTAACAAACTTTAACAGATCACAAGCACAATATACAAAAAAAATCTAATTAACAATTATGAAATTTTATTTTTTTTTATTGTCATACATATTTACCTAACCATGAGTAAATGGAACAAGCAAAAAAAATGAACATCACAGTGAATGGTGGCAGATTACCTACCTTTCAGGTTTCCTGAGGGTGACTCCTCTTGAGTCGGCGGGTGTTGTTACCAGTGACTAGCAAACCTGTGGCGAGATCAATAGAGTGTGTTTCAAGACGGGATACGTATTTTCTAGTGAATCTACTAATTTCGTATTTAATCCATGGAACATGAAGAGCTCTATGTATGGTTGTATTTCTGACATACCATGGTGCATTCACAAGTCTACGAAGAAACTATTACCTTGTTTATATGAAGCTCAAATAGATTCTGTGAACCAGAATCGATTTAGTCAAACCGATGTCGACTGCCTCATGTAAACATACGCAAAAAAATCGATATTCGTTATATCGAACCTCGCAGAATCGATTTGAGCGTTATATAAACAAGGTAATTGATTGGAATCTGTGGAGTATCTCAATCTTAGAGTGGGAAGATGAACTGTATTTGCTATGTCCTTACAGGCTTCAGAACTGTCTTGTACAGAAAGAGTTTGTTGCGCAGAAACAGTTTTAAACTGTACTTAAGAAGCGAGTACATTTTCCTCATTTTAAAAGCCAGCTGTTGGCGCTTACGTTTGTGATCCTTCCAGGTTAACCGTCTATGCAGGGTAAGCCCCAGGTAATTGGCGGTGTACTCTGAAGGAATGAATTCATTGTTCAGGGAGACTGGTGTACAACTTTGACGCCTAAGCGTGAATGTAATATGCGTTGAGTTGTCAGTGTTTAGCCTAGGTTCAATTAAAGAAAGCTGACGCTGCAATAATGTGGATGCATCCACAGGATTGTCAACTTTAGCTAAAAACGCAGTGTCATCCTCATATGTAGCAATCATCAGGTTATTACTCCTTATAATTGGCAAGTCTCATGTTTATATGGAATATAGGATAGGCGCCAGAATGCGACCCTGTGGAACTCCAGATCTTATGTATTTCAATTCAGAGTCCACGTCAATGTGTTTCACATAAAAGATTCTATTTTCTAGATAAGATCTAAAAGGAAGGAAATATGGAGCTGGTAACAATCTTTTTAATTTAAAAAGTTGACCAGAATGCCGAACTCGATTGAATGTCTGCTTTATGTCCAGAAAAACTGCGGAGCAATAACGCTTATTCTCAAAAGTTACCAAAAAACATTGTTCAGGTGTGCCATAACATCCCCGGAAACCGAAAAACATGATTTTTGAGTTAATGATGCAGAAATATCCGTTATATGATGATTAATATTGTGTAAAAATTTCATTATAATATGTAACATATATACATAGAGCATAAAAAGAGAATATGTTATATGTAATATGTATATGTCATTTCCAAAGTTCCGGCTTCTTTAATTATAAGAGCAATACATACGAGTTGTGCTGCATTCAATGACGTGTGAAGATCGTTTATGTTTCCCAAACATCGGTATATTTTATTTTGTGGCATTATTCGAGAAAAGGAAACGCTTTTTTAAAGAAGATTAAAAACTTTAAATAAGATTTTCTCGAAATGATGTTTCTTGTCTTGCAGTAAATGTGTATGGTATGTGTAAATATATAATATTACAATTTTTATTATAAAATTCAAAATACAAAAAAAAGTATGATTTGAAATTGTCTTCCTGTCTTCATCGATTTATGGTTAGAAGAAAACCGTTACCACTTTCGTATTCAGTAGGTCCAATTTTATACAAAATGGTTGTTTTCATAAATGTGAAAAAAAATTATTTTATGTCACACATTGTAATATAAATAGTGTATAATAATTATTACTAGTTTTAACTCTTGGTCCAATTTCGATCACCCACATGAAAACTTCTTATATTTATTAGCAATGCAGACGGGACTCTATCGGATTGAATATAATAATTTATATGGAAAATATGTACAAAGCTTGAATTTATCTATAGAGTAAGCTCTAATGCATAAAATTAGTATATATAAAATAGGTTAAGTGTAAAATATAATCTTAAAATTCGGGGATTAGTTAGCTAGATCGATTCCTCTTATCACGCTGATCATGGGATGTTCCCAGAAGAAAGGCTACAGTTGTACCTGCAGTCATATTACTGTTACAATAACAATAAGCATCCATAAAATCATGTCATCATGGTAAGTAAGTTACTATTATAATAAGATGGTCTTCTCATTGCAATAGATTAATTCAAATTGTATTATACATATATGCAGCACATAATTTCATTGATTTAAATTTTTGTTGTTTATGTTTTTAAAAAAAGATATTCATAAAATGCTAATGACCGAACGAAAACAAATAGTAACTGTATATAATGTAAAAAATCAGCCAAGTGTGAGTCGGACTCACACACGGGGGGTTCCGTACCATTGTACAAGATTTTTTGCTTAAAATATTAAATTATGTGGATATTTATCAGCCTAAAAATATACTACAACTTACTATACTTAGTATTCAATACAAATGCAAACTTTATACTCAATGTCTATAAGGGTCGAGAATTGAATCAAGTTTTGGGCATATTAATGTTGCAACTGCTGTTATCTTAAAGATGAATGCAATATTTAAGTTCCGCGCGGGCGGTTCCACAAAATGTTCGTTTGTCGACATTTGTTTTCATACATATATATATCTTATTGCCTTAAAAAAGCCTCCTATACTCTTTTATGCATTCACGACTTCATTTATCCCCATACTCATCTTGATTCATATTGGCTCTTACCGTCGTCATAGTCGTCGTTGTTGTCATTGTCGCCAGCCAGACGGGCACCAATAAAGTTTACAGTCAGTTGCTACATTTCGTTTACAGCCAAGTTTTTAGTCTTCCGGCATGATGGTGCCCAATATCATCAAAAGAGTAAAATCAGTAGCATTACCAGCAACAGGAATATGGTGTTTCAGAAGTCAGCCCTACTACCGAAGCCAATGTGATGCCTCGCTAGAAGCTGCTATCAACACTGTTCATCGCCAAAACGATCTGATTGAGGATTTTCAAAAAAAAAAAATTCATATAATTTTTTCTTTTCTCTTATTTTTTTTTAAACGTTTATTTCGTGTTTTTGTTGTTGTTTGTGCTGTACGCAATGCCAACGTTGCCAACTAGGAAAAAGTGAAGTTAAAATTTATGTCAGAAATTGTGGCTCCAGTGAAGCGGGCCCGGTAAAAACAAAAGAAATGAAATAATGAATATATGAATGAATGAAGAGTGAAAAGAAAGAATGAAACGACAAATATGAAACGATTGCCAAAGATGAAGAAGAAGAAAGAAAGCAAAGCTAAGGAAAACGAAAAAAAACAACAAGCAAATTTGTGTGCGGAAGTTCAAAAACGGTAGTTGCATCGTTCTTGCTTCCGCAATTCCGTTCATTCACTCACTTACTCAGTCACACATCCCCATACTTCCCACACCTTCACCGCAGTTCCAATCTATTTTCTTCTTTAACGAAACTACTGCTGTCTTAAGTTTGCTAGCTGTTGACAAAGTTGTCGCGTCGTCTGAAAGCTACTCGATATATTTCTCTTTCTTCTTCATCTTACATTACTTTTTTTAAACCAAAGAAAAATGAATCGTTATTGGGCGACCGGAGTTCTAGGGTGTCTGTCTATTTGTCCGTCTATATATCGTGTATTCTGCGTTTTTATTTTTTTCATGAATGAAATTTTTATGTCATTCCTCTTCCTATTCTTTCCATATTCGTTGTTGTTTATGGTCTCTTTTAACTTATTTTCCTTGTTATATTATTGTTATTGTTGGTTTTGTTGTTGTAATTCTTGTTTGTTTGTTTGTTTATTTTTTGTTATTGTATGCTTAACACCATAAAGCATCCCATTAAATTGGCGTCTAACTGACTGCAACTGAAATTGAAAAGCTTTTCATACCATTCACCATAACCAAAGAGGGTCAAAAATAATCTTGACTTCATGTGCTTATTGGCACTGATATAATAACAACAACAATAACAAGTACTCACTGGTGGATGAAAAATGGATGGCTGAACTGTCGTCTTGCCGGGAAATAATATACAAACCAAAAAAATAAATATAATGCATATAAGCAATGGATTGAATCGTCTTCATTTAAGTTCAAGTTGGCATATTTTTGAGCTTTCCGAGTTTCTTTTGCGGCCTGAGAATAGTCAATCAATGCAAATACTTTTATAATTTTTTTTTAAAAAAGTGACATTGAGCTTCATTACGAGGAAGTATATTATAACCAAAAAAGACAGAAGATTAACTCTAGTTCCCCGAAGCTTAAATGCATTTATCTTAAATTTCCGTAAATTGTACATAATTTGTGAAGTAATTTATTCGGTAGTAGAAGAAATATAAATATGTTTATCTATAACAATTGTGACAATCTTTCAATAATTAAGGAACTCTAGTTTGATAAGTAATATTCACAACTATGTTTCTGTTCAAATTTTTTACTTGATAGCTTACAAACTATGACCTCTTCATCCTCATTATTTCCATATAATGGTATAGTTTATGGGGCTACCGACGTCAAACTAAAGTGCTAACATATTCACATTAGTTTAAAAAATATATGTACAAATAAGAAAACATATTCATACATACATTCGCGCATAATTTTTAAGCCATCATCGATTAAATGGCCAATAACTAAGCCACTCTTAGGAATGTCTATGCACTTCAAATAAAACTACATCCTTTTAAACTTTGCTATCGCCATTTTCTATCTAAATGTCTGTTTATATTAATGTCTAAGTATTTGTCTGCATATATCGCTGAGTCTGCTTGTCTAATGCAATATTATCGTTTCTCTTTTAAATCGGGCCAAAATGATCTAAATTTATTGCAATATCGTTATAGTTGTTATTGTGAATGCGCGTAGCTACAGAATGTCTCCTTTTTGTTCTTCGTCTTCTCTTTTATTTTTATGTCACTTCCGTGTTATTTTTCTTCTTCTCGCCCCCAAAATTTTTTTTTCTTTTTTTGTAGGGTTGTACATTTGTCTATCTTTTGTGGAGTCGAATGTAGACATGACGGCGCCACTCCATTGATACTATTTTTAGCATCAAACAATAAAGAAATTTCATCCGCTTTTAGCTTAACATCTTTCACTTTTTGTAACTTTGTAACACATTTTTTATATTTTTCTTCTTTCAATTTTCAGAGATACTGGCCAGTTGGGAAGAATGGTGGACATACGATGGGATATCTGGTAAGTTTCATTATACTCTTCACGCAGTTAATAGTCATTTCAGTTTGTTGTTGTATATATATATATATATATATACATATATATTGTTGATCAGCTCAACGAGACGAGTTGATTTAGCATGTCTGTATATATACAAATTAGTCCCTCAGTTTTTGATCTAGATTGAAATTTTGCACGAATCTTTCTTTTCACCATACGCAATACATTTGTCGGAATTATCCGAATCGGACCACTAGGGGGGGTCACTTATCCATATTATGTCACACGAATTTCATGATTTTTTGTCACAGGTGCGCAGTGGTCGGACTTGGAGTGGAGATATCAACCTGAAACTTTGGGTATATCTTTGTATGAATGAGAGAACTATTCCATAAAAAACTGGTGGGGGGTTCGACCTCCCTATACCAACCCCCCACCACCCAATTTCAATAAAAAAAAATAATACAAAAAAATTGAAAGTTCAATTTTTTGTTAAAATGTATGGCAGCAATATTTAATGATAAAATGGGTGTGGTTCGACTCGTTTACAACCACCCCACACCACCTACTTTCAATACGACTAAAAAAAAAAATTGAAACGCAATTTTTTATTAAATATCACGTAAATTTATTTATTTGTATTTAATGAATTGAGATTGAATATTTTTTTTCTTGTGAGAAATTGATCTGTTTCTGCAAACCTTACTTGCCACACTTTCAGCTCAAGCCTATACGATACATGCAAACAGAATTCGAAAAATCTAATATATGCGTGCAGAGGTGACAATCCGAATTCGAAATAGTCTTTTTGGACTTCTTTTTGCAAACATTCTTCAATATTGTTCATTTCTGTTGGCTTCGCATTGCATATATAGCTGCCTTGAATCGAGTGGGGTTTAACATGTCAATTTTATTTTTTATGTACATTTGTTCATCTACGGACAATTGAGTTATCTCTTTTTTGAATTAAAACCTTATGGGAAAGTTGAATTTTTGAATAAGCCTTTGTTTTGTGGTTCTAAGCAAAACCCCAAAAGTCCCCATCGATAATTGTGCAGGTAGAAGAGTTAGGGGGGTTGGTTAATGTGAAAAAACGGATTCTCGTATTTATTTTTGTAAACAGTCACTGTTATCGAAATTGGTATTCAGTATGGCGTCTACAAGGTAGTTTAAAAAATGCATATCTGATCTTATTTTCTTATGAGAACCTATTTTCTATATAGCGAAATAACTCTTTGGCCGGTAAAGTATCCTCTCTCTATTGTATCTGCCATCACTTGCAATTTAAGAATCTACTGGAAATGGTTTTATCAGTTTTTCTAACCTTGCCAAACTGGAGCGCAGAAGATTGAAAATACATCATTTGGTCTTAGGCATGTATATTTAACCAATTTGAATCAGTCAAGAAGCAATATTTTTGTAAGAGGCTTGGTGAGAGGATTCCGAAGCATACCTAGTTGAATCTCAAATTAAAAGCGAAGTTACAATGGCGGACACAAGGAAATGGGGATACTTAGAATGTAAAAAGGTATATCCCTACACAGAATATAGGTTCTCATAAGAAAATCGGATCAATTACGCATTTTATAAACGACCTTGTAGGCGCCATAGATTCCAAGCATGAAAATATCATCCAGCCAGATGATGACCTAAAGCGTAAAACCCAGAATGAGCTCTCAGAGTCACCATTTCAGTTGGAGGAGTGGCGGCCCGAAAGTGCAGATCTCAATTCGAGTGAAAATTTGTGGCTATTGAAGAAGGAGAGTCATCCAAAATCCAATAGAGCGCACACTATGGAAGATTTATTTTAGGATGCAGCAAAAATTGTTAGAAAATATGCTTGAGAATGTGTATTGATGTAAAAAACAAGGGGTTTTTGACCAAAATTTAAAAAAAAATTATAAAAAAGACTAAATTTGGCTATGCCGAAGTTGTAATAGTCTTCTCGCCCCAGCTAGTAGTCCGAGGGTCTTGAAATTTATAAGATTGGTGGCTATGGATTAGACACTTATAGTGTCCAAATTTTAAGTCGATAATACAAAAAACAACCTGATAAATTTTAACACCGTCGGACTACTAGCAGAAGCGTGAAGGCGTAGCCAATGTTAGTCTTTTTTATATTTCAAAACTATCTTGGTATTATTAGCCTCATCTTGTTTTGTTACAAGTTGGAGCGGGACATGCGATGTGACAGAAGTGTTACTGTCTTCCAACTTATTTTTCTCCACTTTCTGTTTGTACTCGCTGTGTCCCGAACTACCATCAAATCCATTTTCCTAATAATGTGAGACCATTTACGGAATCCTCCAATACTTCGTTGATTACTTCTCTCGTAGCTCCAGTATTCGAGTAGCAGTATGGTCTAACAAACTTTGCAGTTCAACTTCAGCATGAGATTCAATGACAGTTACTTGATCAGCGATCTTTTTTTTTTTTCTTTTAAAATGTTGTCGTAGCTTGGTAAAAGATCAACATAAATTTTACTGTTTACAAAGCTTCTTATATCATATATTGATGTTTTGTTAAATTTCCACCATAAGCGATATTACAAACATTAATGAGTTTGCTAGTAAAATTGGTGGATTCGCTTGCAGGGCAGCGACACGCAAATCTTCAGCAGCGGACACATCAATTTCTACTAATTCAGATATTCGTCGTCACTTGGTTCTCTTTTAACATTCTGCGAAATCAACTCGAGGACGTCCTCGATCCTTATTCGAGTCAGATGATTGTAAATAAGAATTCAATGAAATCGTTTCCTTTTGTTCTAGCCAATCGGTATAGGTGCGATTGCATTTTTGCCAGAATTCGGAATTTTTTTGCAACGTAATTTATGGATTGTTTTAATTCATTTGTATCAACGGTAGAGCATTTATTTTCAATATCCTTTTGCAGGATATCGCATATTATTCTAGATTTTTCAATATTTATTCCACTTTGTGAGCAACAAATATTGAAAATATACATGCGTGTAAATTCGCATTGATAAGTTGTTCCTATCACAAAAACAATGTATAAACAAATGAAATTAGGAAAGTAAAAAAATTAAAAACACATTGAACAAGAAGTGCTAGTATATCCCACTTCTAAAACACAACAGCAACATAAACAAAACAACAATACAGCATAAAAATTCACAGCTGTACAGCAGAAAACTGTATGAAACCCAACGAGACCGCTTTAGTCTCTGGGTGATAACAACATAAAAACTTGATCAATATATTAAATTAAATTTTATTACGGTGACTAGGTGAGATCATAATTGAAACCTTAGTTGAAATTGAATTATATGGACTAATGAATACTGACAAAGGTACTGGTAAAAAATTAATTTTAAAAAACATACGCAACAAGTTAAAAACATTTAAATTGTTTACAAATAAAGCCAATACCTTTATTTAAAATATTTGTTTTGAATAATTGCAATTAATAACGTTTTTATATTTTTTTATTTATTCAAAGTTGCATTTCACTTTTAAGTTGCCTACACTGCAAGATCCAACTAATTATATTCTATCTCTTTTGAAGCAATTCTTAAAGAGTATCTTAAAAATGAAACAAAGAGAACTTTACTTTTAAATAGCTTAGTCTTTTACGAGATAGAATTCCCCTATTTCCTACCAAAGTTTTTACCTCGATTTTGTTATTTTTGGCCTTTGGCAGCGACCGCTGTAAGGCGGTCACATTTGTGAGATTCGTATATTTCACAATTTAGCTATTTCCATTTAATATTGAATATTAATATTTTAAACTTTTGTGGAAACCATTAACTTCAATTTATCTTATCTTTTAATGTTCGCCTGATAGGGCTCTTGATAGGTCAAAAAAGATAGAGTACATTTTTAAGTTTTTCGTTTATAGTTTCATGTTTTAATACTTTATATTTTCACATGTGGCTTTATAATGTTACGACTCCCTCCCACCCCTTGTCATATAATGTCACACTTCGTTAACCCCCTCCCTTCCCAATAACGTGTACCATAATATGTGGATGGCCCCAACCATATAAACTGCAAGAACTTCGGATGTATACCTCCCATACAAAACATGAACTTATAACAATCATCAGATGACATAGAAGGTGCAAAATTTGATCCATCAATTCCTTCCATTTCCGGCTGTCAGATCCGCACTAAACTATGCACAAATACTCTCCATAATATTCTTAAGTTTCCCTGAAAAATTCATCAAAATAAAAAAAGTTATTTCCGAGTCCATAGGGAACATACATACAGATGTACGTACATACGAGTAATAGACAAACATAAAGGGTTTTTTTTTTAGAGGTTCACAATTTTGAGTTGCAGCACTGCTTTATTTAAAAGCTGATAGTTGCTTATTGTTTAGTTTGGTTTGGCATTTCATCCGATACCTACAGTCAAAATGGATCACTAGGTGAGAGAACAAAAAAAAAAAATTATTATTAAAAAATTAATAATGAAGTTTAATAATCGAGTAATTTCTCGAAGAACAGACATGAATTGGCCAACAAGATCGTGTGATTTAACCCCATTGGATTATTTTCTTTGAGGTTATGTAAAGTCCCTTGTCTACGCCGATAAACTAGAGACAATAGAACACTTGGAAACGATTCGAAGAGTTATTGGTGAAATATGGCCGCAAATGCTGCGAAAAGTGTGTGAAAATTGGTCTTCCAGATTGCGCCTTGTACGCACCAGCCGTCGCGGCCACATGGCCAAAATCATATTTAAACATTAATGTCATAAAATTATCTATTCAATAAATCCAGTTTAATTGATATTAAAAATATGTTTCTTTCTTTTATTTTAATATTATAAAGCTTCAAAAAAAAACACCCGTTAGTTCCATTTTTATATATGTAGAAGATTCTATTGATTTTGGAGCAGTTTGTTTGACTTTTTGCTATATGTGACACTCAAGCCTAACTCGCGATTAAATTGTTGTACATATCCTGAAGTACGATCAATACTCTATAAAGACTTTGAATTTTATACTGTTGAAACGTATATATTATATTTGGAGAATATGTATTTCCTAGTCTATTTCTATTTAATTAAAACTTAAGAAATTAAGGAACATAAAAAAAAAATAAAAATAACAAGATAATGATTTAGTTTGTATAAAGGCTATGCCAACAATGGAATTCTGATAATTGGAATAAAAAACCTAAATAGAGAAATAGGAACTTTCCCGTATCCAATAAAAGTCTCACAGAATTTTTCAAATTTCATTCAATACATCTGATTCCAGTAGATAGTAATAGTTACCATAAATTGTATTGAAGCATTTATTAAAATATCCCTTTAGTTACTATTGCTTACTACACCGATCACTTGTCCATATTTCTTTTTTTTTTCTATTGTTTATTTTTTTTTTTTTTTGCTTAAATCTGGTGTTTTTGCTTTTTTGTCTATTTGTCCATTTGTCTGTCTGTCTCTTTGTTTATTTATACGCTTTTGATGAACTCAGTAAAATATTTTCCTTTCTTTTTACTACCTTTGCTCTTCGTGTATGGGCGTACTAAAATGTTGGCTTTGGGGGGACATATCAGACAATATATGCTATACTTTACATGTAATGCTTAGTTTATCAGTCCGAGTGTCTGCAGTCTAGGCAACTGACGTCCCCTGGGTTACCCTATGTGCGCCCATGTCTTAGTTACATATTTGTTGCAAACAATCATGTGTTATGGCTCATACAACAAAAATATGCAACAGACGTCAGAAATTACCACACAACAACTCGTCACAACTTAATCAAATTCAACTCAGTTTAGCTTGTATTCACGCTGTATTTGATTTCTGTTCGTTTCAATTTGATTTCGTTTCGATGCAATTGAACTAAATTGAACTGAGCTTGACAATATGCAATATGCGACATTGCACTTGAATACAATTTAACTTGTATTTCTGTGCAACAAAAAATCATCAACTAAACTTGACACGGTGGTGATGATGAATGATTTGAAGATGGTTGGTATTATTGGGACTGTTGTGTTTGTTGGGTTCGTTGGCCCAATAACCAATACCATAAGATACATTTATTCATTCATGAATTTTTAAGTATTTTGGTCACTCTAGTATCTTTCAAACTGTCTAGTATTTATTATTCTACACATTTATCGATTCAATTGCCGTACCATTCTTTTCTATCATATGAATATTAACGAATTGTTATTTATTAATTATTATACTCTTCACGTTAGTGAATAGTATTATAAGTTTGTCATGAAGTTTGTAACACACAGAAGGAGAAATCGCAGACCACATAAAGTATATATATTTGTGATCAGCTCGATGAGACGAGTTAATTTAGCCATGTCCTTCTTTCCGTCGGTCCGTCTGTTCAAACTCCTAGTCCTTCAGTTTTTGAGCTAGAGAGCTAAAATTTTGTACATCGGTTTCTTTTTACCAAACGCCGGGCAAGTTCGTGAATCAGCCGAATCAGACCACTAGAGTAGGAAACTCCCATACAAACCCCCTTTTAAATTAATGTTCTTATTAGAAAACGTTTTTGTTTTTTTGACGTATCGAACTGAAATTTGGACACTATAAGTTTCTGATCTATATAATATAAATTTTATTATCCCCCTTTTAAATTAAAGTTCTTATTAGAAACACTTTTTTTGTTTTTTGTCTTATTGAACTATAAGTACCTGACCCATATCCACAAACCATGAAAATTGCAAGACCCTCGGACTACTAGGAGGGGTACCCCCACTACAAACCGGGATCCAAATGAAAGTTCTTATTAGAAAAACTTGTTTTTTGTACTATCGACCTAAAATTTGGACACAATAAGTGTCTGACCCATAGCCACCAACCTTATAAATTTCAAGACTCTCGGACCACTCGCTGGGGCGTGAAAAGTATTACAAATTCGGCATAGCCAAAGTTAGTCTTTTTTAGGGTTCCGTACCCATAGGGAACTAACGGAACCCTATTACTAAGCTTACAATGTCCGTCCGTCCGTCCGTCTCCTGCTCTTTCTCATGAACCGTAATAGGTAGAGAGTTGAAATTTTCACAAAGTGTGTAATTTACTTGTGTGTAGAACGACAAATACTAAAACTATACATTTTTAGAATCATTGTTCTTTAATTTAACCTTTTGTTTAACAATTTTTTGTTTTTTGTAGTATACTTTGAGCTGTTAATTGTAGTGTACTTTTAGGCTATTAAATGTAAACATAATTTAATATTTAAAGCAAATAATCTTGTACGATGGTACGGAACCCTCCGTGTGCGAGTCCGACTCACACTTGGCTGATTTTTTATATTTTTTGTATAATTTTGAATTTCAACGTTTTGTACCTTGCACACACTTTATTAATCAAATCCTGTGATTAACATGTGTAAATGGTATTTAACCTTTGGTCAAATGGTTGATATATATATTTTTTTTTAAATAAACCAAATTTCATCCTTCTCCAAGTCTATGGTTTCATTTGTTATTCATAAATTTTATTGATTAATCCTATTAAATTGTATGTGAATATAATTTTCACAATTCAATAAACCGCCAATTACAACTAAAACACAATAAATTCGGAATGCAAAAAAACATGAAAAACAATCAAAAAGTAATTTCCGTTGTAAATTTTTTCAATACCTTATTCCATTTTAAAATATTTAACAAATGCAAAAAGAATTTACCATATACTAAAATAGCTTAATAGAAATTAAAAAAATAATAATATCCCGCAATTGAATCAACACCAAGTTAACGAAACGTTTGTAAAGGTAATAAAGTTTTCAAGAAAATAAGAAAATATTGTAAAAACCAGTAAAAAGAAGACTAACTTTGGCTATGCAGAAGTTGCAATACTCTTCACGCCCCTCCTAGTGGTCCGAGGGTCTTGAAATTTACATAGTTGGTGGATATGGATTAGACACTTATGGTATCACAATTTCAAGATGGTAGTATAAAAAAGTTTTTCTTATAAGAACATGAATTTCGATCCAGGTTTGTATGAGGATACCCCCTAGTGGTCCGATGTAGCTGATTCCGACAAATGTACGAGTATGACGATTTATTTCGTCGCCGTGATGAAGAATATATGTATATACTTTATGGGGCTTCCGATGTCTCCTTCTGTGTTCTACAATATTCATGACAAACTTATAATACTACTAGCTGTGCCCAGCCCCGCTTTGCTGTGGCCCAATCTATATGTGAAACTTAATTTATTCAAGGTAATTGTTTTTTGTATGGAAATATATCTAAGCATGTTTTTAAATATTTTTTTTAGCCGGTAATTACCTACATTAAAAAAAACTAACTAAATCGGTTGAAAATTACGGGTGTTAGAGGGAAAAATACACATTTTTCAACTTTGTTTTATATATACAGTATATAGAGAAGATTCACTGCTTGAAGCTAATAAAAATTGTCATCGAAATGTTCTAAGAGTAGCTCTAACGTAGAATTTGATCAAAAAAAATATTAGAATTATTGATAACAACATTGCGGCTTGTGAAAAAAAACCATTCGTGGTTTTCTTTAATTTGTTGCACAATTAAAGCAAATTAAAAGTACGAATTTATGTATTTAAATAGCATTTTTCTATTTTTTTTTAATTGTGTTTTCATGTTAAGGACCAAGTTTCTGGGGCCTTATAAACCCACAATGGAATATGTGTAACAAAGGAAGACGTCAATCACCAATCGATGTAGTGCCAGATAAATTACTTTTCGATCCTTATCTACGCCCATTACACATAGATAAGCACAAGGTAATAATAGTAGTTCATAATTGTTGGAATGAAAACTTGAGTGTTTTTTTAATTTGTAGGTTTCCGGTACACTTCATAATACAGGTCAATCGCTTGTCTTCCGTGTTGATAAAGATACAAAGCAACACGTAAACATCTCAAACGGTCCACTTGCGTATCGTTATCAATTTGAAGAGATTTATATACATTATGGTACGGAAAATATGCGTGGCTCTGAGCATTTTATACAAGGCTATAGTTTTCCCGGTGAAGTAAGTATTGCACAATAAAATCACTTAACTATGGAGAAATAAAGAATCTTATATATATATATACTTATACAATATTGTGCATTTGTTTTATACATTTCTTTTTTAGATTCAAATCTATGGCTTCAATAAGGAACTATATCACAACATGTCTGAGGCACAACACAAATCACAAGGTATCGTTGGACTATCGTTAATGATACAAATTGGTGAAACGCCTAATCCTGAATTACGTATCATAACCAGCACATTCAACAAGGTTTTATACAGAGGTAAGTACAAGAGCACAAGGAACTAATCTACCACAAATTTGAATAGTTAATTAGTAAAAGTTATAACTGCGGCAGTAAAATCCGACGTAAATAACATATCCGATATAAGAGCAGAAGGTACATTTCAAAATCCAGAAATAGCAGATTGTTAAGGGAATGTGTCGTATAAACTATAGTCAGTACAGTGTAATTTTGAGTTACATAAGAATATTCTATTTTCCAAAGCTAATCATAACCCATTATAATAACCATTCGGCATAATTAAGCACAAATAAACCAAAAAAATTTTAACTAAAGAAATGAAAAGCAAAAGCAAGGAAAGTAGCAAATCGTGAAGAAGAGGTTGTTTTTTTCTTAGAGGTTTACAACTTTAAATTAAAATGAAACAAGGAAACATATTTTTAATATCAATTAAACTGGCTTTATTAGACAGATAACATGACATTAATGTTTAAATATGATTTTTGCCATGTGGCCGCGACGGCTGGCGCGTACAAGGCTCAATCTGAAAGTTCAATTTTCACACACTTTTCGCAGCATTTGCCGCCGCACAATAACTCTTCGAATGTTGATTTCCAAGTGTTCAATTGTCTCTTGTTTATCGGCGTAGGCAAATGACTTTACATAACCCAAAAAAAAATAATCCAATGGGGTTAAATCACACGATCTTGATAACCATTTCATGTCTGTTCTTCGAGAAATTACTCGATTATTAAACTTCATTATTAATTCTTTAATAATGAAAACACGTTGTGAAGCTTTCCATTTTAACTAACCGGTAGGTATCGGATGAAATGCCCAACCAAACCAAACTAAACAAAAAGCAACAATCAGCTGTTAAATCGGTTGTCAAATAAATAAGTGGTGCCAACTTAAAGTTGTGAACCTCTAAAGAATGATTACATGTACATGAGCCGGTAAAATGCATTAAAATAACTTCTAATAGATGGCATGTATTAGAGTCCGAAGAAACTGTGGAAGAAACAAGAAAACTAAACAAAATTCTCGCAGAAAGTGGAAAATATTTAAATAAAACCGCGAATTACTAGAGCGGCACTTAATACTTTTCTCAAGTGACGTCGCCAAATACACAATGCAACGCCGTTTCAAACACATTAAAGTTTCAGAGTTGGGACTTTGTTTCTTTTGTTGGTGTTACTAGCTTTTGAAATAACAAACTGGAGAGGATATTTACATGATTCAAATAGAATGAAATTGACCATTTTGAGTTTCATAGATACGGAAGCAACTAAAATGAGACGACAGGGAGCCATCGCAAAACGTTCATGATTTCCATTCCACCTTTTTCTCTCGCTCCTTTTTTTTTTTTGTTATTTATATCGTCGTCATCTTCGTCATCGTTTATACATTGAGTACGTTTCCGTTTTAAGACGCAAACGCTAAGTTTATATTGTGGCCAACTGAACTCAAGTAAAGTGAATAAAGTTGAGTGAAGGGAAATCAAGCCACAGTGAACTAAGCCAAACCAAGTCAAACCAGACCGACCCAAGTCAATTTAAGTCAAGTTAACAAAAACAACTCGTTACACGTTGACAGCCAAGTTTAACAGCCTTTTTCCAGGATGTTCATTTCTTTCTTTACAAATTCCTTGGTTTCTATCTATACGCGAACACGTTCATTTGTTCAAAATACATGGAACTTCAGATCTACCGAACAGTTAATACCTTTTACACAAACTATACATATCTTTGGAGATATGTTAAAGTCGCTTAAGTCGAAAATTTAGTAAATTAAGTTTGAATGTTATTCTTATTAATCGCTTCAAACAATTTTTTTTAAAATTTCATTGGAATAAATAAACAAAAAAATAAAAAATTGTATACGAAATCTGCTTTTATAGAAACATTTTAAAAAATTTATTTATCATGTATTTTATTTGTTATAATTTTTTTTGTGTAACAACATGAAAATAAGAAATAAAACTAAACAGAAATCAATTGACACGAACTGCCCAATATCTCAAAACATAGATTTTCGACATAAGCAACCTTCACATATAGCCACGATGTATGCAATATATAGTATATTATAAAATATATGAGTTTTAAATATTTTATGGTTTCTTATTTTTATCATATTGAATATGACAAAATTCACCATTTGTAAGCAAGTTTTTCGATCTATTAAGTGGCTTTTATTAATAGAAGAAACTTAAAAATTTGTGAAAATTTCGAAACCATTTTCAAAGTAATAAGTAAATCAATATACTAAATGAACATTGCTTTACAACTTATTTAGTCACCTAGCGGATCCTGAATTGTCAGTAGTGCATTTAAAATAAGAGTACTCCAGAGATCATTAAATTTTATTTTTTTTTTCTAATTGCACATGAGGAATGGTACAAAATATGACAAAAGGACAACAAAACTTCTTGAAAAAAAAAAATATAAACAAGAAAAAATAAAATACTTGTGCCTCATGGCTCAGTAGGTATAAAAATTAAAAAGATTTTTATATATTTATTTCTTTAATAAAGATAATAAAGTTTACAAAACGTTATTAACAAATAGAAAGGAAGCACTGGCTACTGAGGCCTTCGGCTCTATAAAGATCTTTATTTGGTCCCTAATATATGAAAACGTCCATTAGACCTATGCTACGGTCAGACGATATGATTTTCCTTTACCTTTACACTATCTTGACTGAAATTTCATTTATGTCTATACTTATGTTAAATGTATGCTTGTGGAAAGCCTAATAAAAATACATTATTATTATATAATAATAAAAATACATATGAAATGGATAGCTGTTTGCCTGATATAAAGCTACAAGATTGGCCGCCAGATAGCCGTTTGAAAATAGCCAAGCGATCATTTGTAGGGGTCGCATTCGGGCCTTTTCATTCATGTTGTTTTCTTATAAAAGTCTGTTAAAAATATGCATTGGTGGACAAAAGTATTTTGACAACACATTGTTCAGAAAAAAAGGAGAAAAGCAAAAACTAAAGGTAACTGTACGCTGTAGATTTTTTTGTAGGGTAACTCTAGTTAGAGCTCTCTACGTTTAGTCTAGGTAGATAACTCTAGCAGTTGCCTCTCTAAACTCTAGCGAGACCAAAAAACTTTAGATAGAATAAACAACAATCGACATTGTACACGGAGATAAGACGCTCTAGTTAGAGTAGTCTAGCTCCTCTATTCAACATGATAAGTAGAGTAAATAGAGCGCAGGCAAATATCAACAATTTACCGTACAGTGATATTTAATATTGATCACATGTGATACACAGTATAGTGTACAGTTGTTTTGTCGATATTGTTTATATAAATATATAAGTTTTATTTTTTATTTTTTTACAGAAAACACATCAATTAATAGAACTCATTGAATCGTTCCCTGGACTTTGGAATTGTTCATTAAGAGATCTTTTTCCAAAAGATTATCGTAATCAGTTGTGGACATTCGTATGAAATTTTCAAATGAAATGTTATCTTCCACACTGATTTCTTTCAGCAACTTTGCGTGCACTCCTTCTTCATCTCCAAATCCATTTCTTACCCACAACCTCTTCCTTCTATTCTATTTTAAAATTTCCTTTTTTTTCAAATTAAACAATACACTACAACTGCAGCTGCAAAATGTTTTCGGTTCGACATTTTTCGTACGAATTTTGTCATTAACTACGCTATAAATGCTCTCGACAGAAATATCATGTACAAATATACACAAGTAATAGAGTAATCTAGGTAGATTAGCTCTACGCGCTCTCCGAGACTGCTCTATCTAGAGAAAATTCCTTTATAATGTGCATACACAGCTAGAGCAGTCTAACTAGACTAAGTCTACTCTAGTCAGATTTTACTCTACAGTGTACAGGTACCTTTATGATAATAAATGAGAACAACAGGACGATTGAAATAAACTCTCCTTTGACGTCTGACCTTTTGCAAACGCACAGAAATTTATTTTAACAAATTTTGCATTGTTTCCAATGAAATGTCCTTTTAAAGTCCTTCGACCTCAAGAGACAGAAACTGCAGTATCTCACGAAGCTCACGACACGTTCTGGGACTGCTTTCATTAGGTAACGAATGATGATTGTTTTCAGTCTCACGTTCAAGAAAAGAACTCAATTGAAACATGTTCTAGGTTAGCTGAAGATACTTCGGAAGCCGATGTTAACCACCACCTTCTATTTAAACTGCCAACAATAACGAATGTGAATACCACTAAATTTAAATTTAATTTAATTAAAAGGAACCTTTCGTCTTTTAAAATATTCGTTCCCCTGAATACAGTAGAGAACTGTTAGGTCCTAACTTTTGGCCGGCCGGCCATGTTGTTCAGGAATATAATTTTAAAAAATATAAAAAAAGAATAACTTTGGCTATGCCGCAGTTGTAATACTCTTCACGTCCTTTCTAGTTGCCTGAGAGTCTTGAAATTTAGAAGGTTGGTGGATATACTTATAGTGTCCAAATTTCAATTCCATAGTACAAAAAACAAAAAAGTTTTTCAAATAAGAACTTTCAGCTGGATCCCTGTTTGTATGGGGGGTACCCCCTTAGTGGTACGGTCAGAAACATATAGTGTTCATATTTCAAATCGATAGTATGAAAACAAAAAACAGTTTTTAAAATAAGAACTTTCCTTTGAGTCCCGGTTTTTATGGGGAGTAATACCCTAGTGATCCGATTCGGCAGATTCCGAAAAATGTACTGTATATGGTAAAAAAGTTCCGTGCAAAATTTCAGCTATCCAGCTCAAAAACTAAGGGACTAGTTTGTATACATACAGACGGACAGGTAGACTGACGGACATGGCTACATCAACTCGTCTCGTCGCGCTGATCTTATGTACTTTATGGTGGAGTTTTGATTTCTGTTAGAGCTTCTTACTCTTCTGACTTGGTGTCTATTGATAATATTGATGACATTGAGTTTATTGGTGTGAAGATTTCATTTTCCAATTCCAATTTATTTTTTACATGTTCCTATATACCACCTGCTTCTGATGACTCTGTTTACTTATCACATCTGACAGCTATTAAGAAAGTTTTGTCTTTTATCAAAAATACTGACAAGGTCTTAATCATGGGCGATTTTAATCTTCCAAATATTTCTTGGACAGCCTCTAATAATTGTAACTCTGTAATATCATCAGTAAGCTCTGAGTTTGTCGATTCATTGCTGGATCTTTCCCTTCAGCAAGTAAACTACATAGCTAATAACATTAACCGAATTTTAGATTTGGTCTTTACCGCCAGTATAAATGATGTTTCCCTGTTTCGAAGTAATCCTCTTTCCACTCCAGAGGATGCTTATCATCTTACTTTGGAATTAAACATCATTCTGAATGGGTTTGGATTTCGTTCCAATAATCCTTCTAATATATTTCCTACATCAAGACGTGTTTTCTGCTTTAAACAAACTGTATTTTTTAAGCTAAATTGTCTACTTATAGCCACAGACGTACGTGATACATGTCAAAGAGGATATTAAGAGAGATCCTAAAAAATTGTACAACTTTATTAATACGAAGCGCAGGTTGTATATAGTACCATCCTGTATGAAATTAAATGTTGTTGAATGTTGTAGCGATGGAGAAATTTCCAATCTTTTTTCGAACTTTTTCCAAAGCACTTACACAAATTTCAATAATGATTGTGATAGTCCATACCCATATCATATTCATCAACTTAATCAATTTAATAAGCCAGTTATTGATTGTGATACAGTTTTACAATATTTAAAATCTTCTAAATTAACGTTTTTACCGGGACCAGATGATGTACCTAGTTGTATTTTAAAGCGATGTGATGATGCTTTGCTGAGACCAATCTGCAAATTATTTGACTTATCTCTGAATACCTCTGTATCACCTAATATCTGGAAGCAGTCCTATATTATCCCCCTCCACAAAAAAGGCAGCAGAGCTAATATATCAAATTACCGATGAATAGCTAAGCTTTGCGCTATTCCGAAATTGGTTGAACATATTATCACCGATCAGGTGCAGCATTTCGTTCTTCCTTTATTAAGTACTGCACAGCACGGTTTCACCAAGAAGCGTTCAACTACAACCAACTTATTAGAATTTACTTCGTTGGTCAATTGTAGTTTTTCACAACAACATCAAATGGATGTCATTTACACAGATTTTAGTAAAGCTTTTGACAGTGTTTGTCACTTCTTACTCCTTAAAAAACTGAAAACCCTTTGTTTTCATCCCAAGTTAGTTAACTGGATTACATCCTATCTAACTTCCAGAACCCAATGAGTTATTTTTAAAACAGCTATATCTAAGACTATTTGTGTAACTTCTGGTGTCCCTCAGGGTAGCCACCTTGGCCCATTATTATTCAATATTTTTATAAACGATTTGCCATCTGCCATAAAGCATTCTAACGTCTTAATGTACGCTGATGATGTTAAGTTATGCTTATCTTTTTTATCTCCGGTCCAACACATGTATCTTCAAGAACATCTTGATTCCTTATCTCTGTGGTGCGCCAAAAATTATCTTTCGCTTAATTGTGACAAATGTAAAATAATGTCTTTTTACCGTAAAAATTTAATTATAAAAAGCTACCACATTAATGATCACACTCTAGAGCGTGTCACACAATTCAGTGACCTGGGTGTGTTGATGGATCCAAAGCTGCATTTTGGGTCGCATATTTCTTGTATCACATGTAAAGCTAGGGGTGTTTTAGGATACATTAAACGTTAGTCTAAAGAGTTTAATGATCCTTACACCACCAAATCATTATTGACTTCTTTGGTTAGGCCAATTCTTGAATACGCACCGTGTGTGATCCACAGTTTAAAAAGTATAGCGATAGTATTGAGTCCGTTCAAAAACAATTCTTGATTTTTGCACTGCTTAACTTACACTAGGATCCTAATATAAACCTTCCATCATACCAAAGCCGTCTCAATTAATCCGCCTCCCGAAATTATCCAGTCGTAGAATCGACTCTTGGTGTCACATTCTTGCACAATCTAATTGTAGACAGCATCTTTTCCCCATCCTTGCTTGGTAGTATAAATATCAATGTTCCTTCTCGGGTTACAAGGAATTATTCTCCTATACTTGTTGGTACATGTAAGACTACTTATTTGCAGCATGATCCTTTTAGTGTTTAGTCTCTTAACTCTCCTTAACACATAGAATTCTATTGACTGTTTTACTTAATTTCGCACACTTTATTTAAATGTATCTTAATAGTGCTTTATGCTTAGTATAAATGGCTGATGACATTAGGTCTGTAGCCGTATAGTAGTCAATTAATTTGTATTGCATGTCTACTAATCTCCAGTAGTTCAGTACCGAAGTGACTTGTGGTCGATACTCAGTCTTGTTCGGTTTTTAACGGACCCCAGCTCGCGCGGCCTCTGGTGGAGAAAGTAGCGTGGAGTAGAAAGTAGAATGATCTGATGAAAAAAGAAAAAAAATTTAATATACCGACATAAAAGATGGCGCACCCCATATTTTTAATACGCCAATGAAATACTGAAGTACCTACGTTAGGATAGTGTGAAGAAAAATCATATTTTCTGACTATAGCATTATACTGAAATAAATATATAATAAATTTATAATAAACTATAAAGAGGAGAGCAACTCAGGAGTGAAATGAAAGTGAAATTTGAGTTTGAAAGAAAATATTAATGTTTATTTCCACAGATGAAATCTAAAATTCATTGAGAAGATTAGTGTTTTAAATAAATAAGTTTTCTGATTGTACGACCTCTGTTGTAATTTAGAAATCAATTTCTTTCTATTTCCATTTCCTACTAGGATTCTCTACGGCCATAAGACACATATCGGTGCGTTCATTGCTGCCAAATACAGATCATTATATAACTTATGAAGGTTCAACAACACATCCAGGCTGCTGGGAGAGTACTGTCTGGATCATTGTCAACAAGCCCATCTATATTACTAAGCAAGAGGTAAGCAATCCTGTGACCTATGACCTCTCAAAAAACACATAAACACATAAACCTACACAAAAACTAACATACATGGTGCTACTAGATGATTATGTTTGGGTGTTTCTGCTTATTTGTTTTATTAATAAAATGTGGTCAACATTAGTTTGATTTTATTTTGGATTTATCGATTAATTTTACGTCCTGTTCCTTTTCCTTATTATTATGTACTAGATACGGGCAAAGTGCAGACCTGCATCTCCTTCGAAATAAAGTTATTATTATTTGCACGGTTTCCTCTTGATTACCTCGCTTCCCTTACAAAAAAAAATACAAATGTTAATGCAGTCAAAGCACGAACAACGAAACACACTGGGGCCCATGCATAAAAGCTGAGCAATTGCTTTGACTCGATTTTTTAAGCAAAAGGTCTGTTTGGTATAATAAATAATATGGAAGCCGACGACAAAAAATTATACCACTTTAAAAAGGAACATATTAGTTGGCTAACTAATTATTTTCTTGATCAAAGTAAGGAATCTCGAGTTGGTGCGCTTACAAATAATCAAAAGTTGCGGTTGATTTTAAGTTATTGTGCTGATCCTGGATTCTAAAATGGTATTGGTGCAGACCTCGGTGTTCATCAATCCACTGCTTCAAGAACTATCTTCGAAATGACGCTAATTATATCGGACACGGCTAAAGAATGGATTAACTTCCCAAGGATAATGGAAGAATTCCAAATAGCTCAAATAAAATTGCAATACAAATATTTGTCCGTTTGCAATCGGAGCTATAGATTGCACCCATTTCAGAATAAAAAAAAAACCAAGCATACAAGGTGATAATACAGGGTGGGTCATCGCTTCTATTTGGAACAACGCTTTGAAATATTAAAAACTTATTTTGAATGTGGGTCTTTCATGGCCAAAACATTTCGAAAATTGTGTGCAATTCGAAAATTGGTGGATAAAGTGCGTGAAACTGGGATGCTGGTTGATGCCAGCCGTATGTCGCATACTCGTCCGGTGCGAACAGCTGAAGCAATCGCTGCTGTGGCCGAAAGATCGATTCAACGCAGAATTCAACAAGTCGACATGTCACGAACAACTCTGAGGAAGATTTTGCCTCGGTATGTTTGTATACAAAGTCCAACTCGTTCAGGTACTGGAACCGAATGACCTTCTCCAACTTTTATGCTTCGTTGATTGGACTTTGAATGAGTTCAACGATGATTTCATTTTCATCTCGGCGGCTACGTAAACAAACAAAATTGTAGAATTTTGGGAACGGAAAATCCACACGTCATCGTACAGAAGCCAAAGCAACCAGCTCGAGTCACTGTGTTGTGCGGATTTTGGAGTGATGGCGTGATTAGCCCTTTCTTTTTCGAAAATGCAGAAGGTCACGCCGTAACTGTCAATAGTGAACACTATCGAGACATGATAACTGACTTTTTGTGGCAGGAATTTGAAAATATTGATCTCGAAGAGCTATGGTTTCAACAAGATGGCGCAACTTGACATACCACCGCGCGTAGCATCAACCTTCTGTGCGCAAAATTCAATAACTGTGTGATTAGTCGTTTTGGCGATGTCCATTGGCCTGCTCGAGCTGCGATTTGACGCCGATTGAATTTTTTTTTGAGGCGTATTGAAATAAAAAGTTTATACCGACAATCCTCAAACAATTGATCACTTGAAACAGAACATTCGGGCCGAAATTGCCCAAATTTACCAGGAAACAGTGGACAAAAGTGCTTGAAAATTGGTGTTCCAGGATGGCCTACTGTCGAGCCAACCGCGGCCATTTGAATGATATCATTTTCCATACTTAATCGGAAGAATCAGTCTATCAAATAAAGCGAAATTCGTTGAAAAAAAATTAACTTTTGTCCATTTAATGACCACACCAAAATCAATAGCTGACCCACCCTTTATTTATTATGCAGAAAGACGTTCCATTCTATTGATGAGCAAGCAACATACGATGGGAAAGAAATTTTCAGCATCAGTACATGATACTCGCGTGCTTCGAAATAGCAAAACGATTTCAGTTTTTTCTTTGAAGTCATTTCTTATTCTGTCATCTAACTAATAGTGATGTAACGAATATCAATTTTTACACATTCGCGAATGTGAATATTCAGGTTTTAAATCTGGCGACAAGCCAATTTCAAGACTCAGTGTCACGCTTCTCACTCATCTATCATATATTCGCGTTAATTTTTGCGAATGCGAATACTAATGCGAATGTCAAGAAATATGTGAATATTTGCGAATACGAATATTCGCTACATCACTAATAATGAGTATATTTTTATTTTTTAAACTTGGAAGTTGACTTTTTGACCTAAAAAAAAAAAAACAATCAGTCTCTTGAATCCAAATTGTGATCAATTTCACCTTCACTTTCGTTACAACTCAAGTTTTTGGCTAAACAAACAATGAGGTTTGCTCTCAATCAGCTCGAAGTCACTGGGTCTCATGTATAAAAAGCGAGTTCGAACTCTGAGTTGAGTCAAGCGAGTTCAAACTCACAACTTGAGCACTAGCAAACAGCTTGAGCTCTTACTCATTTTAGTATGCAAAAAAATGAGATCATACAGTTGCAATGAATTCGAGTAAACTGATATCAAACCTCCTTCTTATACTTGCAAACATGAGTTCCGCGGAAAGTGACACGGAAGCAGATAAGGCTGAATTCTTATCAATATTTCTTGTAGAAAAATTAAAACAAAATAAATGGCTATTAGAAAAAAGCCAAATTCCTAGTTTAAGGAATAAAAAAAGGAATTAATAAAAGAAATTCAAATGGAATATACAGGAAAAATTGGAGTACAAATTAATGAAAAAAATATTTTTAAAAAAAATTCTAACATGAAAACGTGACTTAAAAATAAAAACGACATTAACAAAACAGGCAATAAGAAAATTATTTTAAAAAGGTGGGAATCTGAACTTTTAAATTTATTAAGTTTAGATTCAATCCAGGAGCGTAAATTGTGTTTACTTTCTATCTTTTGTTTTCACTTTGCAAATAACTGTATATTACAGATAATCTTTCTTTTGGCACTGTTGATGAGAGCACTACATCAACAACGGAAAGTGCATTGTTATTAACAACAACAACACCAAGGAAACGACATGCTGATGAAAAAAGTTTTGACGATCAACCGGTACTTTTACATTCCCTTTCGCTTCTTTTTACTTATTCAATAAGTTAATTTTGTTTTTTTTTTCTAGAGTAATAAAAAGGCGTCCGAATTTGTTGATAAATATGAGACAGAAGAAACAAAAAATTTAAATATTGAACAGTTACAAAGACTTATTTTGTTAAAGCAAAATAAAGTACTTTCGTACAAAATTAAAATGTTTGAAGAAAGGAATTTAGATCTTGATGAATTTTGAAATTTTTATTGATATTATTGTATGTTTTTATTTATTTTTCAATTATATTATTATTTATTCAATAAAATAAATTTAATTTGTTAACAAGTTTGCAATTGCTTCCCTTTTGTTTTTTCCTGCTTGAGTGGTTCTTGTGTGCTCCGAATACGCTATTCCTAAAGTCCACATTTCATCTGGCGAGTTGTCTTCGTCGCCAACACACGTATTCGTCTTTCAAAAATTTCGCAATATTATGCAAAGCAAAGCAACTACCTATTCCTGATGGCACTAATTTGGTTGCTACACGTATTTTGTATTGTAGCACCGGAAAACGTTGTTTGAGTTGCCCAAAACAGCGCTCGATTATGCATCTTTCTCTCGTAAATATTTTTTTGTATTTTCTTTCCACTTCTGATGATGGATTACGAAATGTAGTCATAAGCCATGGTGATAACCCATAATCCTCATCGCCAAGAATCAATGCATCATTGCTAGCATTTGCCATTACGGTACATATTTTACTATTGCGTAGTATGCGAGAGTCATGAACTGATCCTGGCCAAGATATATCCACACTAGTAAAAAGCTCATTTGCGTTACAAATTGCTTGCACATTAATAGAGTGAAATCCTTTTCTGCAGATGTATTCATCGCTTTGTATACTTGGTTTTTTTATTTTTATATGCGTACAATCAATGACACTTACTGCAAATGGGAAAAAGTTTTTTTGTTGCCATATGTCTGCTCCTTCTTTATTTCTTCGGATGTACATGGGAATTTAATCCAATAATGTTCCTTTGCGCATACAATTTGGGCCATTTCGGAGATTGTTCGAGAGGCTTTTGATTGGTGAACTCCGATGTCTTCACCAGTACCGGTTTCAAATCCTGGATCGGCACAGAATCGCAGAAACGCATTTTCTGGTTGTTGGTAAGAGCACCGTCACGTGTTTCTTCTGTCTCTGCTAAACAACACTTCGGCATCCAATTTATGCTCTCACTTTCAAATCGAAATAACTCTTTGTCAGAACACGATTAATTATTTATTTGCAATTTGTAGCACTTGGTTGTTTTTTATAATATAATCAAATATTCTGCCATGTTCACTGTTGAAAAGTATCAAATGAATGCTAAAGAGGGGGGTTTGTATGGGAGGTACACCCCCTAGTGATCCGATTCGGCTGATTCCCGAACTTGATCGCCGTTTGGTGAAAAGAAACCAATGTACAAAATTTCAGCTCTCTAGCTCAAAAACCGAGGGAGTAGTGCTGCGAACAGACGGACATTGCTAAATAAACTCGTCTCATCGAGCTGATCACAAATATACATACTTTATGTGGTCTGCGATGTCTCCTGTTACAAACTTCATGACAAACTTATAATACTATTCACTCCCGTGAAGAATATAAAAAGAATATTCAAACCGTACGTGTGTGTATCGCTCTTTAAATTTTCTTTGTCTTTCTGCTCTGTTAACAAAAGTATTTGGATTATTTGATAGATTATCTTTAGTCAATGAGATGCACATATATATTCAATACATTGTATGAAACAAAGCCTATGAAATAAACAAGACAGCACAAGTCGCTCACAAAGAGCGATCTTCTTTTCTCTTCTTATTTCAAATTTTGCCATACCCAACAACAAATTCTGTGTAATCTCAAAATCCATGGTGTAAGAAAACAAGGTGCTGCCAATTTTTTACCGCTATTTGTCGATCTTTTCAAATGGTCCTTATTTCTTAATTGTTACGCTGCACAACACTATCATATCATATATTCATTGTTAACATATTAACATATGTGCATATTTACCTCCCTGAAAATTCTATAAAAAATATACAAATTTCTGTTTTGTTTTTTAATTTATTATTTTATTCAATTTATTGTATGTCCTTCTATGGTTATTCGCTATTTTATTTTAATAATATGATTTTGAACACGATTTCACCGTCACCAACACGGCTGATCAGAGCGCAAACAATTGACTTTATAACAATAATTTTTACATTTTCAATGCATTTTCACGTTGTGTTCAATACTAAATGCGTGTTTTCCAGCGTTGTAATACACTGATAATACTTATTTACTAAAAAATGAGATTGAGTGAATTTTGAGAGCTTAGCAAGCCAAATTGTCGTCATCTTTATTTCCATGCTCAAAATCCATCAATCAAAGTTACATACAACAACAACACCCCCGCAATTAATAGAGTTGCATTTTCGCTCTTCTCTTCAATCATATGTGCTCATGGAGTGAGCGAAATTCAAGTGTGCCTTTCATTTGTGTGTGCCCTACACGACGCCGATCTCGCATATTAATTTGTGTGCAAGTCGCTGACACTTTGCTGGTCTATGGAATAGGCAAAAATCGAAGACGAACCAAAATACATGCAAGCAAAACAGCTGTCAAAAATTAACTAAACATTCAAAATGGCCGACCTTGTCAACATAAGTGGAGACATGAGTACCAACATAACGCCAGAAGAAAATGGAAAATCGAATATGCGTAAACCGCGGAAATTCAAAAATCGCGATACTTTTTGAATAAACCTCGTATGTCTTTGATTCCATTCTAGATAACAAAAACTATACTGAGCAGGAACGAATCGAAATTGGGTGGAAATTAAGAAATTTCACAAATAGGCTCACTTTTAAATGGAAGAATTGTGGAAGAATTTGAAATTTTTCGAGGGGAGCAACCATGAATGGTTAGATACTCCGCTCGAATTAATTGTAAAAAAAACTCCATGATATTGGACGTCTGGTTAACAGAAAAATCAGCTGAAGTGACCCTACAGAGCTCGGTTGATTACACTATTGCTAGGATCATTGAAGCACATCCTGGCATTCGTCAAAAAACTACCAGTAAAGGAGAACTTGTATGAATATGGCTTATCGACTCTACACGATTGGATTCGTTGCTTTGAGTGTATAATATATATATCCTATTGGATTCCCATTAAACCGTGGCAGATTCGCGGTCCAAATAAACAGATCGTTGAAGAAAGGAAAGCTATTATACAAACTGAGCTCAGAAAAAAAATTTCTTTACTGGTAGACATACCAATGGCAAACAAATAATGGCAACACAGCAAGAATAGTTTTCCAACAACCTATGCTAGCTTTTTAAATAGCAGGTATTAGTGAAGCTGTCATTAAAAGTCTTAGCATTATTTTGCGTGTTATGGCTTGTGGCTACGATGTTAATGAAGATGCTTTTCGGCAATATCCATTTGAAACAGCAGATTTTTTTGTTAATGAATATCCATGGTTTCACATGCCGAATTCGATTCACAAAATGTTAAATCATAGTGCAAATATTATCAGCAATGTGTTACCAATTGGCATGATGTCTAGAAATAAGGACGTCCGAAATTTTCGATTGGAGGACCTTCTCTACGCACTTCTTTTTTCCTCGGATCCTTTACAATCCTTCATCACTGTCTAAAGCTAGCACACAGCATCTATACAGAATTATACCGTCTGTGTATCGCGGGGAAAAAACATTTTTCTATAATTTGGATTCCGTTTTCCTTTTCACTACGATGCGCTCTATTATGCATCTCCATAATTACTTCTTGCTGCTCTAGTTCTTCTGGGACGTCTGCTACTATGATTTGGGTGAATCTAATTTTATAACTAGCGAAATTTTGCGGATAAATGACCTGAATTTGCAGCCTTATTGGTTCTCTCGTTTTTATGCCATTCATTACGGTTGGGTTAAGATCATCATCATCATTTGGCACTACAGCTCTTTGTGAGCTTTGGCCTGCTGTACGTAACGCCTCCATGTTACTCGGTCTTTCGCAGCCGTTTTCCAGTTATCCATCCTTAGTTTCGTTAGGTCTTCGCTTATTTCATCTATCCATCTTGATCTTGGTCCTCCTCTCGCTCTGTTTGTGTATGACCTCGCATCCAGCACTTTTTTTTGAGCCCTTGTGTCGTCCATTCTCGCTACATGGCCTAGCCATCTTATCCGTTGCGCTTTAATAAACCGTATAATGTTTTCGCCTTGAATTAGTTTCTCGAGTTCGTCATTCCATCTGATTCTCCATTCGTCAGGTACAATATTTATCGCGCCGAAGATTTTTTTTCTTTCAAAAATCAGTATTTTCTTTTTGCTTTCCTCATTCAACGTCCATGTCTCGGCTCCGTAGCACATAACAGGTCGTACTAATGTCTTATATAGTGTCAGTTTGCAGGCTCTGTTAAGCAGTTTTGATTTGAATAATTTTGAAAGCGATGCGAACGACCTGTTTGCTGCCTGTATCCTTTCGTCAATTGTAGCGCTCATGGCATTGTTTGATGCCAGGCTATAGCCAAGATATGTAAATGAATTTACTGCTTCGAATTCGTATTTGCCAAGCTTAATTGATTTTACTGTTGGTTTGTCTTTCGCTCTAGACATAAGCATGTATTTAGTTTTTTCTTCGTTAATTTTTAGTCCAATTTTTGCTGTTGCAGTTTCAATCTCAGAAAGGATAGATATTAACGCGATTTTATTTTTACTTGCAATTGTAATGTCATCAGCATATGCATATATTTGAGTGATTCTATTTAGTATATGTCCGGTCCGTTTGGCGTCGCATACTTCGTCTATTGAACAGCACAATAATAAATTAAAAATCGAAAATGCTGCTGACGTGCTGTCTTGCACCATCACTTTGGATTCCGTATTTTTCAAAGTTATAATTATTATTCTAATCAGCTTTTCTGGGATTCCGCATCTTTTAAATATAGCAGGAATCGTTGATCTATTTATAGTGTCAAACGCTTGTTTGAAATCAATGAATAGAAGATGTAAGTCAATGTTGTATTCGTAGCATTTTTCCGTTGATTGTTTGATAGCGAAGATCTGATCAGACGTTGATCTTCCAGATCGAAAACCGCATTGATATTCGGGTAGTACTTTTTCCGCGTGTTCTATGAGTTTGTTGTTTAGTACTCATGCAAGTATTTTATACGTCGTGTTAAGGAGCGGGACGCCGCGGTAGTTTTTGCAGATTGCTTTATCACCTTTTTTATGAATCGGTATTATGAGCGCCGTATTCCAGTCGTTAGGCAAGATTTCCTGCTCCCAAATCAGCGTTATTAGGTGTTGTATTCTTTCTATATATTTTCCACTGGCATTTTTTAATAATTCGGCGGTTATACTATCCTCTCCTGGCGACTTGTGGTTTTTCATTTGATTTATTGCGTCTTGAACTTCGCCTAGCGTTGGTGACTGCATATATTGTGAACCTTCAGTGATGTTTTGTTCTTTAATTTGTTTGTGTTCTTCAGCGCTCTTTTCTACGTTCTCGACATTTAGTAGTTCATTAAAGTGCTCAGCCGATCGCTCATCTTTTGTTGGTCGGTAATTATTTCACCATTTTTTGATTTACAGCTGTTTGTGCGCGGTTGGAAACCACGTTTTTCCGATTTAATTTGGTTGTAGAATTTTCGGGTATTATTGTGGGTAAAATTTTCGCAAATGCTTTCCAAGTTACTTTTCAAGGATTCGCGTTTTTTCTTCTAGCACATTTTCGTAGCAGTCCTTCTCTTCTCAATGTAAATTTCTTTAGCAGCTCTGGTCTTTTTTCAAGCCAGCTTTTTCTCGCTTGATTTTTAACTGCTATTGCGTTCCTACACTCACCATCAAACCAGTCTGAGTTTTTATTCTTTGTTTCGCTTCCGACGGTGTTTTTTGCTACAGTTGTGATTGCTTCTTTCAAGATTTCCCACTCCTCTTCTATGCTTTTTGAGATGTTAACTTTAGAAATTTTGTTGTCTTATTCATTTTGGAACTCTCTTTTGACTTTCGTGTCTGCCAATTTGTCAGTGTTCCACTTTTTCCTTATCGGTCCTTTAACTTTGTTAACGTTGAACAGCTTATGTTGGAGTTGCACTCTTACTAAATAGTGGTCACTGCCGCAATTTGGCCCTCTGAAGCTTCGTACATCAGTTATGTTATTTTTTCTCCTTTTGCATATCAGGGCGTGGTCAATTTGATTCGTGTGATAGCCAGGAATCTTCCACGTACCCTTGTGTATGTCTTTATGTGGGAACGCAGTACTCGAGATATATGTTGCCGTCAAGCTCGCAAAATTACATAGTCTCTGCTATTCTCAGATGATTTTTTATGGAGCGAGTGCTTACCGACTACGCCTTTAATAGAGCTTTCGCAACCTATTTTTGCATTGAAATCTCCTAAAATAACTATTGTGTCATATTTGTTTGCTTTTAGGTAGATTTCTTCCAGCTTTGTTCTTTTTCTTCTTCATCTGCGTCCTCTGTAGGTGAGTATGCTAAAATCAACGTTACATTGTTGAATTGTCCTTTTACTCTTAGCTTGCATAATCTGTCATTGATGGGTTCGAAACTCATGACTTTTTCTTTAATTTTGCGTCCAATCCAAAATCCCGTGCCGTTTTTCCCTGACCTCTTGTCATTTCTACTGTAGTATAAAATGTATTCTTTTTTTCTTTACTTCACCGAAGTCCTTCCATCGTAGCTCCTGCAAGGCAATATTGTATTTTATAAGTTCGTCCGCAATCTCATTCATTTTACCAGCTTGTAGCATAGTTCTGATATTCCAAGATCCAAGATTCCAATCATTAGTCCTTTTTCTGTTCCTGTGGTCGTCAACATTTACGAGTTCTTTCCGAGGCTTCTGTTTAGCTTCCATGACAATTGTTTTCAACTGGGGTTATACCACCCATACTCAGTCGTCAGAGCCTCTTTTGTTATCGACAGGATGCACCGACGTGTAGGTGAGGTTGACAATTGAATAGGAGAGGCTTTATAATCGCATCACTATTCCATATATACATGGGTTAAGATACTGCTTTAGAAGTTCCTCTAATCTACTCTGTGAAAATTGTGGTTCGACTATGATATGTCGGTTATATCCTGGAAATATTTTTTTACATTGACAACTTGGGTTATTTCCTGCTGCCATTATAATTTGGTTTTTGAATACATTGATTGGGATTTCTCCAGATAGAATTAAATTGTCTAAGGCACTGTCGTTACTACGCATTGTTGGTGTTAGAGAATTTATATTTGTTCTTGGTGGTCTAGAAAGTGTATCGGCTACAAGGTTGGAACATCCTGGTTTGTAGATAATCTTATGGTTGTACTCTTCCAATTGTGCCTTCCAACGTTTCATCTTCGCATTATTGTTTTTGTTACTTAGTGCAAACATCAAAGGTTGGTGGTCAGTAATTATTTTTATCAGCTTAGAACCATACAAAAAAACACCGTAATGATCTGAGAGTCCAGATAATTGCCAACATTTCCTTTTCGTTTGTGGCCAAACTTTCTTCGGATTGCCCTAATGTTCTCGAAAGACATGTAATGGACCTCTTATTCTGTGACAAAACAGCTCCCAGTGCATAATTAGAGGCGTCCGTGGTAAGTTCGAAAGGATCGTCGACCAGAAACCAGACAATTTTTTATTTTCTGAAAACTATTTACATGCTCTGTACTTAGCTGAATAGGCGTTTTTTTAGATTATGATTTGCGAATTGTACCCAATTCCCCTCTTAAAATAGTTGTAAGAGGTTTCGCTATGCTGGCATAATCTTTAATGAATTGCCTGTAATGACCTAGGAACGATCTCACATCATGAACTGATCGAGGTTGGTGAAAATTAACGAGTGCTACTGTCTTTCTGGGGTTGGTACGGATACCATTGGCACCTACAAGAAATCCCATTTCAATTTCCTATTTCATGAATTCGCATTTATCCAACTGAACTTTAAGAATAGCATTACTTAGTGTTTCAAAAATTACGCTCAGATTTTCAATGTGTTCTTTTTTGTCTTGCTGAATATTAAGATATCATCTATATAAACATAACATTTTGAACCAATGTATTTTCTAAGAATATCATCTAAAGCTCTTTGAAAAATGGCTGGGGCATTCCTCATTCCCAATGAAAGTCTGGAAAATTCGTATTTATCATTATTTACCGAAAATGCCTTACCTGTTTATAATATAATATAAGTATAAAAGTAGAGATTAGTATAGATATACTATATAGATTATATTATTATAACTTTTTTTTTTTTTCTTTTTTATGGAAATTTTGTATCTCCTAATATATTAATTTCGGACTAACAAAATGATTGAGACTCTTACATACTAACCAGTGATTTTTAAGCAACTTTTTTTTTTGTAACACTGTTCTTAACAGCTGACGCGGCTTACGTGCCTTGTGTCACTGTCAAACACGTTCAGTTTGGTCTATAATTTAACCATGAATCGACTTACAAACGAACAGCGTTTACAAATTATTGAATTTTATTATAAAAAATCATGCTCGGTAAGGCAAGTTTATCGTGCACTTCTTCCATTTTATGGTCAGTTTGGTCGACCTTCTGAGACGGCTATTCGGAATGGTGTGACTAAATTTCGCACCCAATTTACATTATTGGACATTAAACCACCAACACGCATACGTAGAGTGCGGACAGAGGAAGAAATCGCAGCTGTATCCGCCAGTGTTACTGATGACCCTGAATTATCGATTCGGTGCCGTTCGCAGCAATTGAGCCTCTGTTACTCCACTACGAGGAAAATTTTGCGAAAGTATTTGGGTGTAAAACCTTTTAAAATGCAGCTGGTGCAAGAATTGAAGCCGAGCGACCTACCACAACGCCTAACTTTTGCTGAATGGGCAGTGAGAAGTTTATTTCACGTTTGGGGCCAGTCAATTGGCCGCCTAGATCATGTGATTTAACGCCTCTAGACTATTTTTTGTGGGGCTATGTTAAGGCTCATGTCTATAGCGACAAGCCTGCAACGATTGACGCACTGGAAGCCAATATTGAACAATTTATTCGTGAGATACCGGTCGATATGTTGGAGAGAGTATGACAAAATTGGACCCAGCGTATGGACTATTTGCAGCGCAGCCGCGGCCAACAGTTATATGAAATTATCTTTAAACATTAAATTATATCGATCGTTCTATCGACCAAATAAAGAATTCATACATATTTCTCAATTTTATGTGTTCTTTTTGAAAACCAAATTAGCAAGCTCTTAAAAAATCACATACATAATTCTTTACCCTTCCTACAAGTGGGAAAAGGAGTTGCTTCTTGCTATGGGCCTCTAAGTTAACATGAAGGCTGGACGATCATTTCGACGTAGACGAGATGAGTTTCTTGTATGAATAAGAGCTGGCTAGTGGATTAATATGCTGTACAGGTTTATCCATATAGTTACGTTTTCGCTTCGAGAACTCTTCTTTTACCTACAGAACATTAAGAACATTGTGAATGTCTTCATATTTGATGTGCCATGGAGCGCCTGTTTCGCCAAGTAAGACGCCTGTCTAGGTGAACACCAAGATAGGTTACATCATTTGTTTGAGTAATTGTAGTTTCATTTAAGTATACTGGATCAGACTTTTTACGGATTAGTGTAAATGTGACATGCTGTCATTTTTGTTCATTCACTTTTATTCTCCACCACTCTTCAATTGTTTTAAGATGATTGTCCAGGCCTGATGCAGCTTTGTCTGGGCAGTGATTATGACTGATTATAGCTGTGTCATCGGCGAATATTGATGTAACAATTTGTGAATTTGTTGGTATATCTGCATTATATAATATATATAGAATTGGGCCCAAAACAGTATATAAGACTCCAGAATTATGTGTGAGTGAGATGGTGATGATGTTTAAATAATATCATCATTTCAAACAATTTGGAAAGGTATGGAAGCAGACTTATGGGCCTGTGAGAAGAAGCTCTTGACTTATCCTTCCCTGGTTTATTATGACAGATTTTTTCCACTGAGACGGAAAGTAATCGAAAAATGGGGATTCGGCTGAGTTTGAATAATTTTGTTAATTTCACACGTACTGTAGCGGATTTGTACTTGGATTAGGTACACTTGACAGAACACAATTTCCCAGAGTGACAATCTAGTACATGTAGGAGATAGATTTTCAACATATCGCCTTTGTGCATTTTTGAGCGATTTTGATAAGTTTTTTGTTGCAATTTTCAGTCTTTCTTTAGCAGCGGGTGATCTGTATTGCTGCCAATCTCGTCTTAAACGTCTTTTGATGGCAACAAGTTCTTCAATTTCCCTTTTCGAGATAGAGTTTCTGCCGTAGTGACGTGCAACATTCTTGGGCGTTGATAATCTAGCTGCAGCTACTAGTATTGACTTTAGCTCACATATCGATTTGTGAATGTCACTTTTAGAGTTGATCAAGGGCGTAATGTCTATATGAAAACTTATTTTTTTTTGAGCCAATTTGTCTTATTTGATATAAGTCCGTGTGGGCGGACCTCTGTTATTGGGTGTTCATATAGTAGAAAATAAACGGGAGAGTGATCGGGCGACAGTTCGTAATGAGTAGTTGCAGATATAAGGTTTCTACATATATTCTTAGTGAATCCAAAATCAATAAGATCAGGGATTTTTCTTGGTTCAGCTGATCGATTATAACTTTTTTTTTTTCATTCGAATAATTAGGCGACCAAAAATACTAATTACAATCAGTTCAGCACTAATTTGAGTAGTTGATTTTATAAATGGAATTAGTTATAAGGAAAAAATTAAACCCAACAAAATCGTATGTAAACTAAAGTTTTATGAATAATTCGAAAACAAAACTTAAGAAAATAAAATTTAAATTTATTTAAACCAGTAAAAGAATACCAACTTTGCATACATATAGACGGACAGACAGACTGACGGACATGTGCTAGATCAACTCTACTCGTCGCGCTGATCAAGAATATACTCGTATATACTTTATGGGGTCTCCGATGTCTCCTTCTGTGTGTTACAAACTTCATGACAAACTTATAATACTAATCACTGCGCGATTAGGGTATAACAAAACGGATAACTTTTGTTTGGCGAATGCACCTTTCTTAGCTTCCACTGCACGCTGCCCTGTATTGTGGACTGATACATACGTGGCAATAAATGTGTAAAGTCATTGCTCAATATTGTGGCAAAATAAAGTGTATAAACGAATATCAAATAAAACTTATAAGCGAGTGTAGTATTCGTGAACATGTTTAATTTTACTGAATTTACTGAATTATCGATCATTGTATTATATGTTACAACATGCGATCCGTATTAGCGAAACCGTGGTCGATCCAAGGGAGATAATAGAAATGTACGGATTACGAAAGAACCGGTTTAGACCATATCCGGAGAAGCGAAGTTTTACAGTGTCTCCTTCTTAATATATAAAATTCCGGTGTGTTGTAGTTTTTTTCCTCTAAAGTATGCTTGACTCTTAATACCAAGTAAACTTAACTCACGCTGACTAGACCTGACTCGCTCCATATACAATAATTTTATATATTTCAGTCTCTTAAAATGCACATTCCTAACTAGTTAGTTATAGATGAACTATAGACTAAATACTGAAAGTTATAATTCTTTACATACAAAATGCCGGTTTTTTTACTAATCACCTGAATGGATCACAGCTACAACACTGTTGTCGATATTCAAAAAAAAAATTTATTTTTTCGCAAAATTTAAATAAATAAAAAAATTTTTATAAAATAAAATTATGAGTGTATTAAGAAAAAATAAAATATTGGCGACACGAAATCTTTGTGGTTAAAGTCAAACAAAAATTGAACAACAAAGCATTACAGGAAGTATTTATACGGAAACAACAACCTAAACTGATAAGCTATACTGCAACATAACAACAACCAAAAATTACAGTAACCACCTGCAATTTCTAACATCAATAAACAATAGCGCTACATCAGCCTATCATCAACTATAACTTGATAAATTACGACGATACCAACGAAGTGATGACTAACTCCAGTTCCAGCACAATCATAGTAAATAAGCTTTTGTGTATATTCCGTCCAATAAACCTTTTCCCTAACCAACTTAGATAATACTCATTACACACCTGCATTGAATTTATCTCAGCATTTTATTCGCTTAAAGGATTAGGCCCTTGTCTTAATAGGATTTCATACCCCATAATGAAAAATAGTTATTAAAAACTAGAACGCTTCAGCAATATATTTTATAAAATTATACCACAGTCATGCCAGCCTTATTGGCATGCAAAAACCGAAATCCGATAAAACAGTAATGTTCTCATATCGACCAATCTCATTAAAATGCTGTTTAACAAACAACAAAAAACCGAAAATTGTAAATGTATGCGAACACAAAAACATACCATAATTCCCCAAAAACAACTGCTAGACACAAAACCGACTTGATTACTTTAAATTTCCTGTCAAACACCTCACTTCGAACATATCAGGAAACTAACATACCTCCTCGTAGCACAAAATATCACGTCTTAATGATAAGACCGAAAAAGAAAGGGAATTATACTATCTAGTAGAAGAGAAATTAATTCTTTGCAAAGAAGTAGAGAATCGTCTGTTGAACGTGAAGTTCGTCTTAGTCTTAACCAGGATAGACCTAACTCATAAAAAGCCTGAAACTTGTCCGAACGCATTCCCATGAGGACCTCTAATTTGTGGTGAAATAAAGTTAACTCTGTCACAAATTACGACTCTTTTCTTGAATACAAGAGTAATTCTGCCGTTTTAAAAGGTGCAATGTCTTTTGTCAGTGAATATTGCTCTGTTATATAATAGGATGAAGATATGATGAAGATGAGAAAATTAGCGGAAATTCTTCCTCCAACCGAACTACTACACTCTCTCCAAATATCATCGTGTCTACCCGGGTGAGCCGCTACTCAGTATATCGCTCATTTACTTCAAGACTGTCATAACTCAAAAAACATCATTTCGGGAAAATCGTGTTTAAAGTTTTTAATCTACTTTAAAAAAGCGTTACCTGTTCTCGAATAATGCCACAAAATAGAATATACCGATGTTTGGGAAACACAAACGATCTTCACAACTCAGATATGTTGCTCTTATGAGTAAAAAAAAGCCGGAACTTTGGGAATGAAAAAATGGCATATTCTCTTCCTACAAAGGATGATGAAATTTATACACAATATTACCGACCTATTCTCAAGTCGATGACAAAAAAATTGTATGTCTGTTAACGCCTAACATACAAATAACTCGCTGTTAATGTTTTTTTGCGGTGACAAGGAAAGCTCTTACGCAAAAAATTTATCATCATTTGATGAGGAGGTGTTAATTTGTTTGTGAAAAAAGATAGATAATTTTTTACAAAACTATTGTTCGACATTGAAATTGGATCACTATTATCAAGCAATCATTTTAACACATTCCCTTTTTGCATAGTTTTCATTATATTCTAAAATTTTCGCGAGAAATCTACAAATCGAAAGATTACCCATTTTACAGAGCGATAACAGTGCACACAAATTAACATTTTTTTTCACAAACAAATTAACACCTACTCATCGAAGCAAGATTCTTCGATTTCATTTCAAATTTCTTTCAAATTGTTCAGAAACTCGTAGGCGTTTTGAAATTATAAGTTGCAGCAATGATTGGGTTTGACATCAGCAATGCCTTTATTTCAAAGTTTTAGCTCAATTAGCATTTCTATGCGAAAATAAAAAAATGCATTTGTATGAAAAGAAATTGGTTGCAATATTTGGTTTTGATTTCTCCTACAACTTAATGGAGTATGTATCTTTTACTTATTTATTAACTATTTATTTGTAAACTTTAATCTGTTACATGTTATCCAGTATAATATGCTATAAGCAATAATAATGATCTTATTTAATATGGTCACTTAACACAATTTTGTAATATTAATATATTAGCATATTTGTCGCATAATTCTGCTCATGAACTCTTTTAAAAAGCAATTACCAGCAAATTGTTTGTTTTAATATGTGTTTATGTGTGTTGTGCGATTTACGTGTGTGTGTTTATTTCAAATTTATGAAAACATTTTGTTTAAAAATAAAAACGTTATTTAAATTTTTATAAACTGTGTGCAAATATAATTGTATGTCATATATGCTAAATTATTAAAAATCATGAGAAAGAACAAAAAAAAAACCAGCCAAGTGTGAGTCGGACACGGAGGGTTCCGTACCATCGTACAAGATTTTTTGCTTAAAATATAAAATTATGTTTGTATTTAATAGCCTAAAAGTATATTACAATTAACAGCTTAAAGTATACTACAAAAAAAAAATAAAATTGTTAAACAAAAGGTTAAATTAAAGAACAATTCTTCTAAAAATGTATATTTTTAGTATTTGTCGTTCTACACACTAGTAAATTACACACTCTCTACCTATTACGGTTCATGAGATAGAGCAGGACGGACATTGTAAGCTTAGTAATAGGGTCCCGTTAGCACCCTATGGATACGGAACCCAAAAAGGACTGATAAATAAACACAAACGTATGTTGCTTTTTTAAAAAGTAGTACTTACAAGGATTATCCGATTTAAAACAGCAAACATATTTATCATTAATTTATCTAACATTGACCCCATGGGGACCAACGAGGAGAGCTCATGGAAATTAATTGAATAAATTGCAAAGAATTTAGAAAAAACATCCATTCTTTACCTTTGTACTTGTTCATATTGTATATGTACATATATAGGGTCTTCACTCAATTGTGTAAAGAATAAGAACGTGTATTTCACGCTCAATTGAGTGATCGACCTGTATTTTTGATTGTATTAAATGTCTATGCAAACAACTTAAAATGCCTATGATTGGGCAGACTTGCCAATTCCTAATAAATTCACAAATTATAAGCAGTTTATCCTACTTTTTTACATTTCATTAAGAGTATACTAAAAATAATCTATATATAATATATATAAATAGTATTTAATATATGTAAAGACGATATTTATTATTCTCTTCTTAATCAGCGCGACGAGACGAGTTGATCTAGCCATGTTCGTCTGTCTATCTGTCCATCTGTATGTATTCCAACTAGTCCCTCAGTTTTGAGCTAGAGAGCTGCAATTGCACGGAGCTTTATTTTTACCATACGCAGTACATTTGTCGGAATCAGCCGAATCGGACCACTAGGAGGAGTACCCCCAATACAAACCTGGATCCAAATTCATGTTCTTACTAAAAAACTTTTTAGTTTTTTGTACTATCGACTTAAAATTGGGACACTATAAGTGTCTGGCCTATATCCACCAACTTCAAAAAACTTCAAGACCCTCGGCATAACCAAAGTTAGTCTTTTCTTATATTTTTTGTCCGTTTTTGATTTTTACCCTCTACTCTTTCTAACAAAATTTTTTTTTGGGATGCCCCACTTAAGTGTATGAACGCATCATACAGGCAAATTTGATATGATGCATATACGCACTTTGATACAATTTACTTCGTGGTCGGTTGTTTTAAGTGTGCTGCAAAAATTGCCTTTTGTTAAGCTTTCAATAGCCAAAAAATGTGAAATTGTCGGTAAACTTTATATTATTACTACATTAAATCAATATGCCAAGAATATAAAGTTAATAAATCCACAATATCAAGATTAAGAAAGAAAGAAAATGAGCTAAGAAAATTCGTTGCGAATGAGGAATCTGGGACAGGAAGATGTATAGCAATAAGATCTTGTGAATATTCAAAAATGGAAACAGTTGGTTTTTGAAGCAAAGGGAGAAAAATTTGCCTATATCTCAGAAATATTGAAATCTAAAGCACGCCAGCTGCATAATAAATTGGAGAACAAATCTTCTACATTTCACCCTAGCAATGGGTTGCTTTCAAATTTTAAAAAACGACATGGTATTCGCATGTTAAAAATTTATGGAGAGAAGATATCAAATGCAACAAATCTTGTTGAGGATTTTATGAAAAAATTCCAATATAGAGTCAAAGAACTCGATTTAGTTCCGGATCAAATCTACAACGCCGATGAGTCTGCCTTATTTTGCAAATTTATACCGAACAAAACATTTGTTAGCTTTAAAGAATCTTCTGCGCCTGGACGCAAGGCAAGCAAGGAACGCATAACATTTCTCGCTTGCACCAACACTTCTGGCACGCACAAAGTGAAACCATTCGTTATCGGAAAAGCACAGAAACTCAAAGCATTCCAAAATTTTCCGAATAAACCAGTCATTTACAAAGGTAACAAAAATTCATAGATGACGTTGGTATTCTTTGAAAAATGTTTCCATGACGTATTTGTTCCTGAGGTTTGCATAAACATATGCAAATAAAATAAAACATCATTAATCAAATAGAAAAAAAATTGAAGACGATTTACTATAGAGCGTAATTAAATCTGAACTTGTTAATCGACAATCAATGATTGGAACTGTTACCGATTATCTTCGGGAGATGACAGGCGAAAATACGATTTTAAATAATGAAATAAATGATTGGTTATTTGGAAGCAAAAACGACAACTACGCAGATGAAGACGACATAGAAGAAATTGAAAGCACTGTTGATAATGTTCAGGCTTCATTGACAATAACATCCAACACTGCTATTAGCTATTTTAACACTTGCATTAAATAGACTGTACAAAATTGTCTTCCAGCAAATTTTAAAACTTCAAAAACTTTGTGAAACTGCAGTGTAATTTGTAAGAAAACGCTTTCCAAAATATCACAATTTTTTAAGATAAATTAAATAAAACAAAATTATTATACTGAAAATGTTTTATTTAAATTCAAAGGGAAAGGGCATTTAATCAGTATTATGATCATATCAATATTTTGACTCAGTTTTTGCAACGAGGGGACACAGTAATAAAAATGACTTTTGTAAAGAAAGTGGTGTTAACTGAGGCTATTTTTTTATGCTAAGAAAGAAAACAACCCGTGCGAAGTAGGGTAGGGTTGTCTAGTATATTTATATATAAGAAAAATAAAATTATTTTTATAATAACTCAATAAAAAAAATTTATCTTTGAAATAAAATTACTAAATAAAAAATAATTAATAAAAAAAACACTGAGGTGTCGTGGGATACCGGGGTGGAACGAAGTTCCTTTTCAGGTGTAATATTTGTTTCCTAATTTTCATAAGCATAAAAATTTTCTCTGATAAACACCAAAGATGAATCGTCTTTTCGTTGGGTATGCTTTGCTGCTTCTTGAATTTGTGTTTTTGTTATTGTTGTATTTATTTATCCTCTCATTTGTTGATAACTGCATACGCAGAAAAGTATTGACCTCTTCTTTCTGATCGAAAGAGGGTATTGTTGTTGTTATTATTTATTTATTATAATGAGAGTGCACAAGAGTATTGCCAAAGACTGCAATAACAACAAAAACTACAATATAAAGACTGAACAGTTCGCTCTCAAATTTGTTGTTGATGTTGTTGATTTTGCAGTAGGAATAGGTAAAGTGAGCAAAAACAACAACGATTTTATCTATTGCTTGGTAGTATAATGCACACACACAGAACGCTTTTTCGTTATGTGACGATTTCTAAAATTTTACTCCTACCGCAAGCAGCGTAAAAGAACTTCGTTCCAAAACTTATTTTTTTTTCTGCAAAAATAAAAGGATTAAGAAAAATTATTATAAAAATCTTATTAATACGATGCCTTGAACTTTTTCTTATGTAGTTAGTTTCAGCAGTGTAAAATACAAGCGATTTGGACCATATACACACCAAATACAACTTTGTGTGAAGACCCTAATATATATGTGTGTACTGTACTCTATAAATGATCAGCATATGAAGGGAACCGATTGAGTCATGAGTGGACGCTCTGAATGTGTGTAAATTAATCTCTTGAGATCTCCGATTACTAAAAGAGGTAATCCCTGTCCAAAAACTAAAAGAAATTATTTGCTTTTAATTTAATTCCCATAAAACTTCTATATTTTTTAAATTTGATTAGATAAATATATGAGACAAAGACACTGGTCGACGAAATTAAACTTTTCTTGCCTTCCAAAAATAATGTTATTTTTTTAAATATCTAGGTATAACACATTAAAATGCATTTTTGTTTTTTTTTTCAGCACAGAGAATTCATTTTTTTTATTGATGACTTGCATATTTTAAATTTTTTTAACAATTTTCATGGTAAAACAAAAATTAATGAATTTCAATTTTATTGTTTTCTTATAAAACCAAAAGTATTAGTTAACAAATTCAAAAAATCAGCCAAGTGTGAGTCGGACTCGCACACGCAGGGTTCCGTACCATCGTACAAGATTTTTTGCTTAAAATATTTAATTATGTGCATATTTAACAGACTAAAAGTATATTAAAATTACAGCTTAAAAGTATACTACAAAAAACAAAAAATTGTTAAACAAAAGGTTAAATTAAATGCTTCTAAAAATGCTTCTAATTAGTATTTGTCGTTCTACATACAAGAGAATTACAAACTCTGTGAAAATTTCAACTCTCTACCTATTACGGTTTATGAGATAGAGCAGGAGACGGACAGACAGACGGACATCGTAAGCTTAGTAATAGGGTCCCGTCAGCTCCCTTTGAGTACGGAACCCTAAAAAAGACTATCATTGACTATGCCGAAGTTGTAATACTCTTCACGCCCCAGCTAGTGGGTCTTGAAATTTTCATGGTTTGTGCATATGGGTCAGACACTTATAATGTCCAAGTTTCAATTTGACAGTACAAAAAACAAAAAAGGTTTATAAAATAAGATCTTTCATTTGGATCCCGGTTTATATGGGAGGTACTCCCCCTAGTAGTTCAATTCGGCTGATTTCAACAAATGTTCTGCGTATGGCACAAAGAAACCTATATACAACATTTCAGCTCTCTAGCTCAAAAACTGAGGGACTAGTTTGCATACATACAGACAGATAGACGGACAGACGGTCAGACAGACTTACGGACTGACGGACATGGCTAGATAAACTCGTCTCGTTGCGCTGATCATGAATATATATATATACTTTATGGGGTCTCCGATGTTTCCTTCTGTCTGTTACAAACTTCATGACATACTTATAATACTATTCACTGCGTGAAGTGTATAATAATAATGAAGAGACTACGTAAATCAAAAAGAGTAATGATATCTTTTCCTACAATACTTTAGAACTCCTGTTCAATTTTTCTCTATTATGCCTTCTATGCAATAATCTGCCATCATTTTTGCGTCCCACCTTCCTTGGTGTCTATTCTCCAGAATCTTAATATCTTGGTGGAAGCACTCACCTTGTTCTTCACTTGCGGCACCAAGATTCTCAGGAAAGAAGTCAATATGAGAATGCAGAAAATATAGCTTTATACTCATATTGTAGCCCAGTTCATTAAAATTGCCATATGGCCGAAATCGTATTTAAATAATGTCAGAAGATTATCTATACAATAAAGCTACTTTAATTAAACATATTTTTCTTAGTTTTATTTTAATTTAAAGTTGTGTAACTCACCAAGTGTGAGTCGGATTCGCACACTGAGGATTACCATCGTACAAGATTTTTTGCCTAAATTATTAAATTATGTGCATATCTAACAGCCTAAAAGTATACTACAATTAACAGCTTAAAAGTATGCTACAAAAAAAAAATTAATGTTAAACAAAAGATTAAATTAAGGATTGTTCTAAAAATGTGTATGTTTAGTATTTGTCGTTCTACACACAAGTGAATTACACACACTGTGAAAATTTCAGCTTTACCTATTACGGTTCATGAGAGCAGGAGTCGGACGGACAGCGTAAGCTTAGTAATAGGGTCCCGTTAGGTCCCTATGGGTAAGGAACCCTAAAAACACACTTTACTAAGTAAAATGAGAAAAGTCATTTTTTCAGAAAATTGACGTAATGGAATTTTTTTTATTATTTGCTTTGTAACTTTGTACCTAATATCTATCAGAATTGGTAATTAGTTTTTTTAAGGGGAAAACCATCGTCGACTTGTGTTATTAATATAACAAAAAGGATAGTTTTCAGTAAAAAATAAAATATTTTTATGGAAAAGTTCATCAGTTGTGTCCCACATTGTTTTCGTTGCAGTTATATCAACTCCGTCGACTGATGCAAGGTTCTGAGAGTACACCAAAAGCACCATTGGGTAATAATGCTCGACCTGTACAAAGTTTACATCATAGAACTGTACGAACAAATATTGATTTCAAACGCGATAAGGTAAGTTTATTTAATAAATAAATACGTGCATCCAGTGAATATAATCAATATATGTATATCAATTGAAATAAATTTATGGCTCAATCATGTTAAGCTCTCAGTCAGTCCATCAATTTGTTTGTACTCGCGGTACAAGCCAACAAATTCTTATTTTTGAAGCATTTTCAATGATTTTAAATTAAATCTATAGATTAGAGCCTCTAGGTTCCAAATATGATATCTGTTTTGCTGTATCGTGTCACAATATGATTCTAATATATATAATATTTATTAAAACTAGCCATGGCTACCAGAGTTTTCAGCAATTGAAATGTAAGCTATACATGTTGGTGCATGTTTATGTTAGGAATAATTATGTCTATTATAATTGTTTAACTGTAAAAAGGTTAATTGATGACGGTATATACTATTTAGTTGAAGAATACAAGTTTGTTTTTTAAGGAACTTAATAATAAAATTAATGTTCTTAATAAAAGACGGATTTGCAATAAAAAGGAAATTGCGTCTTCTTCCTATTTTAGTAAAAAAATTTGTCTTGTGGATGGCCAGCTAACATGTTCGTTAAGTTTGTGTGATCAAGATTATAGTGAATTTTATCTGGTCAAGTCTAGACAGTTTTTGATGAGATGAAGTTTTGCAATAAGAGCTGAAAGTAGTGTTGCTGGAATAAATTTCCTTATACCAGGTAGATTGTGTTGTGTAATGTTACTGAATTTTTAGTTGGGTGTACAAGTGGTAGCTTTGCACAGAGATTGACAATTGAGTCTGCTTTTACATTTTGATGTCAGTGTGGCTAGGAACCCAGATACGTTTTATTTTTGTGAATTTTGTGTTAAATAAGACTCTTACCGACCTATTCATAAAATTATCACACAATTGGACAAAAAAGCTCGTTGAAAGCTTCGCTGTTAAAAAAAAAGCTATTTTTAACATCAGTCTGTAAAGTGTATGTTACCAGTCTGTAAACTTTAGTTTATGCAGGCTTGCCAACTTAGAAGAAAATGAAAATATGTTGAAAATATAAAATATTTTATAAAAAAAAATATTATACAAAAATGAAAACAGGTCTGACTATTTAATTTTTTTTTTTCTAAATTTGATTTTTTCTCCCAAGTTGACAAATCTAATTTTATCTTATATGTATTTGCGAATGTATGCAATTCATCTATCAATTGATGGTACAATATTTTTAAAAAACGATAATTTCTCAAAAAATATTGTCCGACATTGAAAATGGATTATTATGATCACGCAATGGTTTTAACACATTTCCGTTTTCCATAATTTTCATTGTATTCCAAAATTTCTGCGAGAAATAAACAAATCGAAAGATTATCCATTTTACAGAGCGATAACAGTGCATACAAATATTCAACATTTTTGTCCAATTATCGAAAGACATGCTTTCAATAGCTTTGATAATAATAGCTTTTTTTCATATGGAAAAATGACTTAAGAGCGATCGCAACATAATGTTAGGCGTTGTCCAATTGTGTGATAATTTTGAGAATATGTCGGTTATTGTTGTAGCGTAGAAGTTGTGGTTGTTGAAACTAGCAATGGTAGTTAGAGCTAAGAGAGAGTCGTAGCAAATAGTATGTCTACCTGACTTTTCAATACATATTTTTATTGATTCGTGGATTTATATGGTTTCAGTTGCGAAAACTGTTGAATAGTAGGGTAAGAGCCCGCTTTTCAATAGGTCAGTTTTGGTAGAGATGCCGAAGCCTGTAATTTGTTTTGTTTGTAAAGTTGCAGTTGGTATGTGCATTTGAGAGAAAGGAAGTGTTGTATATTGAAAGCTGTAAGGATTAAATCTATTGAATCAATTATGAGTTTGCCTGTTGCATCTATTTTTGAGTACATGTTAGATTCTAGAATCATGTTGTTAATGGGTGTGGTGCGAAAGACCCCTAGAACGGTTTTAATTACTGCATTTTGTATTGATTTAAGTTTGTTTATTTAAATTTAATGGGAGTAACCATAAATTTGGAGACTATTTTTGAAATTAAGATTTTCTTGACTATTTGTAATAGGGTTCAAGATCTAAAGTTGTACTTATGGCTAATGATATTGAGTTGTTTTGCTAGTTCAACTGAAAGGTTAGCGATGTGGGTGTTCTATCTGTATTTTCTGTTGGGGGTTAAGCCTAATATTTTCAAAGTGTTTACAGATGGGATGATTATGTTGTCGATGTGGATATTGTAGTAGAAATTTTGTTTGCGCCAGATATGAAGATGTTGAGATTTTTCTGTAAATAGGGCGGCCCCTGAGTAGGTGCACCAGTCTTGGATGTTGCGGAAAAGTTGGACTAGATCAGTTTAATGATAATATTGTCTTTTTAGATCAGGTGGAATTTATCTGCACAGGCGAAAATTATATTTCTTTGTGTAATGCTAATGTCCGTGTTAGGGCGTTGTAAGATATGAGGAAGAGAATTCTGGATGAGGAACCCTTGGCATCTCCTTTTATTAGGAGGAAAGCTATTCTATAAATTATAAATAAAAACATTAAAAACAATTTTTTTTATCACAGACATGTGCTTTTATGTCTTTAATTTTTGGTCTTTTTTTACACTTCTCATCCAATTTTTTTTCTTCTTTTGTTAAATTTTTTTCAGAATCAAAATGCATGTCCTTCGTTGTATAAAGATATGTATTATCGTGCGAATCGTTGGTCACCAGATACAGGACTTTTAATACGTTGACACAATAATAGTATTACAAATAATAATAATAATAATATTAGAACATAAGTAACAACAACAGCAATTACAATAATTATAATAAAACTATTTCTATTGACAATTAGAATACTAATGATAGCAACAATAATAACAAGATCAATTAATTCGATATGATTACAACAGCAATAATAACAACAACAAATATTAAAATAAAAATTATGAAATACAATAATCGCATTGTCTAGATGTTTATGATAATGTAAATTTTGCAAAAGTTGGTGTCATTGCTATTGATATTGCTATAGTTCTTGCTATTGTTGTTGTTGTTAACAATGCTGATGTTGATAATGCTAATAATAACTACGATACGAACTCAGGATTCGTTTTACTAAAAATATTCCTATTACAATTATTTCAATTACAACATAAACCATTAAGAACAACAATTGCAGAAGAAGCAGCAACAGAGAGGACAACAGCATTTGATGTTATAATAATAACAAAAATTGCAAGATTGCTTAAAAAAAAAAAATTAAAATTAAATTTTTATTTGAACATTTTTTTGTTTTTTGAAGTGAAACTTCTTTAGCGGCGTTGGGCAAACATTTAGTATAAAATTTTGAGAGAAAAAATAAAAATTGTAACGTTTTTCGGATTCTGTATTTCATGAACCGCACTAGGTAGACACTTCAAATTTTCACAGAATATGTATTTCTATTGTCACATCCCCAACAAATAATACAATTTTTGGAAAATCCACCGGAAAAGTCTCAATAAAGAGATTACAATTACACAACAACAACATGCAGCTTATATGTTATAAAAATGTTAATAACAACAACATGCAAGCAACCAGCTTGTGTGTTGTACATAAACAAGCGAATGTACGAAGAGAACGAGAAACACAGAAGCTCGCTGTTGATCTTATTTTTGTGCAAGGGGGGACAGACGGCAAACGTCAGCACATTGCTTAACACATTATTAACTAAGTACTCATAAAGAATATTATATATAAAGTTGTATTTGTTTTGAGATGATCTCTCTCTGTCTGTTTTTAAGAAGTTTCACTTCTATCACGTGTACGATGGTACACGCGAATTTTTTTTTAATTCTTTTGTACATACGTATGTTCTTATGTATAATATAATTTTTTTTTTTTTGGTAATTTAATTAATTTCACAATATTGATTAATTGTAATTATTATCTACATATTTTAGTTTGTACTTAATCAATTTTACAACATCTAATGTTTCTATTGGGTGTTTAAAAAACTAAAGTCGGTCGTAAAGGGAGACGACTCCAATTTTATTGTATTGTACCAATTACCTCTTTTCCTAACCCTTCAAGGCAGCTGTTACAAAAGTCATTATATGGCAGCCACTTTTTTTTTATTGTTTACAAATAAGGCACTGTTTCATGCTTAAAAGCTTTCTTTTAAGCGGGCTAGACACGATATATCCGCATGATCTTGCATTATCATAGTGTTTGTGATATATGTAAGTATGTATGCGTGTCATGTACACAGCATGACGAAATATCTAATCGATTTTGATATTTCGTCAAGCGAGTTATTCTCTCAATTCTCTCTTTGACCATAATCGTTCTCTCTTTGACCATGCTGTCTCATTTACGACTTGACAAAGTAAGTACGTATGAAAGAGACAAATATAGATAAGTGGTCAATTATCTGAAATTTTTGAAGTGAGCGGACGAGTGCACTAGTCTGAAAAAATTGTGAAGTGCTTTTGAAATTATTTTGTTTGTGAAGTGCATTGAGTCATTGACATTTTCGTCTGCTCACTTCAGAAGAGAACAAATAGTGAACTTTCAGTGCTCACCATCAATCACTTCAATCCACACGTACACAAATGCAGGATCATGCGAATCAGGACCGTATCTGGCCCGCTTAAGACATGTTAGCTAGTAGTGAGCGTGGATGAATCCAAAACGGCTTTTGAATGACTCACTCTAAAACGCATACATGTTTTGCTACACCTATTTGTAGTATATGTGAATGTATGTTGTATTTCATTTTTATAATGTGTATGTTGTATATGTCGTATCATCATCCCCTGAAGCAACGCTCTTTACATCAGGCGTCGCTTGGACGGTGGCAGTTGTTGCTGTATGTCTGGTTTTTCGCATTTTGCTATCAGCGAGTACCGAGCGTTGTGTGTGTTTGTATAAATTTTAAGACCCTCGGACCACTAGGGGGGTACGCCCAATACAAACCGGGATCCAAATTAAAGTTCTTATTAGAAAAACTTTTTGGTTTTTTGTACTATGGAACTGAAATTAGGACACTTTAAGTGTGTGATCCGTATCCATCAATCTTCTTAATTTCAAGACTCTCGGACTACTAGAAGGGGCGTGAAGAGTATTACAACTTTGGCATAGCCAAAGTTAGTCATTTTTAGGGTTCCGTACCCATAGGGAACTAACGGGACCCTATTACTAAGCTTACGATGTCCTTGCCTCGTCCGTCTCCTGCTCTATCTCATGAACCGTAATAGGTAGAGACTTGAAATTCATCAACAAAGTGTGTAATTCACTTGTGTGTAGAACGACAAATACTAAAAATACACATTTTTAGAAGCATTTTTCTTTAAATTAACATTTTGTTTAAAAATTTTTTGTTTTTTGTAGTATACTTTGAGCTGTTAATTGTTGTATACTTTTAGGCTATTAAATATAAACAAAATTTTATATTTTAAGCAAAAAATCTTGTACGATGGTACGGAACCCTCCGTGTACGAGTCCGACTCACACTTGGCTGATTTTTTATTTATATTTTTGTTTCTTAGCATTGTTTGTTTTGTATATTACTATACTCATGTCATCCAAATCTTTTTTGGTATATCCAATGTTTCATTTCAAATATTTGAATGTGAAGGCAGAATACATATTCCACCACTGTCAAACTGAATACAACAATCACACATACAATGCTTCTTATCGCTGAACATATAAAACATACAAGTTTCGTTGTGTATACTTTATTTGTGTATACATTCATGAATTACAACTTTTGATGGCAATGTGATTGAGCGATTGCTCAAGTCTAATGTTAGCCCACTGATATGGTAATGACTCAACCCATCTTATAGCAGCAGTAATGATATTACCTGGCATTTTGCTTAATGTTTTTCTGCCATCTTCCGTGATTAATACCGCCTATTCTAATTTCCTTTTCAGCTGACTTTATTCTTTTGTTTTTAGATTAGATGTCATTGCTATTGTGATAATATATAATGCCCACAGATACATAAGTAAATAAACGCCACCAATACATATACAAACATATATTGTATAAAACTATTTTACTTTTTGAACGCCCCAATACTTAATTTAAATGATTTGAATCAATTTCAATTTGATTTTTAATTCCATTCTGATAATTATTTATTTATAGTCAAATGTGTGTCATATTTTTTAATTAATAAATTTTATTTGATTCCCTTATTTTGATTTTTACAATTTTTTCATTATACAATTTTATTATTTTTTTAAATTTTATAATATTCTAGAATAAAATAAATAAATATTGTAAGTAACCAAAACAAAACAAACAAACTGAATTTGCCGTATTCTAGATGGGTGGACAATAATTATAACACAACAAAAAATTATAAAAAAATACTAACTTTGGCTATGCCGTAGTTTTAATACTCTTCACGACCCTTTTAGTAGTCCGAGAGTCTTAAAATTTAGAAGGTTGGTGGATATGGGTCAGACGCGTATAGTGTTCAAATTCAAATTGATAGTGCAAAAAACAAAAAAGTCATTCTAATAAGAACATTCAGTTGTTTCAGCTCTCTAGCTCAAAAACTTAGGGACTAGTTTGCATACATACAGACGGACATACAGACCGACAGACGGACATACAGGCAGACAGACGGACATACAGGCAGACAGACGGACATGGCTAGACCAAGTCGTCTCGTCGCACTGATCAAGAATATATATATTGCATGGGGTATCCGATGTCTCCTTCTACTCGTATGTGTAAAAAACTTCATGACAAACTTATAATACTGTTCACTGCGTGAAGAGTATAAAAGAACTATAAAACTATTAAAAAAAGAACAAAAAAAAATGCATACGTGAATATTATCTTTATTGAAAACTTAGCAAAAGAAAAATATAGTAAAATAAAACAAAAAAATATATAAGATGATGTTCAAAAAAGTAAAATGAAAATAAAAAACAATTCTTTAAAAAAGTAATGGTCGGATAGTTCGACTATTCTGTATCTACGCACTCAAGAGGGAAATTTGTATGTTAATGCAGTTCATTATATAAATAATTAACAATAAGTTTTTTTCAGTTTAAACTTGATCTATTTTCTTGTTTTAGCAATCACTAAGTCAGATCATTATTCATTTAACTCTTAAGATTTTTTTTTTCATAGTCAAAGGTTGCTTAAAAATCACTCAATCCGTTAAATATAATGAATATAATGAAGGATACAGTTCTCAATTTTAGTAGATAATAGGATCAACATTACAATTATACAAAATTCGAGTGTACGGATGATTTATAATTCTTCTCCTCCTAAACGGCTACACAGGTATTTGGCACTATTTTCCAGATCCGGGCAGTTTATTACCAATATTTTAACAATATTTTATATAGCGCAATATATACTGAGCCGATTAATAAATATATTTTTTTTATACACAAAATTAATGATAATGCAGCAAGTTATATACTTATTTTTTTCAAAAATGCACCGGAAAAGTCGGAATTAGTGGATCAAATTTTGTATATAAAGTTTAGAGACATATTTTAAAATCAGTCAAATGTCAAACATCTCATCAGGTCAACCAATCAGTATTCACTAATTTTTTTGGAAGGAGGGAGACATTTAGCATTAATTAAATTTTAACGATCGTAAAAATATTAATAATAACATTTTATAAGACTTGATCAAGTAATGATCTTACGATATACAATTTAATCGTCTTTCAATAAATTGTTTAACACAAAGGTTAATAATTATTAAGTTTATTCTGATGATAGATTTACAATTCCATGATAATGATTTTTCAAACTTCTTTAGCAATTTAATTTGGATGCCTTCGTTAAGTTCAGAAGATTCATGAGTGATGGCTGAGAAATATGTGTATGGATCAAAAAAGTGGCAGCAGTTCTACTTCTTGCTCTAATTTTGTGAAACCCGTAATTTGTAGTAAAGCTTAAGTCATTTAAATTTTATTTTATTTCATCAGTCAGTCAGTGAGTTTGTCAAAATTAATTCACAATTTTGTAGAAGGACTCAAATTTTTACATTCTTCCATAAACTCCTCATAATGGAATTTTATATTTAACATTTGCAATAGCCATCATTCTTGTGCCAAAAAATATTGCAACACAATACCATCTTAATAAGCATTACTGGAAACTAAATTAGTGTAAACAGCTTCATAGCATATGATGTTCCATAAATCTATCTGCCACTAGCATCTTCAAATTTTCAAAATTCGCATTCAATAACTTCTGTATTAATATAGACAGCTCGAACAATATTTAAGAACTAAATCTTAATTATTATAACATATTAGAAAAGAAAAAGGTGTGTAATGCTTGTTCTCCAAGACATCGATTACTTTTCAAGTTATCTAAATTAGACAATGTCACCGTATGATTAAAATAATTTCAGGCATATAAGACTAAATCTTAGGTATTAAGCAACAAAAATGTATTCAAATCTTAACTTTAACAAAATTTTCATTATTGAATTATGAACCCAATCATTTTCATTCATTATACTATATGTATAATAAAATACGAATGGTTGGCCTGTGACGCTATCTTTTGGAAAAACTGTTGTCCATGTCCATTTTCTGCAACTTGAGCATCAAACTACCATGGTTCGGGGGGTATCAAACCAGGGAGGTACCCCTTATACAAATCGGGATCCAATTTCAAGTTCGTATTGGTAATTTGTTTTTTTATGTAATTGAACGCTCATTATTTTCTGGAGATTCTTTTCGAAGAAGACTTCAGCTATACATGGACCTAATTGCTAATTTCAAAATCACGTGTAATGTGCGCCAGATATCAAGCAAATTATTTTATTCTTACTATATATATATATATTTTTTTTTAAGATTACCAGATGACAGCAATTGGGAACTGTCAAGTTGCAATGGAGAAACCCTTTATATTGTGGTATATGATTTTAGTTTAAGAGCACAAGGTACAGAATATGAAAGATGCTAAACACATGAGAGAAAATTCAGTTAAAAAATATAAAAAAGGCTAACTTTGGCTATGCCGAACTTGTAATACTCTTCACGCCCATTTTAGAAGTCCGAGAGTCTTGAAATTTAGAAAGTTGGTGGATACAGATGAGGCACTTATAGTGTCCCAATTTCAGTTCCATAGTTAAAATCCCGGTTTTTATGGGGGGTAGACCCCTAGTAGTCCGAGGGTCTTGGAATTCATATATTTGGTGGATATTGGCCAGAAACTTAATAATATTTAAAGTCGATAGTATGAAAACCAAAAAAGTTTTTCAAATAAGAACTTTCATTTGGAGCCCGGTTTGTAAGGGGATACTGCGTGAAGAGTATAAAAAGCAAAACTATACAAATTTAATAAAATTGAAACACATGAAACCAAAAACTGTTTACCGTTTACAAGAAATATAAACATACTATACAAATCAATCTTACTTACATATATTAGAAAAATGATACTAAGTTTATACAATACATATTTATTTATAGAATTAATGCATACAATACATAAATCAACTACTATAAATATAATTATCTATTATACAATATACAATACAACATAAATTAACAATAAAAACATACGAAAGCAACAAAATAGCAACAAAAAAAACGGACTTACATAATTAAAAAATGAATACTAATAAAAAGTAGGTTACTAAAAAAAAATTAAAATAAAAATTAATAAATATGTGAAAAAACAAATATAGACATGGTAAAATCTTTTGAATGAAATGTGTCTCTTACACAGTATACACATACATATATGCATAATTATACTTAAAATATGAAATAATAATGTGTGATTTTTTTTTTTTTTTTTGCAAACAAGCATATAAAGTAATAATAAAAACAAAATTTAAGAAAATAAATAAAAAAAAAAACAATTATTAAAAAAAATAAGTAGAAAAAAATATGGTATTTAAGTTAGCGCTTAGTTTGTAGTTGTAATTATAGTGAGAAAAATATTGCATTATAGCTGAATGCGAGCGCATTTTATTATAAGTACTTAGCACAAAGGAAACAACTTAAGAAATGATGCATGGCAACTGCATGTCGATCGCTCGATGCCAGGCAAGAAAAAACATCCGCAAACTGCTGAAAGTTGTCAAATTATAGAGAACAATAAACACGAGACATAAATGTGAAAACATAAATTTAAAACAAATTAAAAAAAAAGAAAAAGAAAAAATGTAGCCAAGCTAAAGTTTTTCATATGAAAAAAAAAAACAAACAAAAATATAAAACAAGACTAACTTTGGCTATGCCGAAGTTGTAGTACTCCTCACAGATAGTGGTTTGAAGGTCTTGAAATTTATAAGGTTGGTGGCTATGGGTCAGACACTTATAGTGTCCAAATTTTAAGTCGGTAGTACAAGAAACAAAAAAGTTTTTCTAATAATAACATGAATTTGGATCCCCGTTTGTATGGGGAATACCTCTCTTAGTTTCCGATTCAGCAGATTCCGACAAATGTACTGCGTATGGTGAAAAGAAAGCTCCGTGTAAAATTTCAGCTCTCTACCTCAAAAACTGAGGGGCTAATTTGTATACATACAGACAGACAGACGGACATGGCTAGACCAACTCGTCTCGTCGCACTGATCAAGAATATATGTACTTCATGGGGTCTCCGATGTCTCCTTCTATGTGTAAAAAACTTCATGACAAACTTATAATACTATTCACTGCGTGAAGGGTATGAAAAATTGTATTTAAAGATTCATGAATAAAGCTAAACTTATAAAAGATGTTATAGACAGACCTTAATAGACAAATAAACATACAAAATACTATACACAGACTACTACTATTAAATAACTATTGATACACACGTACACACACATATACATATATTGTATATACTATACAAATGAGATACAAAAATAATAGAATGAAAATGAACTTTGGTTATAAGAACATATTATTTTCTTCTATTCTTTTTGCTTTTTTTTTAAAGATACAATACTATAAGTATAGCAATACTAAATAAGTAATGATATACTACTTTAAAGATAATAAAATAAAAATGCAAACAAACAAAAAAATGTCGTTACAATAATAACAACAACAACAACCGAAGTGGAAGACGAAAAGGACCTTAAGGAAATTTCAGTTTTAGTTGAAAATTGACACAAAGTAATAAAAACAATTTGAACAGAGAATACAATAAATGATGATACGTGTAATTGCGTCAATAGAATTAAAAAGAAATAAAAATAAAACAAAAATATATTAAAAGACTAACCTTGGCTATTCCAAAGTTGTAAGACTCGTCACGCCCCTGCTAGTAATCCGAGTGCCTTGAAATTTATAAGGTTGGTGTATATATTTCCAATTTCAAGTCGATGGTATAAAAAAGTTTTTCTAATAAGAACATTCATTTGGATCCCGGTTTGTATGGGTACCCCTTAATGGTTCGATTCGGCTGATTCCGACAAATGTACTGCTTATGGTGAAAAAAAGCTTCGTGCAAAACAGATAGACAGACGGACATGGCTAAATCCGATGGTCTCCGATGTCTCCTTCTGTGTGTTACACGTACCATAAGTCAAAAATAATATTATAATTACAGGCTGAAATAAATTTTAAATTGATTGATAAAAATTATAATATTATTGTTATTTACATATTAAGTAAAAACAAACACATCTGTGTTAAAAACTCATAGTAGCTTATGTCGAAAGTCTACGTTATGTGTAAAGTAATTTATGTTTGGTATCATTTCATATTTATAAGTTGCTACACAAAAAAAATATATAAAAAATAAAGTACATGCTAAATAAATTTTGTAAAATATTTTTATAAAAGTAGATTTCACAACTTTTCTAACAAATATAAATTATTTAGTTTATTTATTCCAATAATTGATTAAATGAGTTTGAAAATTGGATTTATAAAAAAAGCATATGTGCACGAATTTCTAGTGGACAGGGTGAACTATATATAACTATGATTCTATGCCATATTTTTAGACAATTTTTTAGCCAAAATAAGTGTAATTAAGCGGTTAATAGTAATAGCGTTCAAACTCAATTCACTCAATTTTCGACATAAGCTACTATGACTTATTGCAACAGATATGTATAGCAAAAAGTGAACGAAATATAACTAGCAAAGTCATTTATTAGACTTTACTAAGGCAGCAAGGTAGGCAAAAATAATAAGTAAACCCAGTTGAAGTAAACAAAAATAGCTCTAATCCACCTTTTTAGATTTTTTTCTTAATATGTATTATAATTTATTCTTTAATAACTAGTATATGCTCCTTCATTTTGAATAACCTTTGGAGTCCTCTTTGGCATGCTGGATATTAGTTTTTGGCAAGTTTCCACTGGTATATCATACCAAGTTTTTTGGGACACAATCCTACAATTGGTCTCTATTTTCGAAGTTTTGCTTTCCAATCCTGTTTTTCAGCTCATTCTAAAAGTTTTCGATCGGATTCAAGTCTAGCGATTGACTTGGCCAGCTTAATAAAATGATGTCGTTGTCTATGAACCAATCCTTTACCAACTTGGATGTGAGATTTGGATCATTATCCTGTTGAAAAGTCTACCTCAGAGGCGTATTTTCTTCAGCGTAGGGCAGAATGATGCTTTCCAAAATGTCTTTGTATTGGAATCTGGTCAGTATTGGTCCGACATCCTCAAACCATAATGTTGCCACCGGCTTGCCTAGCGGTCTTGTTTTGTAGCGCACATGGAATTCCTTTACTTTGGGTCGTTAAACATTCCGAGTAGCATCATTACCAAACAAATTAAAAAAAATAAAAACGTACGCCTATTATTTGTGATGTTTCTTACTGGAACGGTAGCTTTATATGAACACAATGCATATTCAACGTTTTGCAATCTTTGGCAATGCTTATCGAGGAAAATCTAAAACTGTTGCTAAGATGGAATAAGATAAAACGGTGCACCCTCCTCCCATTTTCTCTGCGTGGTGCTGTCCACTTTCTGCAGCAATGGTTGTACGATGATACATCCAGCAATGTCCTCCGAAGTACGCATGTTTAATAAAGTACGCATGTTAGCATTCACCTTATCAGATATCTCCCGAATGTTGCTAGTTGACGATGTTTCCATCGCTTTTATTCCCAAAATCTCGGTGATGTGTGCCTGAAAAATAAGACTCTTATTATTAAAACGCATTTCAAATAACTATAATGCCACAGAATAGTTTTTGCCACTTATCTCTAAAGAACGAACTGTATCCAGAGCAGAACCTTGTAAGCAAGAGCGAAGATGCTACTGCTTTTCCACATTGGTGAGATCTGGATCCCTATCAATCATGGATAAAAACATTAATGCATAAACCGCGTATTTCGTGTATCCGCCACTAGAATTTGATAGCTTCATTTCTGGCAAACGCGGCCGGTGCATAAAGTAACAGGCCGCTCCTCAGTTGTATCATGGCGCAATGTTGAGCATGGGCCACTGGAGACTGCAATTTCCTTATTGCAGAACGCATTCGGCCTAACAAGCTGACCACAAGATTAGTGAAATTGAAACATAAAACGCTGCCGATCTCGTCAAAATCAAGCAATTCAAGCTTATCGTAGATCACATTAAATGACATTTGAGTTTGATCGAGCATTTTGATATTCTCACGAAGTTCATCCTCGTCAAGAGCATTAATTTCGCCGCCAATTAACTCTTGATATATTTTTCTTTCCCATTCATAGAAAGATTGCGCTTTACGTTTGTTAAAATGAACACTAGCGTTAGTACTTTCTGGAATTGATGCCACCGACGCATCAGCAGCTGGCGAAACACAATTATCAATTTGAGACAGCTTGAGTGCTGTTGTTTGTATTCTAATTCTGTGCACCGAACAATATACACACAATCACTATAACTGCGACGATAATGATGATAATTATGATTGATTCTTAATACAATTCTTTATTGCTCTTTATGTGTTTATTTTCATTTTGTTTCAGAGCAATTACTACTTTGCACAATGTTCCAATGTCAATATCAAGGTAACTGCGCTTCTATAACATGTAAAGTTATATATGCATGTACCGTATGTCGATCATCGAGATCATGTACTGTATGCACTATATCACTTGTAATTTTATATATGCATGTCTACACCGAATGTATAAACCGTTTATATTGCAAGTATATACCGACTGCACTATATATATAATAAGTTTATGATTTAAATAAAATTAAATGCTTTTTTCACTGGCGACTACGCGTCGACCAGTTGAGTTTCAAAATCAAACTAAAACTAAAACTTAACTGTAACAATTCTAGAACTTAAAATTAAACCTAACTTGACCACCATCAATGTTTGGAATCTGCTGACGCGGCAACCACTGCAATCTGTTGTTAGGGCAATAGTCGTTGTTCTTACTGCTGCAGCTTTGATCTCGACTCAACGTTATTGTTATTTTTGTTTACTTTATAAAAAATGCCAACCTTGCTACTCGTGTAAAGTTTTATATTCTAACGAGCGGATGTAAACAAATACATTGTACAGCAATGGTCTTAATGCTTAACAAAGATTTATTTCTGCAACTTAGGTTGCTGTCAACTTTGTGTTCTTGCTGATCGTGTTAACTTATATATGTAAAGTATGTTTATTTAATTGGTAATTATAATAAATCCTAAAAGTACATACAAGAAATAGGATAATGTTTAACTAAAACAAGCTTGTTTCACTGCTTCGCTTCTATTGCCATTTTTACCGCTTGTCTCGCCAAATTTTTCCACTGTTGTCAACCCAGTCCATTTTTCGAGGGCACACTGCCCTACTCGCATTTCTAATACTGACCGATATCGATATGCGGCCGAGCTATCGGTCATAGGCAGATAGGGTTCACCGATCACCAGCTCACCATTACTTGTTACATTCGGCCGTCCTGACTACTGGAGTCTGACCCAGGTGACAAACAATCTTCGTTCTCATTGATGTATTTCCACAACTTCATGTTGTCCGCGCTTGTTGAAGTAACATTAGGGCCCTCCACTTGAACCACTTTCTTAACATCGTAGCGGTCATTCCGCTTCACTTTCGCGACTTCATACGGGCCCAAATAGGTGCTAGCAAGTTTTCTTCCAGCTAAGAACTGGGTGCGTTTTATTGAAACCAAATCGCCTTTGTACACGCTATCGCTTTTGCGACTTCTGTAATAGTTCTTCTTGTATCTTTCTTGCGCCTTCTCAATCTGATTCCGGGATTTCTTGCGTATTCTGGTTCACTCATCGTCGAAATCATTAAGAAGCGCTTGCTCTAACACCGAAAGCAACTTATCGCCAATTTTGCTCCTCATGTTCACACCAAACATGGGCTAAAACGGTGTTTTCTTTGAGGAGCAGTGCACGTGGGAATTTATAGCCCTCTGAACTTGAGGTACAAATCTGTACCACTTGGTCGTATCGTTGGCAGATAACTTAGCGATGATTGACAGAATACATCTATTGACTCGTTAAACTTGTCAGTTACCACGTGCCACTCCAGTTGTTGTACATACGTGTTCGATCCCATTTTCCTTGACATAGTCTTTGAAGACTTTAGAGGTAAACGTGCGCCGATACGGACTTCGTCACAACCTGTACTCCTTGTATTAAACAGCCAGGTAAACTTGCAAAAAGCATCGACCACAGCAAAAATATATTTGTATCGCTAAGGCGTTGAATCTATTGGCATTAAGTGGTCTACATGTATGGTATGTAACGGCTTGTGACCCTTTTCAATGCAGTGCAGCAGTCTTTCCAAGCTTCTTAATACAAGTGTTCATAACTTGAGCGACCTTGTTCTGCAAATGGGGAATCCAAAATTGCTGTTGTATGGCCCAAAAAGGATTGAACACTTTTAATATTTATGGGATATGGAAACTTCCGGACAGCCTGCGTTTTCTCTTGGCCAGGCCTAATTCGACCATTTTCGACTGTGTGTCCTGAAAATTGTATTCTGCTCTGGAAGATATGACACTTTTCCCATTTAATTCGTAGCTTGTATTTGACAGCTTCATGCAGCACCATTTCCAACTTGGAAACGCATTCATCATTTGTTTGTGCATATATGATAATATCGTCAACGTACATTTGCATAACATCTTGCGCGATTATCTCTTGAAATACGCAATTGACGAAGCGAATAAAATACAGCTGGAGAATTGCAGAAACCAAACGGAGCTCTGCAAAACTCAAACAGTTCCTCTCTGGAGACTAAATACTGTATACTTGAGGCAGGACTCCTCGATTGGCACATGCAGAAAGCTATTCTCTAAGTCCATGACAATGAAGACTTTAGCTGATTGAAGTTTTTCTAGCACTTCGTCCATCAGTGGTACTGGGAAGTAGTCCCTAAGTAACATGCTGTTTACTTGGCGGAAGTCGACGCAAACTCTCGACCCATCTTTCTTTTTCACCAACACAAACTTTAAAAGTTGGACGTAGACTTGCGTACAACACCATGTGCCAGCCATTCAATGACTTGTTTCTTTATAGCTTCGCATTCTAAAGGGGCATGGCGGCTTGGTTGTTGACGAAACGGCTTTATCTGTTCATCGGGTATAATCTTCATTACAACCGGACATTCAATGGACGACTCATCCGGCTTGTATCAATCAGTTATTGACTGGATCAGTGGTTGAAACTATAAGGAAGTGTCTATGTTATTACCATCATCGACTATGTTATAAACGCTTAGCTCATTTGGTTTGGCGCTGTTTGTCCGCGCTAAGGCCTTTGAAAATGTGAAATCTTCCTCATTAAGCGACATACAAAACTGCGATGTGAAGTCAAACCCGAGCAACACTTCGTTTTGGATGTTGCCGTCTGGTATTACGAAGAACCTTTGCTCTGCTTCGATACCATCGACCTGCACGATGCCTACGAACGTACCCAGCGGTTGTATTTTGGTATTTCCAAGACCACGGAGAGGAGAGTTATACTTCCGCAAACTAATATTTTTCAGCTTGTTGAAGACCGATTCGCACACGATTGACACATCTGCACCAGTGTCAACCAGACCGGTGACTCTGAGCCCGTTCAGTATTACCACCTAACAACGTTTTGTATCTCTGACTACTTGCACTTCCTTTATTACTCGTGGACAATTCTTTGATATGTGTCCGACGCCATCGCACTTAAAGCATTTTGTATCAGCGATGCAATCCTTTCTCATATGCTCAGTTGATCCACAATTGAAGCATCGAGACACTCTACTATTACTGGATTTAATTTCTGGCCACCACTGTATTGGTTAACTTGTTTCTCACCAGCACATTTTCGCTGGTATACTTCAAATTTCTCTCTCAGCTCACGTTACGAATTACAACTATAGTAGACATATTAAATTTGTATTCATTAAAGTTTTCATCGTTCTTTTTCTTTCCTTTTGACAAATTTGCATGGACCTCTGCAATTCACAGCGTACGATTGAACATTCTTCAGCTGATCGTAAGTACTGACATTAACCGATTCTTAAAATAATTTATCCATCTTGGTAATTTTTCCGCGTGCCTGTACATACTTTTGCTTCTACTCAAAGTTTGTCAGCCATTGCTCGACTGGACTAGTCTCACCGTCAAAATCAGGCACTATTCGCTCAAAATTGTCTATTGATATCTTCGACTCATTTTACATTCTTTGACAAACTTCATCTGCTTGTATTTTTAGAGTAGGCAATTGAATAATTTGTTGTAGACCCTGGCTGTTCACTTCATTCAACCAATTCTAATTCGCTGTTTCTTTTTATCTCACCCTCGTTTCTAGTAACATTCGCAATTTCCGCTAGTCGAGTCGCTACACTATACTGTCATCCCTTTCACTCTTTAACACCAACGTCTTCGTCGCTCATACTTAGGTATTCACTTTCAGAGGATGATCTAACATTTTGTCCTTCGTTTCTTAGTGTCGAAACGATTCTTCTCTGCTCGGAGGTACAATGTGTTTTTGGACCAATCTATTAAATCGTAATATCTTAATTTCACAGTAATTACGTTTTAACACAATTAACAGTACGCATTTTAACGAAAAAACCAATTAAATAGAGGGAGAAAGTTCAAAACCACACAATGTACTTATTATTTTTGGCAGGTAAAATTTTAATTTAAGCTATCATAAAAATGGGGGAAGTCCCAAATTATTTCTTGCTTGCAAAAGTGTTGTCATATCGTAATCTATAAATTTAAGACGGTTTACAATAGCCGCACTATCAGAAAAGCAAAAGAAAAATGTATGGAAAGATATGAAAACTACATGCATACAGTCCAATAAACAATTTTGTCTCAATTAGTATTTGGTGGGAATGTAGATCTCTACCTGGGTTGTTATTATGTACTCCGTTTATAAGATAGCCGACTTGATGTTGAGTCAGCTCTGGTCAACTAAACCCATTTCTTTTTTAAGTGTTTATGTGTGCATAGTCAATGCAAGTTTATTGTATTCGTGTTTGTTTGTTTACAATAATTTCACAGTTGTCATATTTATAAAATATAATAAATATTTTTTTTTTTAAACCACAATGAATATAATAAAATATAAATACATAAAGCTTATCTTGCTTTTAGGGTTCCGTACCCATAGGGAGCTAACGGGAACCTACTACTAAGCTTACGATGTCCGTCCGTCAGTCTCCTGCTCTATCTCATGAACCGTAAGAGAAATACACATTTTTAGAAGCATTCTTCTTTAATTTAACCTTTTGTTTAACAATTTTTTTTTTGCAGTTTACTTTTAAGCTGTTAATTGTAGTATACTTTTAGGCTGTAACATATGCACATAACTTAATATTTTATGCAAAAAATCTTGTACAATGGTACGGAACCCCCAATGTGCGAGTTCGACTCACACTTGGCTGATTTTTTAAATATGTTTTCGATTCACTAAGCGTTTATACGACACTTTAACTCGAGTTATAAAAATAAGGTCGCATTTGAAACATGCATTTCGTCAGCTCGGTTCGTGTGCTTAACTCGAGTTAAAAAGTCGTTTATACATGCGTGCTTAGTCGACCCGAGCTGACTCAACACCGAGTCGGCTATCGTATAAACGGGGTAATTGTTAGAAACTCGGTCGTGTATCTTATATGTAAGATACGCAAATTACATCATGTAATTAACATTGGAAAAATCTTGTAGTTTACATTAATTTATATGAAACTTGTAATAAGGATTTTGTTAAAATTAAATAAATGAAAATAGAGAAAACTTTTTCTTTTTATTTAATTTATTACACGTTTCCACAATCCCTACAGATGACTCTTTAAGCGCTAAGAATGCAACATTTACATTAATCACTTGATTTTTTGTGAAAACCAAATAGCTGTTTCATGATATAGTTGCGGGTATAACGACATAACCGAAAACTCGGTATTCAATTGCCAAAAATTTAAAACTTTTTGATGATACACATTACATCTAATTTTAGAAATTAAACTATGTAAATGTATTTTTAAAATCCAAGATGCAAAGAAGAAATTAAAAGATAATCAGTGAAATGGAATTCTGTTTTGTGGCATTTCGACTACTGACTACTTGTTTACAGAGTTTTGTTTATCACTAATATGTCAATATTTGTGTATACTTTGTACATTTTTCAGCGTTTAGGAGTTTATTACATGTGCGCGATTTACGACTGTAAGAAACGTAAGAAATCTGTTACTTACGTGTATTATAATACATACAAGTCTTACAAAACATATATGTAATTTTTACAACCCTCATCTCTACAGAAACTTATAAAACATACTTTGTCGTATTTTAATTGAGTATCATATTTTTATACTACTCATAAGTTTATATATTTTTCATCAAACTAGTCAAACATTTTTTGAGATGGAAAGCTGAAATTTCTGCATGGAGCTTTCTTTTCACTATACGCACTACATTTGTAGGCATCAGCCTAATCGGATCACTAGGGAGGTACCCCCCATACAAACCTGTATCGAGATGCGGCTCAAGTCGAAAAGTTTGATGTTTTAATCTGAAAAATACGCATTAATCGTAGATTCTTTTAAAATCAAAGCGGCTTTTCGGGAACGTTCGCTTTTGACGAATATGGTCGACCTTTTTTAATTTTGCGTGACCAGGATAAGCAAAAGCGTATCAAAGGCACATATGCCATTATGAGTCACATTATGGCTGCACGCCAAATCTCATCAACGCTGAAGACCTCATTGGGTCCCAATGGTCTGGACAAGATTATGGTGAGCTCTGATGGTGATGTCACTGATACTAACGATGGGGCCACCATTATGAAGTTGATGGAAGTCGATCATGAAATCGGAAAATTGATGGTGCAGCTGTCGCAGTCGCAGGATAATGAAATTGGTGATGGCACCACTGGCATTGTCATTATTGCTGGAGCCGAAGTCTTAATTGATCATGGTATTCATCCACTTCGTATTGGTGATGGCATTGAATTGGTTACGCATTGTGCTGTCAAACAGATTGAAAAGATTGCTGAGCCATTCTCAGTCGATCCGAATAAGAAGGAACAACCCATTAAGATTGCTCTAACTATTATATGCAGCAAAATAGTTAAAAAGTGTCATCATCAGATGGCAGAGATGGCTGTGGATGCTGTCTTATATGTACCAGATATTTATTTATTTTTTTTTTCATGTAACTACTTTCTATCCCACGCCACTTCCCCCCCCCCCCCAGAGCCCACGCGAGCTGGGGTCCATTAAAAATCGAACAAGACTGGGTATTGACCACAAGTCACTTCGCTACTGAACTACTGGAGATTAGTAGAGATGCAATACAAATTAATTGACTACTATACGGCTACAGACCTAATGTCATCAGCCATTTATACTAATCATTAAGCACTATAAAGATAAATTTAAATGTGGTGTGCGAAATTAAGTTAAATAGTTAATAGAGTTCTATGTGTTAAGGAGAGTTAAGTGACTAGATTTTAGCTGATCGGAAGAAATAGAATTAGATAAAAAGTCATAGTATAGATTGTATGATTGACATAAAACACGAAATGGATCATGCTGCAAATAAGTAGTCTTACATGTACCAACAAGTATAGGAGAATAATTCCTTGTAACCCGAGAAGGAACATTGATATTTATACTACCAAGCAAGGATAGGGAAAAGATGCTGTCTACAATTAGATTGTGCAAGAATGTGATACAAAGAGTCATTCTACGACTGGATAATTTCGGGAGGCGGATTAATTTAAGACGGCTTTGGTAAGATGGAAGGTTTATATTAGGATCCGAGTGTAAGTAAGCAGTGCAAAAATCAAGAATTGCTTTTGAACGGACTCAATACTATCGCTATACTTTTTAAACTGTGGATCACACACGATGCGTATTCAAGAATTGGCCTAACCAAAGAAGTGAATAATAATTTGGTGGTGTAAGGATCATTAAACTCTTTAGACCAACGTTTAATTTATCCTAAAACACCTCTAGCTTTACATGTGATACAAGAAATATGCGACCCAAAATGCAGCTTTGGATCCATCAACACGCCCAGGTCACTGAATTGTGTGACACGCTCTAGAGTGTGATCATTAATGTGGTAGCTTTTTATAATTAAATTTTTACGGTAAAAAGACATTATTTTACATTTGTCACAATTAAGCGAAAGATAATTTTTGGCGCACCACAGAGATAAGGAATCAAGATGTTCTTGAAGATACATGTGTTGGACCGGAGATAAAAAAGATAAGCATAACTTAACATCATCAGCGTACATTAAGACGTTAGAATGCTTTATGGCAGATGGCAAATCGTTTATAAAAATATTGAATAATAATGGGCCAAGGTGGCTACCCTGAGGGACACCAGAAGTTACACAAATAGTCTTAGATATAGCTGTTTTAAAAATAACTCATTGGGTTCTGGAAGTTAGATAGGATGTAATCCAGTTAACTAACTTGGGATGAAAACAAAGGGTTTTCAGTTTTTTAAGGAGTAAGAAGTGACAAACACTGTCAAAAGCTTTACTAAAATCTGTGTAAATGACATCCATTTGATGTTGTTGTGAAAAACTACAATTGACCAACGAAGTAAATTCTAATAAGTTGGTTGTAGTTGAACGCTTCTTGGTGAAACCGTGCTGTGCAGTACTTAATAAAGGAAGAACGAAATGCTGCACCTGATCGGTGATAATATGTTCAACCAATTTCGGAATAGCGCAAAGCTTAGCTATTCATCGGTAATTTGATATATTAGCTCTGCTGCCTTTTTTGTGGAGGGGGATAATATAGGACTGCTTCCAGATATTAGGTGATACAGAGGTATTCAGAGATAAGTCAAATAATTTGCAGATTGGTCTCAGCAAAGCATCATCACATCGCTTTAAAATACAACTAGGTACATCATCTGGTCCCGGTAAAAACGTTAATTTAGAAGATTTTAAATATTGTAAAACTGTATCACAATCAATAACTGGCTTATTAAATTGATTAAGTTGATGAATATGATATGGGTATGGACTATCACAATCATTATTGAAATTTGTGTAAGTGCTTTGGAAAAAGTTCGACAAAATATTGGAAATTTCTCCATCGCTACACCATTCAACGCCATTTAATTTCATACGGGATGGTACTATATACAACCTGCACTTCGTATTAATAAAGATGTACAATTTTTTAGGATCTCTCTTAATATCCTCTTTGACATGTATCACGTATGTCTGTGGCTATAAATAGACAATTTAGCTTAAAAAATTCAGTTTGTTTAAAGCAGAAAACACGTCTTGATGTAGGAAGTATATTAGAAGGATTATTGGAACGAAATCCAAACCCATTCAGAATGATGTTTAATTCCAAAGTCAGATGATAAGCATCCTCTGGAGTGGAAAGAGGATTACTTCGAAACAGGGAAACATCATTTATACTGGCGGTAAAGACCAAATCTAAAATTCGGTTAATGTTATTAGCTATGTAGTTTACTTGCTGAAGGGAAAGATCCAGCAATGAATCGACAAACTCACAGCTTACTGATGATATTACAGACTTACAATTATCAGAGGCCGCCCAAGTAATAATATTTGAAAGATTAAAATCTCCCATGATTAAGACCTTATCAGTATCTTTGATTAAATACAAAACTTTCTTAATAGCTGTCAGATGTGATAAGTTAACAGAGTCATCAGAAGCAGGTGGTATATAGGAACATGTAATAAATAAATTAGAATTGGAAAATGAAATCTTCACACAAATAAACTCAATGTCATCAATATTATCAATAGACACCAAGTCACAAGAGTAAGAAGCTCTAACAGAAATCAAAACTCCACCACCAACACGATCAAATCGATCTTTCCTATACGTTGAGTAATTATTGTAAAATAATTCAGAATTCAGAATATCCGGACGAAGCCATGTTTCTACAAACAAAATTATATCTGAATGAAAAGAGAAACTATTAGTAAATAGTCTATTCAGTTTAGAGTTTAAACCTCTGACATAGTGAAAATGTATGATCAAACCGAGGTTAGATGCATCCATAGGAAGGGCTGCTTGAGGGCTACTAGAAATCATTTGTTTGTAGAATTTTTAGGGGGGAGTTTGGCAATGACACCAGTGTTTGCACGTTTTTTAAAATTATATTCATGAACAACTCAGCCGGCCAGTCAAAAGTTCACTACTGTATTCAGGGTGAACGGATTTTTTAAAAGACGAAACTGTCCTTTTAAAAGAAAATAAATTAAATTTTAACTTAGTGTTATTTACATACGTAATTGTTGGCAGTTTAGATATAAGGTGGTGATCAACATAGGCTTCCGAAGTATCTTCAGCTAACCTAGACACAAAAATAGATTTAGAAGGAGGAACAGCGACAAGCTGCTTAGGGCCAATTGAAGCTCGAGTGCTTGAGCTAGTAGGTGCTATTTCTGCCGGTACATGCTGCAGACACAGATGCATAAGAATTCTTATGATAGTTCACCGGTAGCTCCATCTGTCCCATTGGTGTATTTTGATAGATAATATCGGCAATTCTTCCATTGATATCCGCACAAGCAACATGGGCCGTATTTTCACACAACCAACAAGCTACAGAGCGGCATTTAGGAGTGAATGATTTGCTTTTACACTTCATGATACAATAATGCATATTTAATTAAAAATATAATTAATTGATAAACAAAAATAAATGTTAATTTAATCTAATGAAAAATGCAGATACTAACCCAAAATTATCACATAATTGGACAAAAAATCTCGTTGAAAGCTTCGCTGTTAAAAAAAGCTGTTTTTAACATCAGTCTGTAAAGTGTATGTTACCAGTCTATAAACTTCAGTTTATGCAGATTTGCCAACTTAAAGAAAATTAAAATATGTTGAAAATATTAAATATTTTATAAAAAAAAAATATTATACAAAAATGAATACAGGTGTTTTTTAGGGGTTCTTCAGAGTAATTCTGACTATTTAAAATTTGTTTTCTGAATTTGATTTTTTCCCCCAAGTTGACAAGCCTGATTTTATCTTATATGTATTTGCGAATGTATGCAATTGATGGCACAATATTTTTTTGAAAATCGATAATTTTCCTCATAAATATTGTCCTGCATTGAAATGGATCAGTATGATCACGCAATGATTTTAAAACAATTCTTTTTTTAGTAATTTTCATCATCTTTCAAAATTTCCGTGAGCCAAAAACAAAACAAAAGATCATCCATTTTTCAGAGGAATAACAGTGCACACAAATATTTTACAGTTATCGAAAGACATGCTCGACCGACTATCTTATCAAATGATAGTCGATTTCAAAAGCTTTCGTAATAATGGCTTTTTTTCATATGGAAAAATGGCTTAACAGCGACCGCAACATAATGTTAGGCGTTGTCCAATTGTGTGATAATTTTGAGAATAGGTCGGTAAATGTACACACTGTAAGTGATAGCGCACAAAAATCAAACAAACCCAAAGCAATAACAACAGAAAGAAACACGAAACGGTACTGAATTTCTGATTAATAACAGTTTGGTTTCGCAACAACAATGCTCACAGATAATAATTTTGAAACGTTATATACAATAACAAATGTAAAAATTATGAAACATTTAAAAACAAAAACAAAATTCACTAATCACTCAAAAATAAATGAAAATACCTCAAATAGAAATATTAAAACTTTTAAAACTTATGCACCACTAACTTATCCGAAAACACAATCAATTTAAAGTTATGCAGAGTAATATAAACAGTATTATTATCAACAAATTGAAGTAAAAAAAAGTAAAAATTTAAATATTTATTAGAACAACTATATACTTTCTTCGAATTGTCGTTTCAATATAAGTAGACTCGAATGACTTTCAAAAAATAAGGTCTTTGACCTTTGTTATTGTCTGCCACTGTCGCCATCACTTCGTGGCGTTATTACTAATTATCATTGTCGCCCTTTTTCTTATCTTCGCCTTCTACCGTTGCCGCTTTCCTGCCGTTGCTGTCACCTACCATTCCCACTGGGTTGTTGTCAAATTCATCTATCGTTGTCGTTTCTTTGTTGTCGTTGTCTTATACCGTTGCTTTTGTTTTATTGTCATTGTCTACCAACATCTTTAGCACCGCCTCGCCAACTTCGTCGGAATAAAAACTCCGTTATGTTACTGTTTTGGTTTGGTTTGGTTTATTTTCCTCTTTTTACAATATCGTTTACATATACGTGTCTTAACTCTATCAGGCTTTGAGTCAGACTGACTTTGCTTACTCTATCAGTTGCTTGCTCTGTCTGCTCTCAGTTGCTTATTCTAGGGTGTTGTCAGATTGGCTATCTTACTTCAAGGCTATCTTACTATACTCTTAAAATTTGTTATGCTAGAGTTAATGAATTATTAACTGTTCTGGCATGGATGATGACACTGAAGTCTTTAACCTCTTGTGGTCCATAGCCGAAGTAACAAGACCAACAATAGGCTTTTCTCCCACATATTGGCCCCAAGGGTGTCTTCAGTTATAAAAAAGCAGAAGGACGATGACGCATAGTCCTCGCATTCCGCTCAGGGTAGGCTATCTGGGTTGCGATCCAAAAACAGTTCTGTACCAAGTTATGGGGACATTCACAACCCCTTCACTATCCTAGGGATAGAAATGGACACCTACGCTAATGATGGAGGCACAGAAAAAGGGGTGCCTGATGAGCCGATTGAGGAGTGCGTTGATGATCCTCAGCCCCCTGGTGATCAGCCTACTCAGAACCCTGTCAATTCTTCTAACCAGACCGCGATCCAGCATCCAGGTGCCACGGTTTCGGCTAATAGTCCCTCTTTACCACCAAGGCAGTCAAAACCACCGCCACTAATTATTGAAGGCGTAACCAACATCAATAGACTGTTTAAGTATATTAATGCAGATATCTCGCCTGACAGTTACATAAAAAGACGGGTTCTGGATCAACCGTTAGTGTCATGACCATCAATTCTACCGCGCATCGAGCAGTGGCAGCCATGCTGATGCTCAAGAAAATCCCGTTTCACTCCTACCAAGTTAAGGAGAAGAGAGCTAGGGGTCTTCACCGCTCCACCCTGACGAGTTACATAGAACAGAAACTCGCCAAGCTGGGACACACGGTTCGCAACGTTCACAATGTTAAAAGCTGTACGGATGGTGCTGAACTCAATCTGTTTTTTGTTGGGCTTAACTCTGCTGCGAATAATAAGGAGATCTACTCAATTAAGGCACTCTGTCAGCAGAAGGTAACAATAGAGGCTCCTCGTAGACATGACGATGTTCCACAATGTTATCGATTCTAGAAGTATGGACATACTAAACGCCTCTGTGAAAAGATATTCCGTTGTGCGAAATGCGGCAAGGAACATGCTTCGACGAAGTGCTCCAAACCAGATAATGTGCCAGCCGAGTGTGCCCTCTGCCATGTGGCTCACACATCTAACTGGAAAGTTTGTGCTGTATACCAGCACATTGTTAACCAGCGCCCCCCAAGAGCTAGTATTCGCAGACTTCCCCAATTAGTGCCAACAACAATGGCTGCTTCAAATAAGTAATTTTCTGATGTGACACGTGGAGGGAAGCAACAGCACCAGCCTCAGCTACAACACCAGTTGCAGCAACAACACCAGGAAAAAAGGACTGCATGCATACATACCTGCAGCCTCGCGGTTGAAATCAGTGGTCCTTGACCGACTGTTGTTGTCGGGTACTTCCGGGACGTAGACCCGACCACTCGAGAGAAGCATAGGTCCTTCTGACAATGATCGCTGTCCACAGTGCGGTGATTCTCCTTACAACTATGCCATAAAACCGTCCCAGCTTACTCCAATTGACTTATGGCTTCAACCGATAGAGGTAGCTACCTTTTCAGGGCTTGATATGTAGGTTAAAAACTCTACCCATTTCTTTCCAAAAACTAATTAGTAACATAATATTTAAGAATAATTCTTTCATTTTTCAATTTTTCTTTTGTTCCCTGTGCTGCACACAAATTTCCGTTTCCTTTACTGTTCCCTTTCTTTTTTAATTGCATGCATACCTCTACTTGCAGCTCCCTTGCTGTTACAACAACAACAACAACACCAGGAGCCGCAACAGCAATCTATGCAGCAGTTGCAGATACAGCAACATCCGTCAAATTCTAGATGTACTATGGTTTGTAACAAGCAAATTTATACACAGAGATACAAAAATGACTTTAGTCAAGACTGAAACTCAGAATTTTAGTATGAATTATGAAATCAGATTAGAGAATCATGTTAATCGTTTGGTAATCAAAACTCCATAAAAGGTTTCATGTTTTTGATCTCCCCTGCAGATTATAAGCAGTCATACTTGTTAAGTTTTAGTAGTAATTGTTAAATGTAATCTCCTTATCCATCAACTTTTGTTAATATAATATAATAAATTGTCACGAAATAATATGTTAAGTGTCAGTCAGTGTCAGTACTATTAAAATCTGTTTAATGTCGCTAGACAAATTGCTGATAAAAAATAAACGAAATTCTGTACATTTTTTTTTTTTATCATCTTCAAATAAATTACAATTGTCATTTTCCGGTCTGGGCTCATCAACAGTTGAAAAGTCATCCAAATTTTTGCATATACGCATGGGTTCATAAGTCATACGATTAAGGAAAATCATTTCACTTGCTCGTTGAATTTTATCGGCACGATCCTATGATAATAAAAAACTTGTAAATGTACCATGTTAATCTCATTTGGATACCTGGGCATAGGGGGTACCCTGGGAACGAAGAGGTAGATGAACTTGCCAGAAAAGGGTCTGAGAACGTCCTCATTGGATCTGAACCATTCTTCGGACTGCCTTGGAGCTCGACTTGGTCTAATATCGAGAAATGGCTGGCCATAAAATCGCATCAATATTGGGTCAACACTGACAATATCAGAGTATCAAAAACATTTATGGCAACCAGCTCTAGCAAAAGAACACGAGAAATACTGGGATTAACACGGAGAGGCATACGGTTAGTTTAACAGGTCATTGCAAGGTGCTGAAGCACAAGCACCTACGCAACATGCGTATTACAAACAATGATAACTGTAGACTATGCAATGAAGAGGAGCAAACAGCAGAGCACGTGCTATGCCACTGTGAGGGTCTGGCACGGACAAGACTCCGATACTTGGGATTCCAATACCTGGAACCAATCGATATCGCAGGTCTATCTCCGAGAAAGATTCTAGAGTTCTTGATGAATAATAGAATATCGGAGGAACTGTGATCAAGAGGGTTGTTACAATATGTCCATCAGTGGCCGCGGTGACAACGTGTATTCTGATTCCTGTCCTTTCCTCAATGTAATCTAATCTAATCTATAAATGAACAGAATGACTGAATTTAATACATAATGAACACATACTTTATATGGACGCTACTTCTGAGGAGCTCTTGCACCACCACTCTAAATTAACAAATCGTATTCTCTTAGAATACTCGTAGTGGAACAAATAGGCAATAAATTTAAAGAAGTTGCCATTTCTCATCAGTCTTTTGCCCAAAACCCCATTTTGAACCTCAAGCGAACCAGTTGCCCTTGTGAATAATTTGTACACCGAAATATTGTCTGGACCTTCCTGTATTTTCAAAAATGAAACACAATTGTCAAATGGAAGATCTAATCCTGTTAGGGTGAAGGCACGGTGGATAGAGCGGCTTACGAAAACACAAACACACACGTTTCAATCAATTCAATTTTATTTAAAAGTATAAGTAAAGAAGTTAAAATATAATTAAAAAAACTAGAATACGATAAGCAAAAATATCCCGAACACGTCCGTTCACCAGCACACGATAACAACGAATGAATTGACTACCGAGAGAGAACAATGTAGTCGGCTCGCTCTAGCTTGCTCTCTTTGTCGTGATCACGTGACACGATATTAAAACGTACACTGGAGAGCGAAATATGAAAAAATATTTCGTAGATTGAAAGTTTTAAGATTTCTCCATGATTCACTTTCGCGTAAAGGATAAATTTAAGTCATGATTATTCTCAACGACTCATAAAAATTCAAATTGAATTAAAAAAAAAAAAACCTCTACCTTACCTTTTTAATCCATTGCTTTTCAAAATATTTCGAAAAATGTTTGCAAACCTTTTGATCAGCTAATTAGGATTTTATCATCTGAAAGGAAGCAACAATTTCAGAAATTGGAAGCAGCGGTAGAGCTAGCAATTTGTAATATGCAGTTTTGATGACTAAATTTGTTTTAACTGCATTAGTAAAACTTGGCAACTGGCTTGCTTTACGTTTGCTGCAAGGGAGAAGTGGAACCAGCAAGTGTTTACTTTAATTGTTGAATAAACAAAATGTATTGCATTCCTCATTGCGGTCTCGAAATCCATCATTACAGAGACGCCATTAAATGGAAACAATTCTTGCAAAGTCTTGAGCAAATGAATGTAGCACTCCTCCATTTTCCTCGACATTAAAACGAAAATAAATGGTATTGCCTGTTGATTTGATATCAAATTAATAAAACAAATGAATCACTTACAATTAAACAGTGATTTTAAAAAAGGAAACATATCCATTTAAAAATTCAACACTCTTGTATGAATATGTTTCATTTCAATAAAATCCTTATTTTTGCAGAAACCATGTAAATGATCAAGAACTGATAAAAATCTCCCATTGGGCAAATCTTGAAGGTTGCATCCATAAGAAAATGACTCTGGTTTTCGGGAATATACTCTCGAATGTTATTCATAATATGGTCCGAGGCAAAATAACTGTGCGAAAATTTATTACATTCAGACCTTTTATAAAATTCATATTCGCAATTCTGATGCTTAGTGCGACTGTAGTTATCCACCACTGTTTTATTTTTGTATGCATCTATTACTTCATGCACGTAGGTAGCTTCGGAATTTTACTATTCCGAATTTGTAGAAAATTCCGACAATGTTTGTTAAAATCCAATTGAGAATTTTGGTTCCTTCGTGAAAATATAAACAAGAATGAAGGTTATCTTCGAATATGGCTAAGTTGTAATACTCTTAATGCACCTAGAACTATATGACGAACATCTCAAAGAAACCGTTTTGGATAAGCTTCTTGATTCGACTTATGTTTAGGGTAGAGTCATTTCACCATTAAGAGCTATGTGTTGTAGTAACCCCTGGATCTTGAAATTTATATGGTTGGTGAATATGGATCAGACACTATTATGGTATTATCCAAATTTTAGTTGGATTAATATAATTTGAATTTGGGTTGTATTGGAGGTACCCCTCCTAGTGGTCCAATTCGGCTGATTCCAACTAATGTACAGAATCAGGTGAAAATAATCATAGTGCAAAATTTCAACAGACGGACATGTCAACTATTTACTGCGTGAAGAGTACAATTACGAAAAAAAATTTCTTCCAAGCACTCACTGCATAACAGCATCATCGAAAATCTCACGAACTTCTGATATTTGTGACGTAGTTTGTTGAGCACATTTTGTTGGTTGAGCACATTTTAATTTGATTTGTGCTAGCAAAATGAAGTAATTTATCTCCCTCTCTTTGTTCTCATGTAAATGACCAAAGAACGGATCAGAGAAAAAACATTTATCATTTTTAAGATAAACACGTGCTTTACAAGATTTTTCTTTGCATGTGTAGGCAACACATTCTTCACGACCGCTAATTTTCTGTGAAACTGTTTGTGTACCAAATATCTCTTGAGATTCACTTTTGGAAGTTACTGGTTGTTGAGATTCACTTTCATCTGCCATTACACACAATTTAACAATAATTTTACCGACACGTTCAAGGAATAAACTTCAATTGACAACTTTTTTCTCTGTCGACAATGACTGCGTTTACTTTTTCCCGTTATAAAAGTTGAGCATCTGCTGCAGAATTCTTTCTTCAGACTCTTTCTTGCAATATTAGTCATGTTCAAAATATGTACCGGTTAAAATGTCAAAATATGTATTCGGTATCTATTGTTCAAACTGAGCACAAGCCAAAAACACCAAAGAAGAATCAACGATAAGAATTTGAACGGCAAAATGCAAATGCGCGTTCTAACTTCATTTTAATGTCATTAAAGACGCGATTCACACGAACGTCTCTGTTGTCGTAAATTCTTCTCTGTTGATTTGGACATGCAGTCCACAAACGGCATACTCAAAACATTTTTTTTGCAAATTTCATTTCAGTTATGTTTCTTTGTAAATGTGATTGGTCAAGCGGACGTATTTTTCAAAATACCATAAATACCCATTTTTTATATATTCTGCTTCTCAAAACATTTTAACCCATCTGTGTTTGAATCTAATATTAATATTATAACAATTTCTTAGAGTCGAAGGTCTATTATTTAGTTAGTGTTTTAATGCAAATAATTAGTTGTATTATTATTTTATTTATTTATTAAGTTAGAACTATTATTATATATATGTGATATGCAATAGCAAGTAAGGCCTTTAGCTCAATACATTACATTGTTATTTACACTCCCTGCAGTATGCTTGGTGGCAATAGTTCCTTTTCTTATTACCTGGTGGCTAGTGAATCCAGGAGCCGTAAGTTATGCAGAGGAGAACCAGTAAATGCTCGTTTTTATATAAAGTCAATAGCACCTTTTCGTATTACTGGTGGTTAGTAAATTCACTAGTGAAAAGTAATGCAGAGGCGAACCAGTAAGAGAGAAAAACTGAAAGGTAAGTATTTGTTTACTCTCATTCAACTGGTGTCCCGTTATTAATGAGAGTCGAAAGTCGAAACGAAAGAAACCAATAAAGTATCATTATGACATTTTTCAGTGAGTGACCACACATCTTTCATTTTTTCTCGTTGGCGTCATCAAAAAAGAAAAAAAGTGAGTGAAAAATTTTTATTTTATAATTTTATATTAAAAAAAAAAATATAAAAAAAGACTAACTTTAGCTATGCCGAAGTTGTAATACTCTTCACGCCCCAGCTGGTGGTCCGAGAGTCTTGAAATTTAGAAGGTTGGTGGATACGGGTCAGACACTTATAGTGTCCCAAGTTCAGTTCCATAGTACAAAACAGGTTTTCTAATAAGAACTTTCATTTGGATCACGGTTTGTATGGGGGTTACCCCCCTAGAAGAAGGAGGGTCTTGAAATTTATATGGTTGGTGGATATCGGTCAGAAACTTATAGTGTTCATATTTAAAGTCGATAGTATGAAAACCAAAAAAAGGTTTTTAAATAAGAACTTTCATTTGGAACCCGGCTTATATAAGAGGTAACCTCCCTATTGGAGCGATTCGGCTGATTCCGACAAATGTACTGCGTACGGTAAAAAGAAAGCTCAGCTCTCTAGCTCAAAAACTGAGGGACTAATTTGCATACATACAGACGGACAGACAGACAGACGGACATGGCTAGATCAAATCGTCTCGTCGTGCTGACCAAGAATATATATACTTTATGGGGTCTCCGATATCTCCTTCTATATGTTAAAAACTTCATGACAAACTTATAATACTATTCACTGCGTAAAAAGACTAACTTTGGCTATGCCGAAGTTGTAATACTCTTCACGCCCCTTCTGGTAGTCTGAGAGTCTTGAAATTTAAAACGTTGATGGATATATATATCCGCCAACCACAAAAATTCACGACCCTTGGACCGCTAGGAGGGGTACCCCCCACACAAACCTGAATCCAAATTCATGTTCTTATTAGAAAAACTTTGTTTTTTGTACAATCAACGTTGTAGCTAGCACTCTATAATTTTTTTAGCTTATATATCATAATATATATGTATTCGAGTATAACGTAAATTTTGTAAATAAATAAAATAAATACATATGTAATATGCAATATGCAATTACATTGTTATTTACATTAATATTATATTATAATAAATTATTGTTGAAAGACAAATATAATATACATATTATTTATATGAATATATTTACATGTTAATAATAATATTATAATTTTTGCAACAATTCTATTGATTTTTTTTTTAAATTTTTTTTTTTTTCTATTATGTTTAAATACACATTTCATTTTACCGGTAAAACAACTTGGACGATGGTACGGAAAACTCCGTGAGCGAGTCACGACTTACACTTGGCTGACTTTTTTCATGTGATGTTTGTTGAGTGAGGGCGAAATTTTACATGCAAAACCGCGAAAGAGTAATAATTTTTTTTGTTCTCTCGAAGGTATTAATATTAGCAATGAGAAGACATTTTTGTTTAAATATTAAGAAAAGCATATTTTTATTTATTTACTAGTTAGCCCGGCAAACTTCGTTTTGCATTAAAAAAGCTTTTGTGCATTTAATAGTAACCTTGTCTGGCCCGAATGTAAAACAATATAAGATTTAGAGAATTATAGTAGATTATATGTGAAGTGGTTTTAGAAGCGATAAAATGTTGTGAAGCAGCGCATGTAATTTTAGAATGGTTTATTAGCATTTTAAATTTTATAAATTATAAATTAAATCATATTTTGTGGGTCAATTTTTATGAAATAAAGCCTATGCTGTGCTCCAAAAAAATCTTCTTGTGTTTCAGTAATTTGATTTTGCATGGAATGAGTGCATTTTAATTGATACTTGTTCAAACCAAAACAAACAGACTAAATAATATCGATATTTTCCTTAAGCTAGATTTTAGTCTTAATTATCTCTTTGGTATCTATCTATCTATCTCCTTCTTCTATCTATTTTATATATATGCATTCTATATAAATTTATATAACAAATGAATCCTTATGCAGCAAATTGCATACTTATTTTTTTCATTTTTAGGGTTCCGTACCCATAGAGAGCTAACGGGACCCTATAACTAAGCTTACACTGTCCGTCCGTCCACCCGTCCGTCCGTCCGTCTCCTGCTCTATCTCATTAACGATAGTAGGTAGAGATTTTAAATTTCCACAGAGTATGTAATTCACATGTGTTTAGGACGAAAAATACTAAAAATACACATTTTTAGAAGCATTCTTCTTTAATTTAACCTTTTGTTCAACAATTGTTTTTTTTTTTTAGTATACTTTTAAGCTGTAATTGTAGGTACTTTTAGGCTGTTAAATATGAACATAATTTAATATTTAAAGCAAAAAATCTTGTTAGATGGTACGGAACCCTCCGTGTGCGAGTCCGACTCACACTTGGTTGATTTTTTAAAGTTTAATATGCTATTTTGTAGTATTAAGTGTTTGGAAAACCACTGCAAGACCAAGCGATTACGTTTTTTCGTAGTTAATGCTGCGCTGCTTCTTGAAATTCCTTTGGTTGTTTATTTGTATTTTTTCCTCTCATTTATTAGTCTCTGAGTATGCTTACGAAATTGTGTTTGCTCTCAAAATTGTTATTGTTATTAATTTGGCATAGATTTGACACAAACATTTTATTTAGCTTTTCTGTCGTTAATGCTTTGATACTTCTTGAATTGAGTTGTTTTCGTTATTGTTGTAGAAACGCAAGCAAAAGAGAAAAAATGTGTGTCTCTCTCAAAGCAAGCACAACGATCGTTATGAAAATTTCGATTAATTGACTTATTCTCAAGGCGATGACAAAAAAATTGTATGTCCTAACACACAAATAACTCGCTGTTAATTGTTTTTTGCGGTGTCAAGGAAAGCTCTTACGCAAACAATTTAACATCATTTGCTGAGAAGGTGTTAATTTGTTTGTGAAAAAAAATGTTAATTTGTGTGCACTATTATCGCTCTGTAAAATTGGTAATCTTTCGATTTGTTGATTTTTCGCAGGAAATGTGTTAAAATTATTGCGTGATAATAGTGATCCAATTTCAATGTCGGACAATAGTTTTGTAAAAAATTATCGATTTACAAAAATATTGTGCCATCAATTGCATACATTCGCAAATACATATAAAACAAAATCAGGCTTGTCAACTTGAGAGAAATAATCAAATTTAAAAGAAAATGTTTAAATAGTCAGAATTACTCGGAGAAGCCCTAAAAAACACTTGTTTTTGTTTTTGTAAAAGATTTTTTTTTTTCTTATTAAGAAGCAATGCAAAATTCAATAGCAACAAAACAATTACCGAAAATTTTGTTGTTGTGTCGAGTGCCAAAAAATCGGTTTTCGGCTATTTTGCCTATTAATTCGCATTTCTCATATTTACACGTATGTTATTGCACACGTTCTTTCCGTTGTTCTTGTCTGATGTTCAAAAGTAATCATTTGCTGTCTCCTTTTCTAATTAATTCTTATTTATCATATACTCGTATATACCCGCAAAAATATCGTTGCGAGCTCATTTGAGGCCATTAAGTGGATGTTGAAGCGCTACATATATTTTTGACCACAAAACGCTCAATTCTGAGCCCGTTTGCGATAGTTTAGGCGGACGTCCGCTCAACAAGCGCTGCTTGGTCCGCTTGGTTAAGTCGCCTCAATTACTTTTGCTGCCGTCCCGTTAATATGTCTCGATAGAAAGTGAAATTTCTCTGCTTGACTTCAGATCAATGTTTTTGCTTCCAAACGAAAATTTGTTTCTTGCTGACTTCACTTCTACCAAAGACCATATATACCTTGACAATTCGAACTTCGAAATTGAGTTTCGCTCACAAAATTGCATTTTCGCTCTCAAAGTTGCTGTTCCACTCTCAAAATTATGGTGTAGCTCTCAATATTTCTGTTTTGCTTTTTTTCTATTTAGCTTGCAATATCAAAACTAAATTGCACATGTGCTTAGATAATTAAGTAATACAGCCGAATACCGATAATTTGTACTTGCAAGGGAACAGCATTTATTACGAATTACAGTGGTGGTTTTCGAATTATCGAGATTTCGATTTAATGAGGTTGATGAAGAAAAATGCGAATTAACAGGGTTTTACATTTCAATTAGGTTGGGGTGGTTTGCAGGTAAGAAAACACGAATAATATGCATACAGCAAAAACTTTTATTAACAGAGAAACATTTTTATTTTATTAAACTAATAGTAGTCTTCGATGTTCTTCGCAACATCGTTTCAAAATTTCACGTGCAACAGATATACCCCCTCCCCCCTTGCCGTACCTGGCTACGCCCATGAACAAGTTACGCAAGATCGTTACCATTTTAAATCCATGATACATTCTATCATAGAGCTGGTCCTTTGGCTGCTGCTTGTGGTCGTTCACCATCTTATGCGCAATTATATTTTTACGACGTTGACACTGCATTGGCATTCCAAATGCGTAAAGAAAGTAATAATAATTGCAATGAAGCATTAATTATAATAATATCTGAGAAATTGAATCGAAACCATCTTTTTGTGTCATCATTTTTTTCTATGAGAGAATTTTGTCAACATGATGCAAATAAGAATAAAGAAGTTTATATGCGCATTACTGTTAAACCAGACACTAATTTGAAAAGATACAATGATGCGAGGGTAACTGACGTAGATGTTTAGTATTGTGTATCTATGTTGGATTCTTCATTGGATCCTTTGGCATAACCGTTACTATTTCCAAATGAAGATATGGATTGACATACCAAGAGGGTTGCATTGATTGAAAAAAACGACGTTTGAGTTGCTCATGTAAAAAACGAATGAATAAATTTTTTACTGGTTCAAAAATATCTTATACAATAATAACCAAAACCAGGCGCATTGAATGGATAGAGAACGTCGCTCAATATAGCACGACGCAAATCGTGTGACAAAGATGAAGAGAAATATTTTTTCCTGTATACACATTTGTACTAGTGGGCATTATTATAGATTAGTCGCTCACGAAATTGTGTTCGCTCTCTCAATCTCAAAATTACAAGAACAGTTTCGTTGCATTTTGTTGTTGGAAAAAAAATTCTGCTACTGCACGTATAATGAATTAACCGGATAATTTAAAATTTGTTTGAGTAGTTTTTTTTTCTATAATAACTCAAATCGTCAAACAGTTTTTGATTGAATGCAGGTGCAACTCATACAATTTGCCCTTGAACCAGAACAATTCAGTATTGGTTGCATTGGTTATATGTGTGTTTGAGTATTACTCACTACTACTCTAAATGCCGGTTCGTTTGAGTGCGGCCACGCAGCTATCTAATACCAATATGGCTCATAACATTGCAGTATGCTCAGAGACAATTCTACCCGTTTTCGCCGGTAAGAAGAAGCAATTGAGAGGTAAGTAATTGTTTTCTCTCGTTGAAATGTCGTGAGCGGAAATTTAGATAATGAGAAAACGAAAGGTTATGAAATTTTACAAAGTGCAGTGAACATATGTATTGTTGAACCAGTGCATTTAAAAATGGTTTTGTAATTTTATGTGGTGTTTACTGTAGTGAAGAAGAAAAATAAAAATTGTGAAAAACGCGTGTCTCATTACTTTTGCGGGTTATTATTATATGTGCATTTCTTTAAATTTTAATTGTTCATTTCTTTCAGTTCTTCTATATCAGTGCGATCATAAAACGAGGTAAGTTAAAAAAAAGTGCATTTATTTCAATTTTAATTGTTTATTTCTTTCGTCTACTCAATTCTTCAGTAACATTGGAAACAACCACTACTCTAAAAACAAAAAAACACTGTGCGATCATAAATACGGCAAGTGAAGAAGATAGAAAGTGAAAATAATTGGTTCTATTTAAAATTTAATCAGTTCCCTTTTTTCTTATTAGTTCATATTAATAACATGCGACATATTAAAAACAAAAGAATATAAAAGCACAACAGATACATAGAAGAAGATTCATCTGCGGACGATGCCCCACAATAAGTGCTTAATTTTCCTTTAATTTCTTTTTTTTTTTGGTCGTAGTTTGTTATGTAGTTGTAAGTTAAATTGTAAGTTGAATATAAGTTAAGTGAATTTGTAAATATGAAAAATGAAAAACGGAAAAATGAAATGTTATTATATGAATATGTGAACTTAATTTTTTTTTTTTTTTAGTAATGAACCAGTTTAGAACTGATAGAATAGAACTGGTTCTGAATCGGTTGCTTTGCGATCTCCACCGGTTCTTCATACTGCAGGGATGTGTTTCTTGTATACATCCACATGTTTGTATGTATAGAGAATGTGAATGGTAAGTGAATGTTGTACGGTTGAATTAGGAACATAGCAATGCACTGTACAGCATACCCCTGTATTCATGTATCATGTCGCTTTCCCTCACTCCACAAAAATTAAACGAAATAAAACAACAACGAAAGAAGACAAAAAGAAACGTCAGCAAAGCCGACCGTACAGACGTACAGATTCCACAAATTGCCTCGCTTCCTTTATCGACAAGCATACATTCGACTGAGAAAAACATTATCTGATCACAGATCACAAATAAACACATAATTTTCAATACAAAAACCAACCAATTTCATATTTACCGACCTATTCTCGTTGTTTTTGCGTTGACACCTCATATAAAGTAAGCTTTTATCATATTTGCTATTCTCGCACAAGTTGAAAGCTGCACTGTTAAAAAAGGTTTTTTAACACCCCAAGTTGACATGCCTGATTTTATATTATATGTATTTGAAAATGTATGCAATTGATGACACAATATTTTTGGAAATCGATAATTTTTCACGAAACTATTGTCCTGTATTGAAAATGGATCACTATTATCACGAAATGATTTTATCACATTTCCTTTTTGCATAGTTTTCATTATATTCCAAAATTTCTGCGAAAAATCAACAAATCGAAAGATTACCCATTTTATAGAGCGATAATAGTGCACACAAATTAAAATTTTTTTTCACAAACAAATTAACACCTTCTTAGCAAATGATGTTAAATTGTTTGCGTAAGAGCTTTCCTTGACACCGCAAAAAACAATTAACAGCGAGTTATTTGTGTGTTAGGCGTTAAAAGACATTTAATTTTTTTGTCATCGCCTTGAGATAACAATTTAACTACAACAACAACAATACTTACATTTTGCAAACAACTCTTCTTACCTTTGTGTCTATTTTTTTTTTTTTTTTTTTTTTTTTCGTCTGCTCACTCAGTTTAACTCAACATTCAAATTCAAATACTATACTCATGCCAACACAATGTTTTTTGGTAGACAATAAGTATGTCTCAGTTCAAATTTTTCAATGTGAAGGCATAATACACATTTCCTCCCTTTCAGACTGCATATAGCAAACACATATACAATATTTATTATCGCAAAACATTTACAACATACAAGTTTCGTTGTATATACTAATATTGAATGCATTCATGAATTACAACTTTTGTAGGCAATGTGAATGAGCGATTGCACAAATCTAGTCCACAGCGACGAGGCCTAGAAGAAAAGTTATCATGCTACAGTATGCGGCTTGCAATCAGAGATGAATTCACCATTTAGAATCATTCTTAGAAATTACTTTTGCAGTGGATTGTTGACATGTGTGTGCATATTGATGGCACACGTTTGCATTTTGTTCGACAAAACCATGATAATTTACGCCGTGATGTCTTGCACAATCTAACTGATTATTTACAACAAAATCCGATTGATGGTGAATCGAATGTTGGTAGAAGAATAATGTTACCCTCTTCATACACTGGATATCCGAGGAATATGTATCAATATTATGTAGATGCAATGTATATTGATTATCATTTAGGTAAACCGTTTTTGTTTATCAAAATGTCTTGAATTTCAGAAAAGAGGTTTGATACATTCTCATTTCTTAATTACATCGCAAGAGAATGATAAAACTGAAATAATATCTGAGTAAAATCTGTACGAATATCATTTGTAACATGATTATTCGTAGCACGCATTCTCAATGAATGTATTCGTAAAATTATAATTATGAAATATATATTATGTACGAATATATTATTTTTCTTTTATTAATTCCAATAAATTACAAATTATCTGAGACTAAATATATAATAATTTAAACAAATGAAAAGAATATACGACTTTGACGCTATTGGTCGTTGGTCGTAAAAATAGCAAGAAAAATAAATACTTATACCATAAGTAAATAAACAAACAAATGACATAAAATAACCTATTTTGATTACATTTTAATAAGGCAATTACATATTAACAAAACTCACATAAAATTAATTTTCTATAACTTAATGCTCCAGTAATATACATAGTTAAATTTATTTATTTCTTCCTTCCCCAAATTATGTTTCTTAAAATATCTACAACGAATTCTTTTTAATATTAGGCAATTCCCTAAAAAGTGAAAGCAGTTCTCAATTTCGTTACGATTACAAAGCATACAATTCAAAATTCTGTGTCCATCCAAGTAAATAAGGTCGCCTCTAGCTTTAAATATCCACGTTTGTATAACCGCGTACTTTGACAAGCTCTGTCCCACATATTTTTCCTATTTTGAAATCTTTCATTTTCTAATAAAAGCGCAGAGCTACTACTCCATGTTTTTCTAGTTGGACTTGCACTTTCCTTATTAAAACTTACATTGCTGCAAAGCTCCTTCTCAGTCTCAAACCAAAATACCTGTTTTCCATCACTTTCTAGTCAATATGTATGGTAGTTGAGGCGTCAGTATTACCCCTAAATAAGTATATTCGGACTTAATTCCAATCTCTTCCCATTTAAAACTCCACATCTCATTTTTGGACAATCTACCTCCTCGTCATGATATGTCAGATTAATTTGCATATTCCAACTATCAAAATATATCTCTAACTGTTCTATCATCCCCTGTAACACGACAATATCATCATAGTGTTACCATGTCGTCCGCATATAATAAAACCCAAATATTTATTTCTTCGATATTTAATGCCCCTCCCAAACACTCATGCAAATCATTTAAATAAAAAGAAAAGAGCAACGGAGACAGTAAACAACCTTGCTTTACACCAAACGACACATAAAACTTGTCCGACATATCCTGTCCATACTATAGAATTGGTCTCTTTGTAAACTTGTTCAATAAAATTCACCATTTTTGATGAAATTCCCATTATAGGAATTTAATTTGTTTATTAAAAGCTGTCTTACAACTTTGTCAAAGGCTGCCTTAAAAACCTCGAAAAATGCATAGACTTTTTTCTTCTATCTAAATTTTAAATGAATTATTGAACAGAGATTATATGATAAATATTGTTTACTGTAGAGTTTCTTCGTAAAGCCCGCTTGAAATTCAGTAATAATATAATTTTTTTCTGCCTATGTCACCAGCCTTTCATTTACTATGCCCATCATAATTTTCATAAACGAGATGCCCTTATAGTTAGACGCCACCCTTCTATCTCCTTTCTTAAATAAAGGGAAAATCATATTCGTCTCAAAAGATTTGTCCGACTGTGCATGACTGTATACCCTAGTATACGTTTTGGCTAACTAACTTGAAAAAATTGTATTTGCAACCGTAAAAAGATTGTATAGGACTCTATCTAAACCTGGTGCTTTTCCTGCTTTCATTTTTTTCAGCATACTCAAAATTTCATCCACCGAAATCTCACTATCCAAACTGTCATCGATTGTTGAAAAGGGCTCATAATATATATTTTGCACTATTTGAACCGAGTTTAAAAGATTTTCGAAATATTGTTTTAATATTTCTGCTGATAGTTCAGCACAACCATTTAAGCTTTGATCTCGCAATATTGAAACTACCTTCCACTAATCTTTGCTGTCCCGCACAATATTTACGCTCAACTCCAAATTTTCAAAATATGCTCTCTTACTGTTCTGACATTGTGGTTTATATTTTGATCTTGTCTGTATATATTTTCCCTTGTCTGTCATGCTTTGCGTATCACTAAACTTCCTTAACAAACTAAAAGCTAGTTTTCTGGCTGCATTACATTTCCAATCAAACCATTCCGATTTTTAAACTAGCTTTTCTGCTCTGTTATTGTTGAATGAAATCTTTTGGCTCCAGGACATTTCGTTCCGCTCTTTTCCTCTCCAATTTATTTATCAGCCTCATCTTATAAGCACACACTTCGGAATTGCACACCTGCAGTTTCGGTATTAAGCTGTTATTATATTGTATTTAACACAATTACCGGCGAGAAGTTTTAACGTTATGAAAATTGGAATATGATCGGACCAGAGTTTATCATCCACCTTAAAATCAAACCCATACCTTAAAACTTCCATTGATTAGCTGACCATTATTTTCACAGAAATCAACGAATTGTTTACCAGCCCTATTAATTACTTTGTGTTTAGTAACCATGTTTTTGCTCCCTGTTATTATTACATGACTTAAATTGTCATCAACAGTTACCTGTGACTCACCTATTCGGATGTTTAAATCACCAATCACAACTGCATTTACTAAATCATTCTGCTTATAATTTTCTTCTACCACTTTAAATTCTTGGTTCCAACTACTACATCTTAAATATAGAGGAATTTTATTTATTTTATTATTTGCCTCTGTGATTTCAATCACTTTTAGGCCATCTAAGATTTTGATAGGATTTCTAATTCCAACAATTTTTAGGTCCTATATACAATATTTGTACAATGTACAAATCGCATACAAAATAAAAAAATTCCACTATTGTGAGTAATGTACTCATACGAATTTATACGTACATTCAACTAATAAAGTGCGTAAATTTCGCGTACGCATTTATTTGTATAGTCATGCATCTCATTTGTACTATGTACAAATGCAATCTTTGTATTTAATCATGAATATTAGTAGGGATAATTCATTCGTACGCACACAACACGCATTATTCGTACAATGTACAAATTACGAATTATTTGTAGTATTTACTCATACAAGAAGATGCCATATGTCAAGCTGTCAGATTGTGAGTGTGTATAGTTGAAAGATTTTTTAATTTTCAACAATGAATGAATTTCAATGAAATCAGTGTCGTAATTCCATGGAATTAATTGTGAAATTGTTACGCTGGTAGCAATGACTATTTCGACGAATTTGATGCTCTACTTGACACTTGGAACTTGCCTGAACTGTACAGTTTCTTTGTGGGTAAGTAAAATTATTGTTAATAAAAAAAATTAAAAAATTTAAAATTTTAGGTTGCAATTTTAAAGCACATGTCACTCGGTGTTCGGGTTGAATTCTATTTTCAATGGTCACAATGGATCAAAGCTATAAATCAGCGAGCACAATCCTCAAATGAAAATTCTCAAACAATGCAAGATTTTCAATCAAAATAAATTCCGCCATCAAACCAAGCAATTATTTTGGAAAAACAGACATCAAACACACAAATGTGTCCCACGAAAAGTAATTTATCAATAAAAACCACTATCGGTGCACCATCGACCTCAACATATCAAAAACCAATCGCTTTGCATAATGTTCAAATTCCTACGGAAAAAATATTGTGCTGGAAATAATTCGAAATTCCGATGGAACAACGGTAGTATGACTGAATGACAATCTTCGAAAACTTTTGTGAACTAATTCTAAGTGTACAATGTGCCGTAATTGAGAAATCAAGTACTTGATGGTGAGATAATATTTATTTTTAATAATTGCAATTCTTTTGTATTTTTACTTATTTACAGAATAAGCAATCTAAATATCTCAAATCGGGGAGAAGAACCAATATATTTTGGACCTACCTCGAAAAACGTTCTCGACAGAACTCTCTCTACGTGCAATAATTTGGTCGAAAATTGGAAGGTGCTTGATACACCATCTTTTTCAGACCATAAGTATCTAGAATTCAACATTGCTTGTATTCCCAATCACGTTAAGAAAGTTCTAAGAAATCCTAGATTTACAAACTTGGACCTTTATAGGAAAATCTTGACTAGAGAGCTGCGCAATGCAAAGACCTTCAGATCGCATACACAACTCGAAAAAGAATTAGAGGCATTTGGCCCGTTCGCACAAAGCACAGACCCAAACCACCTTGGTTGAACAAGGAATTGGGCTCCCAAAGGTGCTATCTGCGAGAAATCTTCAAGCTGGCTAGGTCAGCGGACAGTGAAGAATGCTGGAAGGAATATAAAGATGTGCTAAAACTACACAAACGAGAAATTAGTAAAGCCAAGAGAAACTCCTGGAAGAAATTTTGTGGGGTCATGGAAAAAACTGCAGAGGTAGCGATGCTAAGGAAGCTTCTTACCAAACAGCGAACCATCCCCTGCCTTGTTACAAAAGAAAGTGGCGAATGGAAGAATAGTTGTCAAGAATCGCTAGAAGACCTCACCAGTGTCTACTTAACAGGCTGTAGAGTCAATGATCACAGTGAGCAAATAGTTTGGGGAGTTGGATCAGTTCGGAACGATATAATCACCAAAAGCAGATTAGAGTGGACAGTAAAATCATTCGCACCATTTAAGTCTGCTGGACTTAATCAAGTATTCCTAGCCATGTTGCAAAAGGCGTTGGACCTAATAGCACCACGGCTAATGAAGATCTACAAAGGATGCCTGAAATTCAACTACGTTCCTGTATCATGGAGATTAGCAAGGGTTGTCTTTATACCTAAAGTGGGTACAAGCAGTCACATCTTAGATAGTATTGAAGCAGTGGAAATAGAAGACGCTATATAGCGATGGGTGTAGAACATTTTGAGCTGCAGGCAGATAAAAGCGGAATGGAATGAGACTCCAGCAATGAAAGACACTTGTAGAGGAACCACTAAGGGAAGAACCCTATCCCAGCTCCTATGGTTACTAGTGGTTTACAAAATTTGAAAACACTTTGATGGTAAAGCTCTAAAATTAGTTGCATATGCAGTTGACATTGCAATAATTATAAGGAGGAAATGACTATCAACCAAAAGTTCTGACGAACACTCTTAGAACTGTTTACAACTAGGCAACCGAGGCTGGGCTAGTTTTAAATGCAGAGAAAACGGATATGGTACTTTTTACAGGAAAGTACAAGATCCCTGTATGGATGCTGCCAAGCTTAAATGGTAGCTCGCTATCGCTAAAGACGCACACTAAATATTTAGCAGTAGTTTTGGATAACAAGCTGCTGTGGAAATTAAATGTAGAAGAGAGGATGAAGAAGGAAACCAATGCTCTGTACGCATGTAAAAATATGCTTGGGAGCACTTGGGGCCTTTCGCCCTCTCTTATGCACCGGTGTTATACAGCTATTGTTAGACCGAAACTGCTCTATGGTATTTTGATGAGGTGGATAATATGTAAAAGCGAACATATCGCACTTATTTAACTAAAGTATTACAATTCAAAATTTTCCAATTTTAATTTGTTGTTAAAAAACAATACACAATGACCATCCACAACTCCTGTAAAAATCTGGTATTTATTTCTTTACGCTTTACCCAAAAAAAGAAATACCATTGTTTTTATTTATTTTCATATACCTTCAATGTGAGCAAAAACACTTTTTTGCCTGTATTGAAAAATGAAAATTTTGAGTTGTAACACTTTAGTTAAACATGTGCGATATGTGAAACCAATGGGAAAAGTTCAACGGCTTTCTCTGTTGTGCATCACAGGGGCCTTGAGAACAAATCCAACGGCTGCGCTTGAAGCTTTTCTATATGTACCGCTAATTGATCACACCATAGAGGGGCACAATCCACAGTAAGGCTATGTGCAAGAGGGCAATTCTCTTATAGACCCTGTGGGCATAGCACTATTCGGAATTTATCAGTCGACTATATGGTTCCAAAAGTGGACTCTGGAAAAAAAATAAAAGCATATAGAAAAGGATGGTTGGCTAATGGGCCTAGAATGCAAAACATTCAACATCTATGCAGATGGCTCGAAAATGAGAGAAGGATTTGGAGCTGCTGTATACTACTTGGAGCTGAATATTGAAAAATCATTCAAGCTTCCGGATTACTGAAGCATATTTTAGGCGGAAGTATTCGCTGCAAGAATTACTGCGGAACTTGCATGTATAGGTACCACTATCAACTCTCACATAAATATCTTCATAGATAGCCAATCAACTATAAAAGCGATAACGTCATATGTATGTTACCAGTCTGTAAACTTTAATTTATACATGTTTGCCAACATAGAAGAAAATGAAAATATGTTGGAAATATAAAATATTTTATGAAAAAAGAATCTTATACAAAAATGAAAACGGGTGTTTTTAGTGGTTCTCCGAGTAATTGTGACTATTTAATTTTTTTTTTCTGAATTTGACTTTATGCTCCAAGTTGACTAGCCTGATTTTATCTTGTATGTATTTGCGAATGTATGCAATTGATGGCACAATATTTTTGAAAATCAATTATATTGTCCGACATTGAAAATGGATCACTATTATCACGCAATGATTTTAACATATTTCTTTTTCCGTAATTTTCTTCATCTTCCAAAATTTCCGCGAGCAAATAACAAAACATAAGATTATCCATTTTACAGAGCGATAACAGTGCACACAAATATTAACTTTTTTGTGCAATTTTCGAAAGACATGCTCGACAGACCATCTTGGCCGAATGATTGTTGATTTCAGTGAGCGAATGATAATGTTAGGCGTTAACAGTATTATTTCTTTTTTGTGATAATTTTGAGAATAGGTGGGGTAATGAATCAAGTAAAAATATATATTAGTAATTTGCCATACAAAAATTATTTATAAAGCACATCTTGTAAACAGGAAAGAAACGTCCACACACTGCAGCTGTCGATCAAGAACTCTTCTTTCCATCTCAACTGCTCCTGGCTGGCTGTTGCTCACTGCTTATCTTAAACTTCTGCTCACTCACTTCTCTTATCTTATATTTCTGCTCTCATCACTGCTCTTTCACTCATCCTTAACTTCTGCATATCATCGCTGCTCTCACTTCTACCATTCCCCGCTGCTACGATACAGTCTCCCTTACTGTCTCTATCTTACATTCAGCACTCCTGACCTTTCCTTCGTCTCAAACGAATCCCACTTCTTCATACATTTTGAAGCAGTTGTGGTCATATTGGGTCCTTCCTGAATACCCACTTTTTGTACCTTGTAGCGACCATACTTTATTCTCTTTGCTACCCAGTATGGTCCAAACAATTTTGGTCGTGACTTCATGTCTGAACTATATTGCCTTCGTTTGATGGCTACAAATTCCCTAACTTTACGAGTATATTCTATTTCCGTCTTTCTATTTCTGTTTAAACTCTTTCTATTCTTCTGGTGTATCTTTTCAATACTCTGCTGTGCAAGCTTCCTCACCTTTTCTCTGTCTGCCTTCAACATATCTACTTCTACATCTTCCAAAAATTTCCTGATGTCGTCGTCCTTATGTTCATATTCAGTCCAGTAAGCATCTTGAATGGCGCACATTTGGTACTTCCAGTTGAAGTGTATTTTAAAGTGTTGTTTGCACATGCTCTACATAGCTTACACTCTGGCATAGTTTACTGAGCATTGGTATAACCATTGTGTTTATGCGTTCAACTTGACCATTGCCTTTGAGCAATCTTGTCGTTATATGTAGAAGTTGAATACCTTCCTCCTCGCAGTAGCTTTTGAAGTTATTTGTTGAGAACGCTATTTCCCTATCTGTTATTATACGCTCGGGGTTTCCGAACATTACTGCTTGTTTCTTAAGTCTCTCTATGACTTCTTCCGCTCCAGAGGATTTCGTTGGGTACAACCACACAAATTTTGAGAATCCATTAAAAAATAAAATAAAAATATAAAATGTCATTATATATCTTCCGGGTCTCCGTTAGTGGTCCCACATGGTCTAAATGATATGTTCCAAGTGGCTCTTGTGCTTTGTCGATTGGCGTCAGTCAGCCTTCCTGTTTTTCCTCTTTTAGCCTCTGTAATCAAAAATTCGACGCTGCTTTGAACCACTTTCTCCCCTTTTTTTTTTACATCGTGCATGAAATAACATTTTTCCAGTAACTTTGGTTTTCTTGACACCAAAATGCCCTCCGTGATGTGTCCCGGTTATAATATCCTCCATTGCCTCAGAAATTACCAGCAGTTCACTGTTTGCATCCTTATACAGAATTCCAGTTTTCGTATAATAGTCTTCGTATACATCCGTTTTCGTTAAAACTTCTTTGATGGCTTTTGTCCATAAGGAAACAAGATAAACGACTCAAAGCATCTAGGTGCTTCATTTGGGATCCAGATCTATGCTCTATTTCGTAGTCAAATTCTTGTAGAAACTTGCCCACCTTGCTTCTCTTGATGGCACATCATCTTTTTTAACAATGATTGCAAATGCATCAGTCAGTTATTATCATAATTTTCAATCCTAGTAAGAATACTCACCACTTCTTAATCGCTTTCACCGCCGCTAGTACTTCTAACTCGTATGAACTGTATTTCACTTAACAAGGTTTAGTTTTACTGCTCATGAACTCAGACGGGTGTAAAAGTTGGTTTTTGCATCAAAACAGTCAATATAGTACAGCTTCCAAGGCATAGTTCTTAATGAATTGTCGTAAGTATGATGATAATCCCAAAAACTATTGTACTGTTTTCTTACTTTTTGGTACCGGAAAATTAACAACAGCCTCTATATATTTCTGTCTTCAATTTCATAGCCCAGAAATTTAACCCTTCTGTGTAGCAATTGCCCTTTCTTCCACTTAATGCGTAAGTCCGCCTTGGCTGATACGGTTAAAAATTCTTTAAATTTTTCTATTCCTTGGTTCACATCTTTCGTAGGAATGATTATATCGTTTATGTACACAACAATCTTTCTTGCATGTATGAACTCTCTTAGCACTGCATTGATACAGCGACAGAAAACCGCAGGCGAATTTGATATACCAAATGGGACGTGTGTGTCCTCGTATTGCCCATTGTGTGTGACAAAAGATGTGAACTTCCTGGAATCTTCTTCAACTGAATGTGGAAAAATTCATTTGTCAAGTCTCACGTCATGAATACCTTCGATCCTTGTAAATTTTCCAACACATCGTCAATTAGTGTTATGATGAAATTGTCCTTTTTGATTTTGAAGTTAATTAATCTGTTATCGCAGCACAATCTTTTCGAACCGTCTTTATTTGCTACTAGTGCAACTGATCTTCTAGTCGAGCCATTGTTCAAATTGCTTCTCGATGACCAACTTATTCGCATAAGAGGTTTTCCGTTGGTGCTGGTAGACCGGGTCATCTTCAATAATGATCTTCATTTCGACAGGAGAATCGATACTTATTTTTATACTCTTCACGGGAGTGAATAGTATTATAAGTTTGTCATGAAGTTTGTAACACACAGAAGGAGACATCGCAGACCACATAAAGTATATATATTTGTGATCAGCTCGATGAGACAAGTTGATTTAGCCATGTCCGTCAGTCCGTCTGTTCGCACTCCTAGTCCTTCAGTTTTTGAGCTAGAGAGCTAACATTTTGTACATCGGTTTATTTTTACCAAACGCCGATCAAGTTCGGAAATCAGCCGGATCGGACAACTAGGGGGGGGATGGTACCTCCGATACAAATCCTTCTAAATTAATGTCCTTATTAGAAAAAGTTTTTTTGTTTTTTGACGTATCGAACTGAAATTTTGACACTATAAGTTTTTGGTCCATATCCACCAACCGTATAAATTTCATGATCCAAGGGTTACCAGGATGGGTACCTCCTACACAAACCCCCTTTTAAATAATAGTTCTTATTAGAAGAAGTTTTTTTTTTTTGTCTTATTGAACTGATGGGTCTCTGACCCATATCCACAAACCATGAAAATTTCAAAACCCTCGGACTACTAGGAGGGGTACCCCCCATACAAACCGGGATCCAAATGACAGTTCTTAATAGAAAACCTTTTTTGTTTTTTGTACTATCGACTTAAAATTTGGACACTATAAGTGTCTGACCCATAGCCACCAAACTTATAAATTTCAAGACTATCAGACTATTAGTCGTTCATTATGATCGCTTTCCTTTCCAGTTCATAATTTTTGACTACGTTAAGAATAATCTTGAAGTTCACGCCATTCACAGCTACATCTGCTTCAAAATGCCCAATTATTTATTTATTTCGTGCTTTTGGCTAGTTCTATACCTTTGATATTAGTTTGTTGGTGATCCAACAGTTGTTCTATATATAATATAATAGAGGCTACAGATGTAGTGGAGATCGATAAGAGTGTAAAGACAAGTAAGATAGAATAGAAGAATGGTAATGGCTAAGCTAGAATCGAATGTGACAGGCAGTCGATCGAGTGTGTGAAACACCGACGGACCTATGGAATAATAACAGTTAATTGAATTTGTAACTATCGAACAACTAAGCTTAAATTAATAAAATCAACTAACGTAAACTTGCCAACAACGTCAGATGTGGGATTCAACACCTGGTGTGAAAGTTGTATACATCTCTTGGCAAATGAACAAAGACCAATTAACAGAGTGTCTAATCAATCACCACATTGAGTTTCCACCTAACGCAACTTTCCGCCAATTGACCAAAATCGCTGTGGAGAACAACTTAAAAATTAATATCGAAATTTCTGAGGAAGAAACAACAGCGGTTATTGGGTCTGGGTGACCTACGCGACCTTGCAAAAGAAGAACAGGAATTAGATGCAGAAATAAGAATAGTGGAAAAAACATGATTGCTCGCCAAATGGATGCAAAAGGAGAGCAGAGCGAGGAGTGACGTCGCCGATGTTTTGGATGCTGTTATTCCATTTACCGATGCAGAAACTAACAATGCAAGTAAATGGATAATTGAATTGGAACGTGTTTGTGCTGCGGTAGACAACAGTGATAGTTTTAAATTAAACTGCGTGCGCCGATTAATGAATCCAGCTACAGAAGCTGCATTGTTTTTAAGTGTTGATCGTTCAACAGACTATGAAGTGTTCAAACACATTTTTTTAGAAACTTTTGGTCATACTTATTCTGTGGCTGAAATCATTATGTTGTTAAAGTCAACTATATATGTTCCAGGGAAAACATCGATAATGGGGTACATACTGCAAATGCAGTAGATAGCCTCACGTGATGATGAAGCAATTTATTATTGGTGTCTTCCGGGACAACTCTATTAGTATTGCAGTCTTGTATCCAGCACAGAATATCGATAAGCTAAATAAGTTATCACGTAGATATGCTGATCTAAATAACAAATCAGCGATTCCAGTGGCTAGATCTGCGAGTGCGTCCATATAAGTTGACAAAAATAAATCGTTGCTTCAACTGTTCGGTATATGCCCACAGTATGCTTCATCGTACACTGAGTTGAATCTTGTCAAGGGCTCTTGCTTCCATTGTGGATCACCTCAGCACATGGTTAAGGACTGTCAGCAACAACCTTCAACTCAATCAAATTTATGGGCTTGGCAGACAATCACCATGCAGAGAACGACGATCATAGAAGCGGTGACTGGCGGATCGATATACCAATTATAAATAAAGTAGAAGTATATTTTTTCACTGACGCAAAATCTAATCCAAAATATATGTCCACTATATTTGATACTGGCAGCATAATTATCATTTTCCGGCGATCAGCAGTGCCCTACAATAACCTCAGTGATAAACTTCCGAAGGTTTATTGTGGTGTCAATGGTTCCAAACTTTTCGCTTATGGTAAAATTTGTCTCGACGTAACATTTCATAAAATAAAAAAACATACTTTATTTTACATTACTCCCGATAACTACTTATCGACTGAAATGTTGCTAGGACGTGATTTTCTTTCTACATATGGTTTGGGATTGGTTTTTTAAAAAAAAAATTAAAGTGAATTAAATAAATATTCGTTAACTAATTGCAGCATTGAACAAAATAGTTGTGTTTGTAATTTGGGTATGGTGGATTCAGAGATTTCAGACAATTTCAATTCAAGGAAATATAAATACCATTACTGTGTATGATGATGGAAAAAACGGAAATTTAGTGATTAATAAGCCTTCAGAAATGTTGAATAGTAAAATATTCAAACTTAATTGTAATTAAACCTTAAGCCATCTTACAATAACAAATGATAATGAATTGAATTTTGACTCTTCTGAAATGGACTTAGATATTGTACATATTTGTAATATAGAAACCTTTGGAGCAGAACAGTATGACATAGATCTAAAATTAAATGATCATTATCGCAGGAATTTAATAGAATTAATTGAGTCAAATTTTTTAGATACTGCAAACATACCGGCTATTGACCACAATTATGAAATGAAAATATAACTTAAATCGGAAGAACTTGTATCTTCAGCTCCAAGAAGGCTTTCTTATCATGATAGGAGAGAAGTAGATGGTATAGTGGAAGATTTATTGTCAAAATGTCATATACGACGTAGTGACTCACCTTACACCTCTCCAATAGTTTTAGTTAAGAAAAAACAGGAGAAAAAAGAATGTGTATAGATTATAGGTTATTAAATAAAATAACAATTAAAGATGGGTATCCTCTAGCGATTATTAATGATTGTTTAGAAAGATTGGAAGGCAAATCATATTTTTCAAAGCGGATTTCATCAAATTAAAGTTTCAGAAAACTCAACACAATATACATCTTTCGTTACGCCTAGTGGTCATTACGAATACATTAGAATGCCATTTGAATTGCGAAATGCAACAGCAGTGTTTCAGAGCTTCATAAATTTTGTTTTGCAACTATTAATAAGTGAGGGTAATGTTGTAGTGTATATTGATGATATCGCCATTGGAAGCAGAATAATTGAAGAATACTTTAAGCTATTGAGTAGAGCTTTAAGACTTTTAGCGGAATATCGATTAGAAATTAAATTAAGTAAATGCCATTTTTGTTATACAAGTATTGAGTACCTAGGATATATGTACAGTTAGTAAATATGGAATAAGCCCTAATAATGAACATATTGTAACTATAAAGCACCTTTCATTTCCGAAAAGTCACACCGAAATGCAAAAATACCTATGTTTATTTTTGTACTTTAGACGTTTTACGTGCTTACTCAAAAGTAATCAAACCGTTGTCCGAATTATCAAAGCCAGAAGGGAAAATTGAAGTAGATGATAAGTGCCGGAAGATTTTTGAGTATCTTTGTGAAAGGCTAGTTTCAGCACCAATTTTACCTCTTATAGCCCGAATCGGGAAACAGAATTGCATTGTAATGCTAGTGCTGAGCGTTTTGGTGGAATACTTTTACAAACGATAATAAGTTTTATTCTGTTTGTTATTTCTCGCAAATGACAACAGCAGCTGAAAAGAGATACCACAGTTTCGATCTACAAAACTTGGCAATATTTTACTCACTAAATAAATTTAGGATTTATTCAAATGGTAACTTGACGCTTTCATCCGTCTATTGTCCACCCAGATTTTCCATTTCCGAATCATGCTTCAAGCAGTTCTTTGACACCCTAGGGTCCAAATTTATTGCAGCAGGTGACTATAATGCTAAACACCCCCACTGGTACTCTCGACTTGTAAATCCTAAAGGATGCTTACCTCATGGAAAACTGATTGGCTCAGATATAAAAAATACGTCAGCTCCCACATATGTATGAGGCCAAAACTTGATACCGGAACTGGCATTGACAACTCACTGGAACATTTCAAGATAACCATTGCGAGCGCTGCTGTTCCCACGACACCAATTGTACAATCTGGCCCAAAGAAAACTGTTGTTTCAACTAGTCTTAGAAAAACGCCGGCTAAGACGCGAATGGCAGGTCAGGTGATCTCCGGCATCGTTACAAAGACTCAAAACTGCTAAAAAACATTTAAGCAATGCTCTCAAGACTGAGGATCGTAAAATCCAAAGGGACTACATTGAGAACCTTTCGACAACGAGTACCAAGTTCTCGATTTAGAGAGCACAAGACCGCATGAATCCACCAATGGCTGCTGACTGCCCCATTCGGGATCAAAACGGAAACTGGGCGCGATCTGACGAGGAAAAGGCTTTTACTTTTGCTAGCCATCTCAAATCCGTCTTCCAACCAAACTTGCCTAGAAACGAATTTCAGCTTCCTCAGCAGCCGTGTGCTCATTTTCTTAATATCAGCGTACTTAAAACTAGTTCACATGAGTTAAGAACGGCAATTCATAAGGAGCTAATTCCAAAGAAAGCACCTGCATATGACCTTATCACCCCAAAGATGATTATTGAGCTACCAAACTTTGCAATATCATTCCTAGCAATGGTCTTCAATGCAATACTCAAAGTGGGTTACTTTCCAATACTATGAAAGAAGTCCATAATAATTATTATCCCTAAAATTGGTAAAGACAAATCAATGGTGTCTTCATATCGGTCCATAAGTTTGCTCCCAGTGCTACCAAAAATATTTGAAAAATTTTTTACCAAGAAGCTCGCACCACACATAAACGCAAACAACATCATCCCCACACATCAATTCGGGTTTAGATCGAAACACAATACAATCGAGCAATTAAACCATGTCACTTCTGAAATCAGAACTGCTTTCGAACACCGAGAATACTGTTCAGCTATATTCATTGACGTTGCTCAAAATAAAAAACGAGCTTCCACACAACTCACTCAAACTACTAGGGTCATATCTTACCAAAAGGCTATTCGTCGTAAGATGCAAAAATTTCACTTTTAATGAGCATTACATAAACGCTGGCGTTCCACAAGGCAGTGTTCTTGATCCGCTCTTATACGTACTATTCACCGCTGACATCCCTACAAATCCCCGCCTCATGACATCAATCTTTGCAAATGACACTGCAATCACCAGTCGGTCACGCTGCCCCAAAAATGCATCGAAAGAGCTAGCCGATCACCTGCAACTTGTATCAGTCTGGCTGGACAATTGGCGTATAAAAGTCAATCCGGATAAATGTAAGCATGTGACATTCACCCTAAATAAGAGTGACTGTCCGTCTATCATCTTTAACAACACCATTGTTCCACATGCTACTGAAGTTGCCTACCTACCTAGGAGTTCATTTGGACAGACGACTCACCTGGCGGAATCATATAGAAGCCAAAAACATCAACATGAAATTAAAAGCCCAGTCCCTCCACTGGCTCTTAAACCCAAGATCTGGTCATAGCCTCCATATAAAGATGCTATATAATAGCATAATAAAGCCAATCTGTATTTACGGTTCCCAGCTTTGGGGGAACGCTAGCCCAAGTAATGTTGAAGTCATCCAAAGAGCTCAATCGAAAATATATCGCTTTTTAACAGGTGCTCCCTGGTACAAATCGAATGCGAACATCCACAGGGACCTTAACGTCCCACTAAATAAAACTGAACTGGCTCAACTGAAGCAAAAATATCAACTTAAACTCTCGCAACATCCACTAGCTCGTACACTCTCTCAAACGAACAGCCACACGCGCCTACTTCGAAATACTTGCGTGCCCTATGAACCTGAGAGGACCACGCAACACTATAAAGTTTATTTAGCAAACCACTTAGGTAACTTGAAAATCAAACAATCCTTAATTTTAAGATTTCTACATTATTGTTAGGCTTTGTGTACAAAGTGATTCAATTAACAAATAAAGGTCGAAAAAAAAAATAAATAAATATAGTACATGGCACATGTTCATGCGCTTTGCAGATATCCCACAATGAGCCATGGAATTTCAATATGAACCAGTACTTACAATTCAGGGAAATGAAAACAAGGACATACTTTCAGTGATTATTTTTCAGCTTCAGGTAACACAAAACAGAGACAAGAATATAATACAGTTGAAGAATAAATTAGAGAGAGAGAGAGCCTGTTAAAAATTTTGTGTTAGAAGATGGTATCGTGTATCGACGAGGCGGAAACGATTCGCAGCTTTTGTATGTTCCTGCAGGAATGCAAACCAATTTGATTAGAACAGTGCATGAAAGACTATGTCACTTTGGTACAGAAAAATGCGTTAATGAGTTGAAAAAACACTTTGGTTTCCGAATATGTGTCACATAGTAGAAAACTTTATTTAGAATTGCCTAAAGTGTATTATATTTACCGTAACTCCTCATGCAAATCATTGAACTTTACATATCATACCAAAAAAAAAAAACAATTCCATTTGATACATTACATATTGATCACTTTGAACCACTCCCGTCTGTTATATCCAAGAAAAAACATATTTTGATGGATTTACAAAATATGTTAAACTATTTTCGGCCAATACAACTAGAACAAAAGAGGTTTCTGTCTGTCTCACCAAGTATTTCAAAAAATTATAGCCGACCGCGCAGGATAGTTAGTGACAGAGGTACCTGTTTTACCTCATTGGAATTTAGTGAATTTTTATTAAAAAAAAATATATAGAACATGTAAAAATAGCTACTGCGTCACCGCAAGCAAATGGGCAAGTTGAGCGAGTGAATAGAACCTTAAAATCAATGTTAGCGAAAATTACAGAGCCAGTGCAACATTCAGATTGGTGTAAACTTCTGGTAAAAGTTAAATATGCTTTAAATAATTCTAAACAATCTGGAACAGGCGAGATTCTATCGAAATTATTATTTGGTATGGAAAACAGGAGTTGTGAGACTGATGTATTAACTGAGTATTTAGATGAGAGGAATGAAATAAGTTTAAAGCGAGATTTAAATTCTATTCGAGAAGAGGCCTCAAATAAAATTGAATCTTGCCAAAAGAAAAGCGTAGGGTATTTTGGGGGAAAATTTAAAAATCATTCGAATTTCGATTAAGGTGATTTTGTAGAAATGCAAAACGTTGACACCACAATCGGATCGAATAAGAAATTTGTTCCTAAATATAAAGGCCCATATTGTATAAAGAAAGTATTAACCAATGATCGATATGTGATTAAAGATACAGAAAATTGTCAAGTTACATAGCTTTCATATGAGGGTATTGTGGAGGTTATGGTTACTAGTGGTCTACAAAATTTGAAAACACTTTGGTAAAGCTCTAAAATTAGTTGCATATGCAGATGACATTGCAATAATTATAAGGAGGAAATGACTATCAACCAAAAGTTCTGACGAACACTCTTAGAACTGTTTACAACTAGGCAACCGAGGCTGGGCTAGTTTTAAATGCAGAGAAAACGGATATGGTACTTTTTACAGGAAAGTACAAGATCCCTGTATGGATGCTGCCAAGCTTAAATGGTAGCTCGCTATCGCTAAAGACGCACACTAAATATTTAGCAGTAGTTTTGGATAACAAGCTGCTGTGGAAATTAAATGTAGAAGAGAGGACGAAAAAGGAAACCAATGCTCTGTACGCATGTAAAAATATGCTTGGGAGCACTTGGGGCCTTTCGCCCTCTCTTATGCACCGGTGTTATACAGCTATTGTTAGACCGATACTGCTCTATGGTATTTTGATGAGGTGGATAATATGTAAAAGCGAACATATCGCACTTATTTAACTAAAGTATTACAATTCAAAATTTTCCAATTTTAATTTGTTGTTAAAAAACAATACACAATGACCATCCACAACTCCTGTAAAAATCTGGTATTTATTTCTTTACGCTTTACCCAAAAAAAGAAATACCATTGTTTTTATTTATTTTCATATACCTTCAATGTGAGCAAAAACACTTTTTTGCCTGTACTGAAAAATGAAAATTTTGAGTTGTAAACTTTAGTTAAACATGTGCGATATGTGAAACCAATGGGAAAAGTTCAACGGCTTTCTCTGTTGTGCATCACAGGGGCCTTGAGAACAAATCCAACGGCTGCGCTTGAAGCTTTTCTATATGTACCGCTAATTGATCACACCATAGAGGCCGGCACAATCCACAGTAAGGCTATGTGCAAGAGGGCAATTCTCTTATAGACCCTGTGGGCATAGCACTATTCGGAATTTATCAGTCGACTAGTATGGTTCCAAAAGTGGACTCTGGAAAAAAAATAAAAGCATATAGAAAAGGATGGTTGGCTAATGGGCCTAGAATGCAAAACATTCAACATCTATGCAGATGGCTCGAAAATGAGAGAAGGATTTGGAGCTGCTGTATACTACTTGGAGCTGAATATTGAAAAATCATTCAAGCTTCCGGATTACTGCAAGCATATTTTAGGCGGAAGTATTCGCTGCAAGAATTACTGCGGAACTTGCATGTATAGGTACCACTATCAACTCTCACATAAATATCTTCATAGATAGCCAATCAACTATAAAAGCGATCACGTCATACTGGTCATCATCAAAAATATTTTACAGTGTCAGGTAGCAATGAGAAGACTAACTGCGCAACGCAAGCTGTGTATCTATTAGGTACCGAGCCACAAGGGCATGAGTGGAAATGAGACTGTTGACGAAATCGCGAAAAACGGATGCAGGTTACCAAGCTATGAAATAAGCGACGTAATGAAGACACTCAATAATATGTACAACAACCCAGAAATGCACTTACAGGAAAAAGCGAAGGCTAGATGACGAAATCTTAGCAACTGCAGAACAGCTAAAGCAATGTGTAATAGTGAAGAATTCGCTGAATATGTTATAAATCTGAGTCGCAGGAGCTGCAGAACATTGAAAGGCGTCTTATCCGGTCATTGCATGATAGCGGTGCACGCATTCAAATTAAACCCAACTGAAAGTGAAAGGTGCAGGAAGTGTATGGAAGACAAGGAAATCTTGGAACATCTCTTATGTTTCTGCCCGGCACTTATGAGAACTCGACAAAAGAACCTAGGAGCTTCACAGTTTAGAGATCTAAGCGATATTGCTAAACTGGAGGTAAATCTACAACTGATAGGATTTTCTAAAAACGCGAGCATTTTAAAGATATACATACCTTCGCTAAAGCGAATCATTTAGGTACTCCATCTAGTATAGCAAGGAACCTTGGGTCTATGCGTGGACTTGGCCAACCAGTATTACCTAACCTACCTGGTACCAGTGATGAAAAGAAATCGTACGTTGCTTTCGTTTGAGCTTCCACTAACGCAGCTTTTATCCTATTCATTGCTCCGTTTTGTGTTCAGGATTTTGGGTACGAAACCATATTCTTCGTAGTCTTCTTCTTTCTTGAATCATTTGCGCAATTTCAGCTGAAAATACGTTATTATTTGTATGAGGCATATTTTGTTTTATATATATTTTTTTATATATATTTACAAAAAAAAACTCTCAGCTTAAAACCAAAGAAATATAACAATTACACTTAAAAGTAGGACAAAAATATAAATTGAAATAAACTTAATAAAATATAAATTAATTACAAAAACCAAAAAAAAGAGAAACAAACAAAAATAGGAAAAAATAAATAAATTAATAAATAAGAATAATATGAAATACTACCCTCTGACCCGATGGGGAAAATTAATTTTTAACAGTAGCGAGCTATGCCTCTACTCACAGCAATGTGTGGTCAAAGACATATAATCTACAATAATGCAGACAAGATAGATGACCCAAATCAGCGACATCCAGTTCATCCAGCCTGCAGTGTGATCGTGAGTCCATTAAGCAGTGAAGGACGGTGGTATTAATCCAAGAGGGCGATATCTCAGGGGAGAGAACGATATAGAATTTATTATATGACGTGCATAAGACTCGGAAAGGATCATGTAGGGCTATTTAGTAATGCATCTATACAAGGCTAAAGGAAACTAGTATGCACTGGAAGCCTAACAGTACCGGATCTATTCCTTTTGTTATGTTTAAATTCATGAACAAACAGAATTTCGGATTACAAACTTCGTCGAACAATTCGGAAGGCACGTTAAACTTAAACAACGAAATATCCCTTGGTTGTGGAAAATTGATTTTTTTCACACTAACCTTCACATTAGACTTGGAAGCAAAATACCTGTTAATATCGTCACAGGTAGTAAGAAAGTCTAAATAGATAAATGTGTTTCCGAGGGCCACTACCAACAAGATACGTGGTGAAACCACATTTAAAGTATCGCTATCAAAAGATGACGATATTGGTAAAGGTTCTGAAGTTGTCGTAAGTGATAAAAGTACAATTGTGGTAGTGGGGATACCAACATTGATGGCACTATTGCCAGAATTATCCACAATTGAGGTAGACGATCGCGGAGAAGCGGGTCTTGACCGCCTGGAGGCATTGATAGCAACATTCCAGTTTTTGTCCACAATGGTGTTCGACGAAGGTGGAGAAGAAACGGGTCTAGATCGTTTGGAGGAATATACTGCAGATAAGATTGGAATTACCTGTATTACAGGGAGCACAGGAGTTGAGGTAGTATCGGCTGGAAGAGCAATTGTGGCTGGAGCAAGAGGAGCGGTTGGAGATAGTTGAGGGGAAGCATGACTGCCATAGGAGAAGGTGTTAATAAAAGAAGGGGAGGAGATGATTCGAACTGATATTTAGTGAGTAAATCAGTGCCCGAATCAAAATCAAATGAAAGTTGCTTTACAGCACTATTCAACTGATAACTTTGTCGCATATACTGCGATACATTGACGAAAAATGAACCTGCCGTTTAAAACATTATGGGAAAGACCAAATCATACTGCCTCAATCAGTTTTAGATATACTGATAGTCTTGTCATGATCACGGCCGTTCAGTCTCGCTCACTTTAAATGGGAAAATTATCGCACAGCCAAAAACGTACGGCTGGCCCATTGAGAATCAACATCGAAAGTATTTTTGTTCATACAACAAATTTCGAAGT